>SSNS01000204.1:626437-817170 GCA_006937985.1 Aphyosemion australe | reverse complement strand
CCTTCAGGTCTCGGTGGAGGTAAGAGTAAGACAGTTATTTTGCACAGAGACGTTAGACGTTTAGTTGTCTTATTGCCTGTTGAGGACCAACAATAAGGTGGTTTGACCTTTCATGAGTTGCGATATTCTTATCCTACGTGAATATCGAGTGGGAGGTGTGCGGTCAAATTATGGTTTGTACAGAGTTCTGATTTAGATGGACATTAAAATAATAAAAATAGAGAAAATAAAAATAATAATAAACATGAAAATTGAGAAAACAGAATAAAAATAGACTAAATGAATGAATAAGCATGTAGTGGTAGGTTGTGGAAACAGCTGGAACTGATTGACACTCGCGGACGCATCTCCGCGCGTCATCGCGCATCACCGGAAAAGTTTTATGTATGACGCGCCAGGGATGAAAATCTTGCTACAGCTCTTTGAGAAAGCCGAGGAAGCACCAATGCGGTGATCTTCCAAGGGAATGGCGATGTAACTCATCTAAACACAGGGGAGGCAGCCGGTAAGAGACATCTAATTGAAACGCGTTACCTGTGGTGCCGATCGGCTGACGCGTGTTTGTTTAGCGCCGCTCAGAGCAGGCCCGGAGAGTCGGGTGCGCATCAGAAATGTTTGTCTCATGATTAACTTGATGTTTATGCTTGATGTTTATGCTTGATGGGTTTGCTAGTTGCTTCTGCTAGTTACTTGCATTTAACCTTAACTAATTGAGATCATGATTTTAAACGTGGTCGTCTTATTTTATGAATTAAATGAGATTCGGTTCAAATTAATTAATCATGCGTACTCATGTTAAATCATGTGTAAATTTACTGCAAAGGGGGTGTTTGTTGTTTGAATGTTTGTAAAAATACAATTGTGGTGGTGGAATATTTATATATTTATATATCAGCTTATTAGTATACATATTGTGTTTTGTTCAGGTTTTTCACCTGCTCGTAGGCTTTGCCTTGCTCCATGCTTCACCGTCCTATTTAAAAGAAAGAAATAAAGGAAAATGAAAGTGAAGTTATGAAGTCCTGAGTGGAATCCTGCCTATATTCTCCTTTTAGATGAGCCCCTTTCAAGTGGGGTTGGAAAAGAACTTGACAATATCATATCTGTTTCAAAATATATCCCGATGTGACAGTATTGGTATATCGCCCAGCCCTAGTCGTGACAGCTTGACCCGTACTGCAGCAGCTGAAAAAGTCTTGAAAATGTCCTTTGAAAGTCCTGGAAAATAATTTAAAGGAAAGAGTGGGAATCCTGAGTTTCAGATGTTTCAGTTCAGCCCATGAAAAATGGGAGCAAAAACAAAAGTGTTGCGTTTATATTTTTGTTCAGTGTACATCAACTGACTTTCCAAGAATCTCAAGACACCCCTCCTACCCTGGACATGCCCTGTTTAGACCCCTCCCCTCTGGAAGGTGATACCAGCCAATGAACGTCCAAACAGACCGACCGAAGCAGTTTTTATCCACTAGATGTTAAATGTGTGCAACTCCCAGTCCAAGATGTTGGAAAGTCTATAAACAGAAGTCAACTCATCCACTCTCTACTCAGTCATCGTTTCTTCTCAGATTCATGTCGAGTTCCAAACTTCTCAGCTCAATCATCAACCCTATCCGGACCAGTAAGTCTGCTTCATTCTCTTGTGGAACATTCATATGATCACATTTCCCTTCCAGGCTAATACCATCCATCCATCCATCCATTTTCTCCCGCTTATCCGGAGTCGGGTCGCGGGGGCAGCAGCTTAAGGAGGGAAGCCCAGACCTCCCTCTCCCCAGCCACTTGGGCCAGCTCCTCCGGGGGAATCCCAAGGCGTTCCCAGGCCAGCCGAGAGACATAATCTCTCCAGCGTGTCCTGGGTCTTCCTTTGGGTCTCCTCCCGGTTGGACGTGCCCGGAAAACCTCACCAGGGAGGCGTCCAGGAGGCATCCTAATCAGATGCCCGAGCCACCTCAACTGGCTCCTCTCGATGTGGAGGAGCAGCGGGTCTACTCCGAGCCCCTCCCGGATGACCGAGCTCCTCACCCTATCTCTAAGGGAGAGCCCAGCCACCCTGCGAAGAAAACTCATTTCGGCCGCTTGTATCCGCGATCTCGTTCTTTCGGTCACTACCCAAAGCTCGTGACCATAGGTGAGGGTAGGAACGTAGATCGACCGGTAAATTGAGAGCTTCGCCTTTCGACTCAGCTCTCTCTTCACCACGACAGACCGGTACAACGCCCCCATCACTGCAGATGCAGCACCAATCCGCCTGTCGATCTCACGCTCCACCCTTCCCTCACTCGTGAACAAGACCCCGAGATACTTAAACTCCTCCACTTGGGGCAGGACCTCGTCCCTGACCTGGAGAAGGCATTCTACCCTTTTCCGACTCAAGACCATGGTCTCGGATTTAGAGGAGCTGATTCTCATCCCAGCTGCTTCACACCCGGCTGCGAACTGCTCCAGCGAAAGCCGGAGATCACGTTCTGACGAAGCCAACAGGACCACATCATCTGCAAAAAGCAGAGACCTGATCCTTAGGCCACCAAAACGGATCCCCTCACCACCTTGGCTGCACCTAGAAATTCTGTCCATAAAAGTTATGAACAGAATCGGTGACAAAGGGCAGCCTTGGCGGAGTCCAACTCTCACCGGAAACGAGCCCGACTTACTGCCGGCAATGCGGACCAAGCTCTGACACTGGTCGTACAAGGACCTAACAGCCCGTATCAAGGGGCCTGGTACCCCATACTCCCAGAGTACCCCCCACAGGGCCCCCCGAGGGACGCGGTCGAACGCCTTCTCCAAATCCACAAAACACATGTAGATTGGTTGGGCGAACTCCCACGCACCCTCCAGGACCCCCCCAAGGGTATAGAGCTGGTCCAGTGTTCCACGGCCAGGACGAAAACCACATTGCTCCTCCTGAATCCGAGGTTCGACTATCCGACGGACCCTCCTCTCCAGAACCCCTGAATAGACCTTACCAGGGAGGCTCAGGAGTGTGATCCCCCTGTAGTTGGAACACACCCTGCGGTCCCCCTTTTTAAATAGGGGGACCACCACCCCGGTCTGCCAATCCAGTGGAACTGCCCCCGATGTCCACGCGATATTGCAGAGCCGCGTCAACCAACACAGCCCCACAGCATCCAGAGCCTTAAGGAAATCCGGGCGGATCTCATCCACCCCCGGAGCCTTGCCACCGAGGAGTTTTTTGACCACCTCAGTGACCTCAGCTCCAGAGATTGCAGAGCCCAACCCAAAATCCCCAGACTCTGCTTCCATCCTGGAAGACGTGCCGGTGGGATTGAGGAGGTCTTCGAAGTACTCGGCCCACCGATTCACAACGTCCCGAGTCGAGGTCAGCAGCACACCCTCCCCACTGTAAACAGTGTTGGTAGTGCACTGCTTTCCCCTCCTGAGACGCCGGATGGTGGACCAGAATCTCCTCGAAGCCGTACGGAAGTCTTGTTCCATGGTCTCACCGAACTCCTCCCACGCCCGGGTTTTTGCCTCTGCGACCACCCGAGCCGCATTCCGCTTGGACTGCCGGTACCTATCAGCTGCCTCCGGAGTCCCACAGGCCAAAAAGACCTGATAGGACTCTTTCTTCAGCTTGACAGCATCCCTAACCGCCGGTGTCCACCAGCGGGTTCGGGGATTGCCGCCACGACAGGCACCGGCCACCCTGCGGCCACAGCTACGGTCAGCCGCCTCGACAATGGAGTCACGGAACATGGTCCATTCGGACTCAATGTCCCCCGCCTCCCCCGGGACGTGTTCGAAGTTCTGTCGGAGGTGGGAATTGAAGCTCCTTCTGACGGGAGACTCTGCCAGACGTTCCCAGCAGACCCTCACAACACGTTTGGGTCTGCCAGGTCTGACCGGCATCCTCCCCCACCATCGAAGCCAACTCACCACCAGGTAGTGGTCAGTTGACAGCTCCGCCCCTCTCTTTACCCGAGTGTCCAAGACATGCGGCCGCAGATCAGATGAAACGACAACAAAATCGATCATCGACCTGCGGCCTAAGGTGTCCTGGTGCCAAGAGCACATATGGACACCTTTATGCTTGAACATGGTGTTTGTTATGGACAATCCATGACGAGCACAGAAGTCCAATAACAGAACACCACTCGGGTTCAGATCAGGGGGGCCGTTCCTCCCAACCACACCTCTCCAGGTCTCACTGTCGTTGCCCACGTGAGCATTGAAGTCCCCCAGCAGAACGAGGGAGTCACCCGAAGGAGCGCTTTCCAGCACCCCCTCCAGGGACTCCAAAAAGGGTGGGTAGTCTGAGCTGCAGTTTGGTGCATAAGCACAAACCACAGTCAGGACCCGTCCCCCCACCCGAAGACGGAGGGAGGCTACCCTCTCGCTCACCGGGGTAAACCAGTGTTCCTATACAGCACTTCCCAATGCTCGCACCACAGCATAAGTTCCTATTCACTCAGTTCCCTCCATGATTAAACCTGACAGACCTGATTCAGTGTTTGTATTGCCTGTTCAGCAGGTCATCAAGTTGTGCAGAAGCATATTACGTATACTAGCATAAACTAATAAAAATGCTAAACAGAAAAGATTAACAGACTTGCTTGAACTAACCTACTAGATTTAAAAAAGGCAGTTCAAATGTTAATGTCCAGTATTAGTTTACCTGATCTTTTTATTTTATTGTAGGATCAGCACTATGTAATATGTTAGAGAAGAAATGAGAAACATTACCATTTACATAACAGATGAATGGAAAGCTTTGGGAGCAGACTTCCTTGGACCATGTTCCTGAGTCACCAAATGATGAAGCTACACATTTGTCAGAACCAGTGGTTGGCTGTCCAGCTGCCCAGTATCGAAATGTAGAGTTACTCCCATCAGACCACAATTCTTGTCTATATAGACCAATCCACACATTATATCCAACTGCTACACTCTGGATCTCATCATTGTCTGCCTGATTTCTTACACTGTAAAAAAGAAGCACAAACAAATTTGAGTTAAACACAGAAAATAATCAACAGATAAAAACAACATGATCACTTTGAAGAGTTTTATTAAAATAAAGGAAACTAACAATAAAATAGGGGCAAAATGGGGGCAGCAGTAGCTAAAGAGGTAGAGCGGGTTGTCCAGTTATCAGAGGGTTGTAGGATCAATCCCAGCTCCCAGCAGAGAATGCTGTTGTTGTGTCCTTGGGCAAGACACGTAGCCCACCTTGCCTGCTGGGACCAGAGGCACCTGTGCTCGGCAGCCTCACCTCTGTCAATGTGCCCCAAGGCAGCTGTGGCTACAATGTAGCTCATCCCCATCAGTGTGTGAATGGATGAATGATACACTGTAGTGTAAAGCGCTTTGAAGCCCTCTGACTCTGAAAGGCGCTATACAAGAGAGGGTCATTCATCACTTAAAATAAATGCTAAAAGGTTCTTGAAGAAACTTCGACGGTGCCTGACCCTTGGAGAACAAATGGAGTACATCCACGGGCGGACTGGAATATCTCAGCTTTGCTGGCCGGCTGAGCGGGGGTGGGGTGCTGCTGGGTATCTCTCACGAACTTAAGCCTAATTTATACTTCTCCGTTTTTGTCAGTACGGACGCACGCACCGCCATGATACGTCGTTGCAAGAGCTCTGTAGCAGACATGCAAGGACTGACGGAGTCAAGCTCTCTTTTCTAACCATCCGTCCAACGAGATGGAGAGCACAAGCTTGTGATTAGCCAGAACGCTGCTTCTTTAAATACGTCACCAGCACTGCCATCGCCGCCTCAAAATATAAACAGAGCCGAAGATATAGCGGCAAACACGGAGCAGCTTGAAGAATACCTTGCGGTAAAACTCCGAAAATATGAACATTTTATTCACCCGTGACTGGAGGAGAATAAAGATACGTAGTTTATTCATGGCCGGAAATGACGGGAAACGTGGGTTTAGAGGTGGCGAGCGCATGAAAAGGTGAAGGAGAATGAGGGGCAAGTTTGTCCGTGTTAAAAAGTTTCTTAAATGCAAACCAGCACAATATAAACTTCAAATATAAACTGTAAATGCACTATTTTGGACCGGATACATGACAGGATAAAAGCGCTACGCCCTCTGTTGTCCTGGCGGGGAATTGCTTTGCAGCACTCCCCAGGTGACGGAGAAATCCGAGAGCAAAATGGTTCCGTCAATGTGTGCATGTCTGTGCCTCAGGTAGCTGCTGGAGAAGTATAAATTAGGCTTTAGTCCTCCGAGCACGGGGAGGAGGGACGTTGACGCAGCTTTCCCAGTCCTATGACGAAGTATCTCTTGGGGGGGTTGGTCACCGGCCTGAAGCACACAGACAGTTCTGGGATTCTCCAGAACTTGCAGAACTCCAGCTATGAGTACATCCATGCATAAATGATAGATGACCCGCATTTGTATAGCACCTTTCAGAGCCTGAGGAGTATACTAAGCTATATGTGTTTACTTAAAGTTATTTATTTAGTGATTTCCATCTAATTATTTCAAGATCTAGCTAGTTGTTATCTAAACTATTGTGTGTGATAAAGTGCATCATAGAACATTGCATCAGTCATAGATGTTAACTAGAATAGAATAGACTATTGATCCCACAGTGGGGGAAATTCACTTGTCACAGCAGCACCAACATAACTGTACCTGGCAAGATCAACATAATGAGTCCTGCAGTAGCTCTGAGCATCAGTCCAGGTCATTAGTTGGTAAACCAATATAAAGTTTGCTTGGCCATTCACTGTACCTGTAAATATAGAGATGAAAATACCTATAAATGATCCCATTCCACTTTTTAGACATGCACATTTACCAATAACAATGACTGATGGTCTGATGAAAACATGTATAGTTTAAACAAGTTAACAGTTTTCTATAATTCTGGAAGTGGAGCTTTTCCTGGCTGTACTAGCCACTGTCTTATGCAGTCCTGCTGCATCATTTCCTGCTGAGTGTTTCTACTCATCTGGTTCCTTCATGTCTTTTAAAACACATTAAACCTTAGGCTGAGATGTACCAGTGCTTTTGGTCACAAGGACTGAGTCAAAACAGTTATTACAAGTTATAAAAAACCGTGTTTAATCATCCTGAGAGATGGACTACTTTGAAGCAAATCATAAAGAAAATATATTAAAGCACTTTATACAAAAACTGTATGAAAACTCACCAGTGTAGCACACAGGATAGAATGGACCTGAGCAGGGATAGTCATTCCATGTGCCAAAGGAATAAAATTCGACACAATTCTCATGTCCGCCAAGATTGTTGGGCTCTCCTGGATACCAGTTTCTGTATGTGGTCTGTCCACCATAGAAGCTGCTGTCTTCTAGGGACCATTTCCAGCTGTCATACAGACCTATCCAGGCCATGCCTGTTCAAAAACATGTTCATTATAAAAAAAAAGCAGTGTTACTAAATGCTGAGTGATCTTTAGTGAGACTTCCTGTTAGATTTATTTCTATATTGATGGTATGTTAGTGTCTTTATTAAGAACTCACCAGAGTAACTGGAGGAAGTGCCAATAACAGCACTGATGTCATACGAGCTGTCTAGGGTGGCCAGGTCAGTGTAGTTTTGTCTGCAGATAGTCTGAGCATCTGTCCAGGTTTGTGGTGTGTTCACAAAGTAGTACTGATGATTTTGGGCAAAAGCAGCACTGAGCAGAGCTGCTGAAACAAAAATATTCCAGTTTTTCTAGAACTGATGGACAAATGTGTCGAGAATAAGACAGATTCAAAGATTTTACTCAGAACAACAAAGATCTGAAGCTCCTATCTGAGTTTAAACTGTTTTATCTTTTTGCTATGAACCTCTACTTTATTCTATTTTCCCTGTAGCATCAACCTATGATTTCTCCTAGAATGAACTGTGTAACACTTTAACTTACAGACCGCGCCAAGGCTGCAGACACTCTGATATCTGCCCAGAGACATCTATCTTAGTTTGGTCTAAGTGCCGCTATCCAGCAGGCGACATCACGACTCGAGGAAGAAACTCAAGGATTCCGCAAAGACTTTCCTATCTCTTTCTTGAATAAAGTTAATCTTTCCTGACTCGTGAAAGACTTTTACAAGTACAATCTGAATGCATAAATCATACTGTTTGAATAATCATATAAAAATAAGAATGATGAAGAAAATGAATGTTGTTCCTGTATTTCATATCTTTAATTACACATTTAGGATTCATTTAAGTAATGCTAATCATCATCTGATAAATATCCACAAATAATAGTATTGTGTTTGAACATTAATTTGCACTCACATTAAGGTTTAAAAGGATTCACACCACGTTAAGCTGAGTCATCTTTAAGTGTTGATGAAACTGGTGTCTGAGGTAACTTGGTAACGCCTACTCTAATGTGTCTAAATTGATTTGCTCAAATTTATAAACAATTAGAATAATAAAACCTCCATCCCAGCCAGAACACTTCGGTTCCTGCGAGTTCCTAAGAGAGATCCTGCAGGGGTCCTGCAAGTTCCTGAAACAAACCAAGTCCTGACTAGGTCCACCCCTCTCAAAGGGTGAACCTAAGACCACAAGCTATGCCTCCTTGGTTTGGCCGGCCGGGGAAAAGCAACGCTTAACAATTAATAATATAAGGAACCATCCTCTTCTTTTTGATTGAGATCACCTATTTTTGTGAACTGCCTCTAAGCTAAACCAAATCCACCAGACGTCGCAGTCACCTGGAAGCCACCCAGATCATCGGTTTGTATCGGGGCCTGCTACAGCTCCATGCTCTGAAGCCTCCTCACTGACACTCGTCAGCATCGACCTCTCTGACCCTTGAGTCACCGGGAGCTTCCACACACAAGGTGAAGTAGCCCTGCACGCTGGTGTCAAATGGTCTTTATTAATTTGATAACTTATTAAACCATCCAAATTTGATTTAACCCAGACATCATAGGATCTAAGACACTTAATGCTGATTAGGCAACCTCATCTAGCTTGCACTATATCACCTCATTAATTGTCTCAGTACCTTTAATAACCATCATTCATTGCAATTTGTCCTTTGTCATCATTGATTGAGAAATATAGTATTAAATTTATTTTTATAACTATTTTCTTGGCTCTGTCTGAATTATTCTGAAGTTCAGCCCATGAAAGAACCTAAAGAAATGTTAAATTAACATTTAAAGATCATTAAGATTAATAATTCATATTTATATGGAATATTACATCTTCATTGATCCTTCTTTAAATATGTGGCACTAGCCCACGCTACATCCCCTTCTGCTTCAACTGTCACACACAGGCTATATTCTGGCTTAAGTCAAGTCAGCGTATGAAAGATTAAAAGGACATTTAGACATTAGATTTTCCTCCAAAACTGACACGTACGGTCCTAATGTCCTATGTTTTTTTAAACATGATGCTGCATTTGTTCCTCTTGTCTACAGGCACAGTGCTGTAAAATGTGTTCAAGTCAACTCAACGTTATTTATATAGTGCATTTACATAACTTGCATTGACCAAAGCACTGCACATGATAACATAATAAAAACAATAAAAACATTTCTATAGCACAGAAAAAGTACAATCTATAATAAAAATAAACATGTTAACTTGAGATAAAAGCCAGAACACAGATGAGCTTTTAAAAGCATCTTAAAGTTAGCCACTGAGGTATCCTGTCTAATATGAAGGGGAAGATGGTCACCATTTGGTAGCCAACAGTGATTAACATCGTCACAGAAAGAGAACAAAAATACAACAAGATCATTTAAAAAACTCTACAAACCAGTGAGTCCGATGAAGATCAATCTATAATCCATGGAGAACTTCTAATTAAAAAAAAGTTAATGTTTCATAAAATGTTATAACTCTAAATATTAACTAATATTTCACAGCTGGTAAACTGCCTTAGATTCTGACCTCTGTCTGAATACAAAGAACCTCTTTGTACTGTGTTGCTGTGTGCTGCAAAGCTGCAACATAGTGATGTCATACTGTAGGTGTTTCAGGTATTAAAGGACTGTTCTAGTGACGTGTAGCTATGAGAGAAACACATTGGATCAGTTATCAGGAATATCACATTTCACAGATTTTTAAAATTATTTCCTCCACAGTAAGGCTGTACGGCTGTAGAACTCCACAGTTTAGTTTCTTCTTTAAAAAATATAATAGTAACTGATATTTTACTGATCCCATTAGTGGAATTATTTCTCTATATTTGACCCATCCCAGGCTGAGCAGCAGGATGCTGCTATACAGCACCTACAGCACCCAGGGGTGATTTCTAAGCTTCGGTATCTTGGACACTTCAACACATGGCTTACTGAGGCCTGGGATCGAAACGCTCTCCTCATCCAGCCCAGAACACGGCCCAGAACATGACACAACAGTGGTAAATGAGCTTTACTTATTCAATATCAGTTGAAACAATCACATATCAAGCATTTTACACATTTTATTTGTATTTCAAAACAGATTTAGTGTTTACAACTGAACTCACAACTGAAGAATTGAGCAAATTTAAACATCTGACCTCTTTAAGAACTAAAGAACATTATCAATCCTGTCATTGGACATTTCTTAGTCTACCTGGCTGTCTATCTACCTAATCTGTCAGTCTTTGTACTGTACAAAGAATTAATTAAAAGTGATGCTTATGAGTCTATTAAGCATTTAGCAAGTGTTTCCAAAGAGATACATGTTTACACTTTACAATAAGGGTCCAAAAGTCATTTAGTAATGGTTAACTATGGCTAAGTAATACTTAAGTAACGCTTATGAGTCTATTAAGCATTTAGCAAGTGTTTCTAAAGGGATACATGTTTTTACCTTACCTAAGGTCAGGTAAGGGCTACCTGCTGACGTACACAGTACAGCATTAGTAAGTGAGTAATTAATTGTTTATTAATGCCCATCCAAGTAACATCCAAAATACAGGGTAGGATAAGTGGATGCATTAGTTAGCTGTTATTTACTGCTTATTCACTGCAAATACACAACCATAGTAAATGATTACTTGGGTATTTATTAAGGGTTTATTAACACATCAACTAGCATGGTAATTACTGCAGAGTAAAACACATGATGCTAAGTAATTAAATATTATTTAATGCTTATTACTGCATTAACTAAGGTTCAGTAATAAACAATGGCTTAATAATGCATTAAATAATATGTTTATTAACGCTATGTAATGCATTAAAGCAGTTGTTAATACTTTATGTAATTGTTTATTAATGCTTAATAATGTACTAATTAACGTTAATAAAGGACCCTTATTGTAAAGTGTTACCAAAATAAAAACACACAAATGCAGTTATTTATAAAAAAAATGTAAAGAGAGAAACAAGAATTAACCAGATAGATTATTGTTGCAATTTTTTATCAAACACATTCTATCCTTACAATGGTGAGATGAAGTTTTAGATTCAACCCTGTCAACAAAAACCTGCCAAATCCAGTCCTGCATGTTATCTGTGATAAGAACAATGTGGTTCACTGTCAGGGAGGCAGGTAGGATCAGGGAAAGAGTCTACTTCTGTGTCCTGGATGAGCTGAACATCACATATTCTAGCAAATGTAGGAACGGGCATCCAGGTTTGCTGCTGAGGTGTTTAACACATGGCTGTGGAAGAAGAACAGGTGAGGCTCACCTGGGGCTCCGGTCAGACCCTGGGCTCAGACAATCATCATGAATATGAATCTTTCTGGGTGACAATGACTCATTTTGTTGATTCAAACCTAAACACCCTTAAATGTATTTGCACCACCAGTAGATTTATTATTTTTGATTAAAAACCCGTAACAATTAGAACCATTTAACTCCTAATGCAAAAGCACACATCTGTGTGACTTTATTTGTTTTTCTGTGTAGATTTGAAAACATGAGCTTGTTGCCAACATTTTTATTTCCTCATGTGAGTTTTTTCCAGACCAGTCACATTCATGAGGAAGCTCGAAGAGTTCAAAACCTTTCTGATAATATCTGGCATGATAGTTCCTGGTCATGGGTTTTAATGCTTCTAAACAAAAAACATCTCATTTACAGCTGCAGTCAGGTGTTTACAGGCCAGGGGCCTCATTTATCAAACGTTCGTAGAAACGTTCCTATATTCCCTCCTACGGATGAAATTTAGAATGTGTGTATGAACAGTCAATGTCCTGATTTATGAAACATGCGGTGGCCTCTCGTACGCACGTTCCTCCGCAATCGTCTGATGATAAATCCCACCTGTGCGCTTGCAGGAGCTCGTGCCTGTTTAACGTCATTTACATACAGAAACGCCCTCAATTAACCATATTTGGTCACACTACGTCCTCAGATCGGGAGGGGATTCCCTGGGTTCTTTTCTACAGTCTTTGGTTCTTCCCGGACAAAAAAGAAAAACTTTATTGACAGCGAGATCGAAGCACCGGACAGACTCAGGGAGCAGAGGAGGTTCTGAAGGTTTTTATTTGTAAAATACAATCTGGACTGGAATCGGATCAGTGCGCTGCGCTCACGGAAGAGCCGTTCCCTCTGGAGTGCACTCTGCTCTGCTAAATCCTCCAATAATAATAATAAGAAGAAGAAACGATGTTTTATATAGCGAATCTCAAGGTCCCAAGGTCAAAATAATTAAATTAAATTAAAACATAATAGATAAATAAATTCAAAATGATTTAAAACATCATAAAATGGGAAGAGTAAACATTGTGATTACAAAATAACACGAAATCAGCCGTTCTACAATGTCAGATTCCCGTGGGTCACGGGTGTTTTTGCTCCAATAATAATAATCCACCAAAATAATTATTTATTGGATGAGGAACACGCGTGGATCACTGAGACCGTCAGAATTGCGGTTCCCTTGTTCTACCACTAGATGCTGTTCCTACGCACGGTCACAGCTGTTCTTATATTTAGGAACGTTTTCACGCACAAGTACAAATTGGTAAATACCACACAATGCGTAAAATCGTTCCCACGCACGAAATACGCACAGATCTGTTCGTAAGTACGGTTGATAAATGAGGCCCCTGGTCTTTTTTATTTTAATTCTGATTTTTTAATCTTAATTTTATCTTTGATTAATTATTATTATTATTATTATTATTATTATTATTATTATTATTATTATTATCTTTAAAATCCTTTTTAACTTTTTTATTGTGCTTGTGTGGTTTATCTTGTAAATCACAAATTCTCATGTAAAATTATATTTTCCTGCTTAGTTATTATCTAACAGCAGCTGTTAGGTCCAGAGGGTTAAATCACCTGGTTAAACAAAAGACGGGTGGAATAACACATGGTTACTTAAATTATTATGAAGCTTTTGGTAAAAAGCATCAATTTAAAATTTATTTTATTCTGTCAGATCACTGAAGGGTGTTTCTGCATGAGTCAAAAATAACTGAGGCATGCAATTAATACGTTGCGTTCTAATATTAAAAAAAGTTTTTTGTAAGGTAATTCTGGCTTCTGCATGTTTCCCACAGACCAGATGACAGCACAAAAATCAGACTTTCATCCTTTGTTATCCTCTGTGAGCTGGACAGAAAGGGCAAAACACACCATGGATATTAAATTCTGTAACTTTCTATTTCTTGTGTGTCAAATCAGAAATAAAAGTCCAGGCAAGGTTTCTGTGAAAAGGTTTAGCAGATAAGAAGAATAAAAAATAATAATTATAACCCAAAATGCAGCCGACTGAGTCGGTTTGACTTCCTGCTTATTTGCAGGAAGTCAAATGATTTTGGTTTACTTCACATTTTTGAATTCCAGCAGAGAAAATCCATATGCTACTGCAACAAGAGGAAATCACAGACAGGAAGAAGAAAAAATAAAACATATAAATGCAGTCATTTTGTAACTTTTAAATAAGAGAAATAAAAAATTTATATGGTGGATATTTTTTGCAATTTCTTAACAAACCACTTCTGGCCTTACAGCAATCAAACTGAGTTTTAAGATTATAATTTATGAAAACCTGTCATATAAAGTCTACATGTCTTCTGCCCTCTAGTGGAGAATCTACAAGTTACAAGGGCCAGCATCCCTTTTGTTTCACACTTCCTTGATGGCCAGTGTGAAGGACTGAGCGCTCAAGGACAGTCAGGCACAGGTTGTAGTCCACAAAAATGTCATTTTAATTTAACCCAAAAAGTATTAAATTATATTAATGTGGTGCATGAGACTGAAACTGTCACGCCCTCAAGCATCTGATCAATGCAACGATTCCCTCACAATAGAGGCTAACGACCCCGACGACTCATCAAGAGGTAGGGAGGAGGTATTCATAGGTAGTTTCTGCTCGTTGAGCAACAGTAGACAGATACAGTTTATAAATTTGACCCGCTCATATTCCAGTCAGAACTGACAAAGCTTCTAGGATGAGAAGCGAAACATCTTCAAGAAATCAAAGAAGTCCATTTGCCTTCATTTAAACCCTTTTGACTTACCATGACCTGGATGACTGAGAACCTTCACCAGTAAATAAAGTGTGTAGTGGAGGGTTTTACAACCTTACAGTGTGGCGGTGCACTGGGACGAGTATGTGTGCGGAGGAGAGGAGCACGGATGTGCCACAGATGGAGCGCCTTAGTAATCAACGCTCCTGCATCTTCATAAACAGGAGGAGGGGACGCGAGTCTCTACAACATGACCACGAGAGACTGAAACGCTGGAGTGAGTGTGTGCAAATAAAACTGTGAGAAACTGACATTCTGGTGTGTGTGTGTGTGTGGTGTCTGTGTGTGTGCGTGTGTGTGTGTGTAACTCCCGCAATTAATGAGGGACCACTGATCATCCAGCAGCTTGTAGATCTCCAGGTCAGAACAAAACAGGGTGAAGCTGCTTTTAGCTACTATGCAGCACTCAGATGGAATCAGCTTCCTCATGACCTCAAATGTGCTCCAACTCTAGAAACGTTGGTAACACTTTATAATAAGTGCACACTATTAAGCATTAGTTACTCATCAGTTAAGCATCAGTTAATGATTAACTAATAATTTCTAAAGCGTCTACAAAATATTTCTCATAATTACTTAACAGCTTACAAGCACCACTATAAAGGCTTTATTCATGATAAAGAAGCTTCTATATAACACTTGTCATTCATGATGTTTTATGATCTATAAGTCATTCATTAATCATTTATAAATGGTAAGTAAATGGTTAACATACCCTATATTACTATAAAATACACATGTACTACACATACGAGTGTCTTACTAGATGTTTTCTAAACACTGAGTCTCATGACTACATCAGTCAGCTACTAAATGTTAACAGATGTCTTACAATACATTTACAATTGTCACTTAAAGGCTGCCAAAGTTGCAACTTGCTACTTCTTTTTCAACAGATCATCTATTGATTCTTATAAATACATTAATAAACTATTTTAGGACGTTACAAACCATTTACTACTTGTTAGTAAAGTATGTCGAGGGAGCTCATCTAAAGTGGGGGACTATATATACCTTACAACTTATAGATGTAGGGTTGCAGCTGTTGTGAACCACTAGCGCTACGTTAGCTTAGCGCTACGTTAGCTTAGCTCTAAGCTAGCGGTCTTGTCTATCAGCTTGAGTTTGAAATATTCTCACACTTTGGAAACCTTTTAGGGTTTTCTCTGGGTGTCATAATCCCTTTTGCATTCACCCTGTTGCTTGCTCTGCTCTGCTAACGGTATGAGCAGCAGTAGCAAAACAAGCACACTTGTAGCGTTAAATAACCAGAAGGTCACACCAGAAAAAGATGGTATAACCCGGAAGTGAACAAAATAAAAGTCGAACTTTTTTAAAATCGATTTCTCTCTATTTCTGGATCTGCACTGATTGCTTCAGCACACTGTGTCGCAAACAATGATAGTTTCTTTTAGAGTTAAAATTAATAATTCGAATAAATCGCTTTTAAAAATGTTTGACATTTATTTTGTAAATCAACACTGCGTTTACCTTCACTTCCGGGTTATACCATCTTTTTCCAGTGTGATTTTCCGGTTATTTAACGCTACAAGTGTGCTTGTTTTGCTACTGCTGCTCATAACGATGGCAGAGCAAGCAACAGGGCAAATTCAAAAGGGATGATGACACCCAGAGAAAACCCTAAAAAGTTGCCAAAGTGTGGGAATATTTCGAACTAAAGCCGATAGATAAGACCTCTACCTTAGTGCTAAGCTAACGTACTAGTGGTTCACAACAGCTGCAGCCCTACATCTATAAGTTGTAAGGTATATATAGTCCCCCACTTTAGATGAGCTCCCTCGACATACTTTACTAACAAGTAGTAAATGGTTTGTAACGTCCTAAAATAGTTTATTAATGTATTTATAAGAATCAATAGATGATCTGTTGAAAAAGAAGTAGCAAGTTGCAAATTTGGCAGCCTTTAAGTGACAATTGTAAATGTATTGTAAGACATCTGTTAACATTTAGTAGCTGATTTATTGTGTCATGAGATTCAGTGTTTAGAAAACATCTAGTAACAAAACACCCATATAGTACATGTGTATTTTATAGTATTATATAGGGTATGTTAACCATTTACTTACCCTTTATAAATGACTAATGAATGACTTATAGATCATAAAACATCATGAATGACAAGTGTTATATAGAAGCTTCTTTATCATGAATAAAGCATTTATAGTGGTGCTTGTAAGCTGTTAAGTAATTATGAAAAATATTTTGTAGACGCTTTAGAAATTATTAGTTAACCATTAAGTGATGCTTAACTGATGAGTAACTAATGCTTAATAGTGTGCACTTATTATAAAGTGTTACCGAAACGTTTAAATCAAAATTGCGTAGAAGGAAATACATTTGATGACTTATGGCAAATCTCATCAAGCAAGGACAGTTTTCCCCATTGCATAGTTCCTAAGCACAAGAATGAGGATATAAATGAACTTTATTCTTTGCAAACATCTTCCTCTTTGACCCAAGCAGAGTGATCGTTATCACTTTTGTTTAAGATAACAAACCACTTGTGGGGATGAGTTCTCATTTTATTTATTCTCTAGATCATTTGCTGAATTAATTCAGTTCTTCCTGTTTTATTGGCTGTGTCCAAGTTGAGGGACTCATCCAAGGACTCGGCCTGCCCATCAGTTGTTGGACCAGAATTTGAATGTAAGGTCCATTCTCTTTGAACTTTTCAAACACTGTCTACGTATGTTTGAATTCTTCTCCTTGGTGTTGCTTAGATGAATTCATCAGACTGTTTTAGGTATGCACACTGGCATAGGTTTGTCAGGTTTGCTTAAAGCAGGAAATAACTTGAAAAACCACATTATGAAAGTATTTATGAAAGTAGCAGTGAAAATGTTTCATGGTCATAGGTTCATTCAGATCATTTATAAAAGACAATTCAGAGTTCCTATCAGTGACATACCAAACAGGAGTTAAAATTTAAGTTTTACATTGAGAAATGCACCATAATTAGCATTATTTAGCTAATCTACAACTGGCTGGTCTTGTTTTCTAGACAGTGAATGGAATATTTCCAACCAGCAATAAAAACATAGACATTTTATTAATTTATAGCTCTAATTTATATTGGCAACCACAGATCTTTCATGTGAAGGTTTCACCTCCACAATAAAAAAATAATCTAATTAATCAGGTAAGAGGGAATTATGGTAGTCTATTTAAAGTCCTTTGAGCTAAATCAGAATTTGTCAGGATGAGATGCTGTTGGATCCAAGTGCAAGTGACAACTCTGGGAAGCATGTAGGCAAAATTAAAGATATTTAAATAAATCTAAAGCATGGAAATAGGCAAAAACACAGCTATGGCAGGACATACCATAACAAATAACAGGACACAAGTGAATGAGCAGGTTGCTTAAACACAAAGGGAGGTGATTACTAAACAGGGACAGGTGAGTTAATGGGGGAACAGGTGTGCATGACCTGTGACTGGGGAGCTGAGGGAAGGTGAAGACTGAACCTGAACAGAAACACAAGGCAAACCTAAATATAAGGAAAACAATACTAATCTATTAACCAAAAAGGGCAAAAACCTGTAAGAAGAATAAGCTAACATGCCATCAAATAAGACAAGAAAACAGTTGCCAGTCCAAAATACCCACAGTTCATGGCACAATTGGTCAAAGTTGGTATCTGCAACTCGGAGCATGCAGTTGTGGAAAATTTATACAAAAAATGACTAATGAAGGGTTTGAATGTGTGTGTGAATGGATGAATGACTGATTGTGTTGTAAAGCACCTTGGGCGGTTCGAAGACTCTAAGGCACTATATAAAAACAGGCCGTTCACTGAGAAATGTATGATCCTTGTTCTTTTTTAAATCCAACTGGTCAGTTTCAAATGGATGCTGACTGGTAACATAGTCTTGACTCCTATATCCTGTGTTAGGCTCAGAAAGAAAATAGACGGGGGAAATGCTCAGGCTCACCCACCTTGGCTAATGACAGTGTTGATTTATGCAGCCAGGATAGAGCAGGGTGCGTCTAGTAGAAGCTAACCATTAGCATTTAGCAACTCCACAACACGGCAGAACTCCTTCAAGCTTGTGTTATTTGTGGAGATAAAACATCAACATTGCATTTTTACTCAAGAAAGAAGAGTGAATAGAAGCAGCAAAATAGTCATGTGGCCGTTGGCCAATCAGAGGTGAGATGTTTGAATATCATTATTATTATAGGCTAAGACTTCAAATCCTGCCTTCCCCCTCTGACTAACTTCTACATCCTGAAACAGGAGCACAAGAGGTTTTTTTTTTTTTTTTTTACATAAAAACCCTCAAGTAATTCATTCATACTAGAGACCACAGCAAATGTATTGAAATGGTGAGTGTATGACCACTAACTCCCCCATTTCCACTTGCCCCTAGTGCAGGGGTAGGCAACCCTGGTCCTAGAGAGCCGCTGTCCAGCATGTTTTAGTTGTTGCCCTGTTTCAACACAGTTGATTCACCTGTTTAGCAGCTAATCAAGCACAGAAGAGGCCTGTTAATCACTTGCTGATTAAATCAGGTGTGTTGAATCAGAGACACCTCAAAAACATGCTGGATTGCGGCTCTCTAGGACCGGAGTTGCCTACCCTTGCCCTAGTGTAATGAGATCATAATCACGTGACTGCTTGTACACTGCACATATCATTAATAAAGTTGGGTTTCCCACAGTCACTTTGTGAGTAATTTTATAATTTCCTCTGAAATTTTCTAAAAAATGATATTAGATTTATTTTCACCAATGATTTATGTGACTACTTAATTAGAATAACATTTCTAATGATGTTTTAATGTCTCAAATGAGCTACAACAACAGTATAAACCAGCGTAAAATTTACTTTTATTTAGATTTTGTTGCCTTGAATTAGAATTTATTAGCATCAGCAACAAGCTGCTTTAAAGCCGGAGTTTCCGGAGGGCACGTGAACGCAGCACGGGAGAATCAGCGATGTAGTGAGCGGTGGTGAGGAGGAGGAGAGGAAGGAGGAGGATGAGAGGGAGACGAGGAAGCATATCGAGGAGAAGCATGATGAAAATCCCCGGAAACTGAGCTGGCGGACGGAGAAAGCGTGTTCCGTGGCTCGTTAGAGGCTGACCGGGAGCGGAGGGAGGCAGCGGAGCCGAGCAGGGGCAGAATGGAGGAGGAGAGGCAGTTCCTTTGTGGGGTGGTGGAAGGTGAGAGCGGCCGACTTCTTTCATGAATGACCTCCCTTCCTTATCATGTGATTTTTTATTATCATTCTCAATCATTTTAAATATTCATACATTTGCCATATATTTGAAAACAAATGCTGTGTGAGCGCTGTAAATGGGCGTGGGGGTGTTGATAAATA
This sequence comes from Aphyosemion australe, assembly GCA_006937985.1. Classification (NCBI taxonomy): domain Eukaryota; kingdom Metazoa; phylum Chordata; class Actinopteri; order Cyprinodontiformes; family Nothobranchiidae; genus Aphyosemion; species Aphyosemion australe. The sequence goes on along the minus strand of SSNS01000204.1, from coordinate 797,445 downwards.
TATTTATGAAGGCAGGAGAAGGATGGAGGTCTGTGGTAAAGGATGTGGGAACCAGCCAGGCTTGAAGTGGAGATAAGAATGGGCTGCTGTCTGTAGTCTGGTGAAGCAGGATGCTTGGGTTTATTATGTGTTAGAAATAAAGCAGGATGAAGAAGATGTGATGCTGAAACACAGAGGAAAGTGATGCTGAGGGAGATTTGGAGTAAGGAGGCTCTTTATAAGGATGAGGATGACAAAAGAAAGCCTAGGTTCTTGAAGAGAGCTATAGAAATGTGATAATAAAGAGAATAATGTCAATGAAGAGAAGAAAAGGGACCACATACCTTTAATGGTTACAATATTACTGTTACTACATGAAAAATGTCAACCAATACTAATGATAATAACTAATAAGATTAATTGAAAGTTATTTTTGTAGTTTTGTTTTAATTAGTCATTGTTGGCAGAATGATAGTAAAACACACTGGCAGCGTATAACACACTAAAATACAATTCTGAGATGCTCCATAGTTTTATATTTTAATATGTTTTCCATAGGTTTTATTTACAATTGTTGATTCACCAGGGAAAAACAATACAAAAGAAAATAAAAGCACATTTTATCAACAATGACACTCATGCAGCTTAGAGATCTGTCTAACCACGTTTTCTTCATATTGTTGACAGATTGTTTAATCAATCAGTGTCTATGCGTGTTATAAACTAATGTCTAAGAGTTGCAGATATATTTATTTTAAATATATGCAGTCTAAATAAGCATAAGCAGCAGTAAGGTATTAAATCTCAAAAATATGTTTTTTTTTTGTTTGTTGTCATTTGTGCAGATTTGCAGCTTTGTGGCTGTTTTTTTTTTCATTGGATTTTTTGGTTCAGCTATCAAATCTCACTAAATCAGATCTCACTCTTAGTGGCAATTCTTATATTTCCTCTGTGTCTGCCTCACACACGCGCCCTAAAGTGGTTAAAAAACAACCCCATGGGCATGCATACGAAAGTGCTTAGATTGTATTTAATTTACTTCTCAGTCTGACCCACTTATGCTTATATACTTGTGTGCGTGTGTGTGAGTGTACACAAACACACACACTTTGCTCTCTAGACTTATTCAAAACACAAAGGACTCAAAGGGACACTGGAGATGCTCCCATTTCTAAAAATAGAAAGTATGGTGGAGACTCTGCCTGCAGATAAATGAGGACACATGCAGCGAGATGTGGCCAAGTAGGAGCTGAAAGATCTCAGCTCATTTTGTGTTGCTTACAAACACCACACTGGAGCTGCCTGCTACCCCGGCTATCAGTGACCCAAAACTAGTGATTGTTCTTTTATGAATAAAACCAGCACTCTCTTTTTTATTTCTAAAAGTGGCGAAGTAACCATCTTCTTATCATTCAAAGTTCACATTGAAATATTACAAATTTCAAGAAATCTTTTTCTTTCCCCTTTGTTTGTTGTGGTCAAATGGAAAAGGGGATACACATAGAACATTGAGTAAAAATTACACTGCCCAGTCTAAAAAAAGTCACCACCTGGATTTAACTAAGCAGAGCCTCCTATTGGATAATTACTGCAGGGGTGATTATCTTTCAGCAGCAACAATCTATTTAACCCAACTGGTGCAATGAGTTGCTTCTCATTTCTTCAACATGTGTAAAGACACGTCTGGTGGTCGTGGAACAGATGTTAGTCTGTTTGAGAAGGGTCAGGTCATTGGCATGCATCAAGCAGAGAAAACATCTAAGGAGATTGCAGAGACGACTAAAACTGGGTTCAGAACTGTCCAACGCATTATTAAAACCTGGTGTGATGAGTCCAGATGGACCCTGTTCCAGAGTGATGGGTGCATCAGGGTAAGAAGAGAGGCAGATGAAGTGATGCATGCCTAGTGCCTACTGTACAAGCCTGTGGGGGCAGTGCTCTGATCTGGGGTTGCTGCAGTTGGTCAGGTCTAGGTTCAGCAACAGGATGTGCTCCAAGAATGAGGTCACCTTTTTGGACTTACCAATAATAAGAATTATTAGATTCATGTATCCCATCATCAGAGATGTCTATTTGTGGAGTTCCTCATGGCCTGATTCTGGGCCCGATCATGTTGTCATTGTATGAGTTACCATTAGGCTCCATCTCATGCCACTGTTTATCCTATGATATTTAAATCTATCAGCTCACATCTTGATATAAATAAGACTGATGTAGAGGTTTTCAGCCAGTGAAATTCTCCTATTGGGTGTGTCCCTTGCTTCCTTTTATTTTAATTGACTGTTTCTACTCTATTTTATGCCTTGCCCCTATTTTAATTGTTTCATTTTCATTTTTTATGTTATGTATCCGTGCTACATACGACATGCTGTTTTGCTTTATGCTCTGGTTTTAGTGTTTTACTTTTATCAATCTTTTGTTTATACTCTGTGTCTATGAGAGGCTTTTAACTATGTAGTATTTTGCTTGTTCTGCTGCCCTTTCTTTGTCCAGCACTTTGGTCAGCTGACATGCTGTGGTTAAATGTGTTTTACAAATAAATATGGTGTGGTATGGTAGAGTCCTATTGACCTGACCAAATTTTAGTCAAAAGCATCAGTCGGCAGAATTAATTTTAAATTTTATTTTCAAAACTCTTAGTAGTCTGGTCATGTCTTTTCTAACTTAATATTTGTTTTCCCTCCAGGTTTCTATGGTCGACCCTGGTCTATGGATCAGAGGAAAGTTCTTTTCCAATGGTAAGCCTCCTGTCAGTCATCTTCTTCCTATATAATACATTGTTTTCTGGTAATATGTAAGCATGAATCTCTGACTGTAGCTGATATTTCAGCACATTTTTTATTTGCTTAAACCATCAGTGATTTTTAATCGAAAGTATCAGAAATAGAGCTGATGAAATCATCACTCGGGATTAATGAGATATTAAATTAGGGAAGCTTCCATTCTAGTCAAAACAAAATAGAACTGCACAAGGTAAAATCAGTTGCTAAAACAGTCATTCAGTTTGGCCTGCTCTGACATTTATTTTGACTTTTCTATTAAAACAGAGAACTCTTATCAGAGGCGCTGTGAGCCGATAGGCAGGGCAGGCGATTGCTTGGAGCCCCTAGGGGCCCGAAAAACCAAACCAGGTCAACATTTCAACAATAGTGAGAGAGTGAAAAGCTGTCATTTGACAACACTGTTGGCCGTCTCACACCCCCTGATGGAGCACTCCTCCATCACTACTGCTTAGTACCCCCACCCTTCAACAGATAACTTCCTTCTATATACCCATCCTAATAGTCAACATAGAACCTTATCCATGCCGCAAAACTCAGTAACGGCCACACATTTCCTTGTCCGTGACGGCCAGCAGGATTTTTGGTTGGAGCACTTAAGCTTGGTTTATGCTTGACGCATGTACATTCCACGCGGAAATAAGACGTGTGGATGGAACGCCTTCTGCAGCTTGTCTCTGATGTGAGCCAATATTCTCCCAGACTGTAGGGGGCAGCATGGGGCTCTATGGCATGCATCCAACACTGTTGTTTTACATATTTTACTTCTTCCTCGTCTTTTCCGAGTGTGACAGCAATTTCTCTCCATGAATTAACGTTTTGATCACAGTGATCTTTATGGGCTGAATCATAGAGATGTTTGTATTTACGAACCTCCGCCACTACGAGCTCTTGCCAGTCCGCCATGTTTTTCTGCGCAGGACAGCATAGTTAGAAAATTTCCTAGGTGCACGGTGCGGGAACTTTGGGCTGCGCGGACGACACGCGGAGCGGCATGCGGACCTCACAGGCGCGTCAAGCATAAACCAACCTTAAGCCACCCTTGCAGCGCCACTGCACATTATCACAGCTTCACATCTACATTTTATCCAAAACAGGCAATGCTTCTGAAGGAGGGACTTTGAACAACAATAGCCTTTAAGGTAATCTGAGTCACAGCTAAATAAAACACCACACTTCTTAATGAATGTGCCCAAAAAACACATTGACAGTTTCCTCACAAAGCTCTTCTGCATGACTCAGCTCCCAACAACAACACACGCAAAGTGACGTTTAAACATAGCATCCCTTTTTTCTTTTTACTTAAAACAATTACATGAATCAATGAGGGGGCAAGTGTCTCAAACATGCAGTAAATTCCTGCACTATCGAAGAATGCAGCATTCTGTTTCATGCTTGCTCATTCTGCTCATGTGTTTTTGCAGCTGAAAGGAAAGCAATTAATTTTTAATGTCGCACGAAGCTTATCTACAGAAATAAAACCTTCAATCCCTTTTCAAAGCTGGAACACAGCTTTATACTTTAGTAACTAATAATGAATGAGAGTGTAGCTCTGCTTTCTTTGCATAATAAAATCAGTATAAAAATAGGATCTGGTCAAAGGTTTTAAATTATGATCTGCAGAACGTCGCTGTGACGTGTGCATTAGCAGACTGGTCACTGGTGTATGAGGACATGATTGGATCTGCATCAAAACTTCGTCAGCAGATGAGTGTGTGGGCTCCAGATTTATTCATAGAAACGTTTTTTTGGGACTTTAATTTACTCACTGCTGCGCAAGTTTGACGGATTATTGCTGTAGATTTGAATACAGTATCCAAGTTTTTGTGTGTGATTGTGGGTTTTAGGTATGTAGGTTGGCACTTTGTGGAGACAGCTCACATACCATCTGTCCAGGAAGTGACACACAGAGTGAGAACACCGCCCTACTAAAGACAAGAGAAGGGCCCAAAGACAGAAGCATTAAAGCTTGTTGGTGTGTGTGAATGACTTGTCAGGTGCAGGTATTGTTTCGCTATGAGTACTAGTCTCTATTTATAATTCAGAAGCTTGTTTCCTGTAACTGATGCAGCCTTGAAGCCTCAAGATCAATACACAGCAAATCTATTTTCTTCCTGTTTGTTTATGTCCGCCTCCCGTTCTTGGGCTGAGCCTTAACGTTCCAACGTAGATCCACTTTCTTCAAGGTCTCATTCACTTGTTTTTTTCAATAAATGTGCTGAGGTCTCAGGTATGAATGAATGCCTTGTGCGTAGTGTTCTGTAGAATAAAAGCACACGCCCTCGTGTCAGGAAGTGGTGGTGGGGGAAACGGCAGGATTAGGAGTCTCACACATTCATGATATGCAAACATCTTGCCTCAGATTGGCTAACAGCACCACAACTCTTCTGCTGCCTCCGTTCGCTCTGTAAAGTTGATATGTAATCACTAATGACTCAAGCCCAAACGTGTTCTGCCATGTGTGAAGTTGCTAATGCTAATGGTTAGCTTCTACTAGCCGAGACACGCCTCAGTGTCCCCTGAACACTAAATCAATATTATTACGCTCTTCCAAGCCAAGGTGGGCGAAGCCATGAATACTAACATTCTCTGTGACATAGAAGTGACCGACTCTTTCTGATCCAATGGATTTCCTTTCTGCGGCTAATGCAGGCGATGGGGGTTGAAGGAAATGTTCAGCGTGAATTTATGCAACTCAAAGAGACCCATCGTATTTTAAAAGAAGTTAGTTTTACACGTTTTCTTGATGACGAGACCTTTAAAGAAATCTCAACAGTAATTTGGTATTTTTCCATTTGTAATAATACACGCTGTGTTTAAAAGCTTATGTTTTGATGGATGAACGGCCTTAATTGTAACAAGAACCAAGATTAAATGTGGAAGCTTCTGCAAAGGGGCTCATTAAGGTCACACACCAGCATCTTTATCGCCCAGATGGGGCTCTTCACAAGACAAATAGACAGAAAGGACAACCACTGTGTGATAAAAGTATCGGACAGTGTAGTTGTCAATCTAGTCAATTTTTATGTATCTGAAGTGTTTTATGTTAGCGTAATGAGAAAGTAAAAAAAGACATTCATTTCTATTTATTTAATTATTTATTTATGTATGATCGCTCTCTTGGGTGCAGTGTCCATCGATATTTCTCCATAGGGTTCTAGATCCAAGCTTGGACACTTGTGTACTCACGTCTTGGACATTTGTAGCTTTTCTCTGTTTCCTTAAAATGTGATCTCTGGATATTTTAGATTTACATCAATTATACAAAGCTTAGTGGTGATCAAAGTATGCACTTGAAGGTTTTTATTGTAAATACATACATATATAAGGATGAAATACTGGTAGAGTACATTCTACACATTAGCCTGCATATAGTACTATTTTGAGCACAGTTCTTTAACGTGGTTCTCTGTGTGGGTTTATGTGGGTTAACTGAGGGTGGATGCTTGTGCACTGAAGCACCTTTTATGAAAAGAACATGGAGCTGAGAAGTAGATTTTCTGATGATGGAGTTGTTTAAATTCTTTTTCATCAGTTAAACCCCTCTAACATGTTTCCACACCTCCTCTGTTCATGAATCTGTCTTAGGATGCAGCACTGGGGGCTGAACACCTACCTGTACGGTCCAAAAGACGACCTGAAACACAGACTGTTATGGAGGGAAGTCTATTCTCCAGAGGAGGAAGGTAAAAGCTTCATATTTATCTGTCCATCAAGCTCTTCACTCATCCATGCATCTTGACTTACTTTGGTCAAATGGAGCAGCAGCTGGATAAAAATCCGACTGATAAGATGCCATAAAATGAATCGCCTATAACTGAGGAAGTGCTTTTTGACTTTAATGTGATGAGTGAAATGGCTTTTTTGACATTCTAGTGAATTACTTTTTTATTACAACCATAAAAGCATCAGCAGTTTTTACGCAGTCCAGTCTGTCATGTTTATATCATCTGTCACACACAGATGAATGATTTCTGTTATTTCATGCAGCCCATGCAAGATTAGACACGTAAAGAACAAAACCTACTGAAAGTGAGGAGTTACAAAGTTGTTGTAGAATTGGTTTTAAAAAAGTCAGTGCAAATTAACATGGCAGAATGAAGGCAAAACACCCAGGCAGCATATAACCCATGACAAAAAATATATTTATTTTGACACATGTATGCTCTGTGGTGTGGTGTTGAGAGATATTTTGTCATACAGTCACATTTATAAGATTGTGATACTTCTGAAACTCACATCTTGTTCATACGTACTTCGTTTGGACATTTGGGCGGCTCTTTTCTGCTTTTATAGCAATGCTGTCAGTCTATTTTTGATTCTGATTGGTCAAGAAAAACATTTGATTTAATTAGTTGTGTGTGTTTTAAACTAACATTTGATTTATTTCTTTTCTTATAAAAACCCTTACAATTTTATGCTAGTTTACGTTGAACTGTAATATATAACCATGAAACAGCACAACTGTGCCTCCTGCTGGCTGGAATCTGAATTTGCAGGCTCATTAAAAAGAGTTCTGGGTTGTGTTTCCCAACTTGATGCATAACTGTGTTAAATAATGACAGTTTCAATATTTACCATAATAATTAACATTTTTATTCTTCTTTTTCCATAATCAAATACGCCCAAAGATGAATTCTCTTTGGTTAAATAATCTGAATTATTCTATTTTATTTTTTTTTTACAACTTTTGCATTTTGAATATGATCTGAGCGGTTTACCAGATGGTAGAAGGAAACCTGGCAGGTTTTATTCTGAGCCAGTACATGTCAGAGATGAAACCCATGACGTCTAATAGCTATAAAACCAAAGATGATCATGATGCAGACCATCTTCAAATCCTCTGCAAGCTTTAAAAGACAAAGATTATTTAAAAAACAACAGCCAGTAAGGCTACACCTCTCATCTGGCTGACCAATGATGTATCTAGTCAAAGGAGTTGTCATGCTGTTGCCATCCACACTAAAATGTTCTTCTATGCTTTATTTACTAGTCTGGTCAGTATTTTTAGTATTGTCTCTCTTCATCTTTGTGATTCATTTCCTCCTATCTTCTGTCTCTCAGCTCAGTTGCGTACTCTCATAGCCGAGGCCCAGTCCAGAGGTCTGAGATTTGTTTACGCTCTCTCTCCTGGTCAGGATATTGTCTTCTCCTCCTCCTGTGACCTCACACTGCTCAAACGCAAGCTGAAACAGGTTTCTCATTACAACACAACATATTTCACAAATGTTCCTGTTTATTCAGCCTCTCATAATAAAACCTCCTCTCTCCCCCTGTCAGGTGTCAGACTTGGGCTGCCAGGCATTCGCCGTTCTCTTTGATGATATCGATCACTCCATGTGTCAGGCCGACAGCGAGGCCTTCACTTCATTTGCTCACGCTCAGGTCACAGTAACCAATGAGATTTATCGGTTCTTGGGGGAACCAGACGTCTTCCTTTTCTGCCCTACAGGTAGAACTCAAGTCAGTCAGACGTGGCCAGGTGGATTCTGCTGCATAAAACATGTTTCTACTCCGTCTCTTTCACTCTAGAGTACTGTGGGTCCCTGTGCTCGCCCAGTGTCTCCAAGTCTCCCTACCTGCAAACTGTTGGAGAGGACCTCCTGCCTGATATAACAGTCATATGGACAGGTGAACATTATTCATATTTTCTAGCTGATTATTACCCTCACAAACACACTCAGCATGCAAAGAAATGAGTGTGCAAATTGTCACAACCTCCTCCACAACAAGTAAATGATGTAGGTGCACATCCACCCACATGCAAAAACACACACACTCAGGATCGCCCACACACTCTTTCAGTCCGTTTCTTCAGTTTCATTTGCTTTTGTCTCTATTTCTACATCTGAAGCGACCGTAGCAGCTATTTCACCGTCTTAATGATGTAGAATTTTAAAAATGATCCAAACACAGTCGTTAAAAGGAAATATAGTTATTTATTATAATAGTAAATATAAAATTCTGACAGGAAATCATGAGAAAAGACCAGAACCAATCAAGCTGGAATTGAAGGAGAACCTAAAAGTGCAATGAGAAAAAAGTGAAGAAACTGGGGCGTGGATGTACAGGAGATCAACTATTACTGAGTGGCAACAGCTGGCATGGACACAAAGTGTAACACTAACACTAAGAAATTATGATGCAGATAGAACTTCATTATTCCCTTGGATATTGGGAATAGAAAATAAAAAAAATTAAAAACAATAGAAAACAACTGAATAAAAAAAATCTGCAGTATATATTACATTATATTATATTATATTACATTATATGCTATTATACTTTTACACTAAAAATTCCACCTGACCTGTATTTCCTGATACTGCAGACATCTTGCAGGTAAACTTATCCTATGTGAGTAACCTCAGAGGTGTTTGCTTGGATTTGTCACTTCTTTCCTCCGGCATGAGGAAGTTCTAGCTTTGCAGTATCTGTCCCTGGTTGACTGTCAACAAATAACACATTGCTCAGTGTCATCTGTCACTGGGACGAAGTTTGAGGAAACTCAGAAAGTAATCAGTGAATGTTCATCTGCAACCGTGAGCCGTTTTCACCGGACGAGGAACGGTGAAAGGGAAAATACGCTGGTTCGGTCCGCTCAGTCGTCTCCTTACCAAACTCAAAAATCGCTACAGTTTTGGCAGTGATCACTGATCAGCACCAAAAAGAGCCCACAGCCACAAAAATAAAATTAAAGACATCTAATTCTGTCAAAGGACACCATATTTTACCTCGTTCAGGAGGCACGTTAGAGTGTTTGTGAGTTGTAAAAAGTGGTGTTCAATGATTAGAAGAAACAGGTTTTTACATCACTCTGTAGGACTACTACACAGCATAAATGTTGGCGTTGTGGGTGGGATTTCTGCCACATTTTTCTTAGAAATGTCAATTTTAAAGCAGTTTGAAAGCTGTTGATTTTCTTTACCTTCCATTCTGCTTCACCGGCAACTTCCAATTTTACAAATGACGATTGGTTGGCGACTTCTGCCGATATCCTTTCCCACTGAGTTACAGCCAATCAGCATGAGTTAAGCACAAGTCCCGCCCAGCGACCCTACCGGGCCGATTCCAAGTACACATACATGGAAGGTCCTGAAACCCTACGCCTAACCCTGGACAGTGGTCGTTTCAGAACCACGTGGTGAAATGCAGACACACACATACTGTGAAGTCTGGTAAGATTATCCTGATGTTGACATCAACTGTTCAAGTCAGCATGGACTGTCAATTAGAAAATATCTTATGAACCATTTGATGGATTTGAATGAAACCATAGGAAAGTAATTTTAGGATTTACATCTACAACCTTTGGAGTCAATATGGCCGCCACGGCCAACTGACCTTAGAAAGCAGAAACGTGGCTGGAACTCCATCAGTTTTACAAACATTTGTTCCTTTGGATCTTTGACCTGCTGAAAACTAACTTTCTACACGTGCACAGTGGTAGATTGTTGAATGCTCCTGTGTTGTAGAAGGGAATTCTTCCTGGAGGTCTTTCTGAGCAGAGGCGCCCAGCTGACAACTCTAAATTATGCAACAGAACTACAGGAAATGTGCAAGGTTGCTGTCCTGTAAACAGTCATCTTTTTTCTGCCTCCTCAGAGAAAACCCTTCCCTAACTCAGCACATTAGTTCACTAATGTTTCACTGATGCAGCGACTCGAACTCTCAAAGTAGGAGTTACGTTGAAACGATTGGGTTCTGTAACAAAACACAACAAAACAGAATTTTCAGACACGAGACTGTTTTGTAAAAGCTTCAGTAACAGACAGGCATCTTAGGTGGACAGATTCACTCGTCAGACCTTCAGCTTGTCAATCTGTCCCTCCTTCACTGTCTCCCAGGCAGCAAAGTCATCTCCAGGAAACTGTCTCTAGACTGCCTTGCGGAGGTGGAGTCTGTCCTTCAACGACCTCCGCTAATCTGGGACAACCTGCACGCCAACGACTACGATTCCAGACGTCTCTTCCTGGGGCCTTTTACGGGCCGAGACCCTCAGATTAGGAGCCACCTGAGGGGCCTGCTACTCAATCCCAACTGCGAGTTTGAAGCTAATTACATCCCACTGCACACGCTGGGAAACTGGTATCGAACTGGAAAGGAGGATGTGAAAGGTGAGGGGACGGAGGGAGGACCAGGCCGGATGTCCTCTGTTTATAAACTAATAATACCTCCACCAGACCACCGTATGGCACCGTTACTCCTTTCACTTCCTGGAGAAATGTTTAATGAGCTCATGTTGCTTAGCAACTAGCACCATTCAGACCCAAATTACTTCATAAAAATCTCTACAGTAATTTATCAAAGCTCCATATGTTAGCCTCAAAAATTATACTAATGGCTAATAATCAGAATAGCACCAATATTTCATGTTTTTAGCCACTTGCAATTTAAAGGTGTGTTCTACACATTTCCAGAGTATAAAAATTTTACGGCATTTTTGTAAAAACGTTACAGCTGTGCTTTGACGTTTCTCATTTTTATTGCATTCTATTTGCCCTAGCAGTAAAATGAATGGAAAAGAGGCAGGAAAGGGGGAACGAGGGAGTTGAACAGAAAAGCACTGTAGTGTGTGATTTCCTAATGAATGGGCTGCAGGAGAGGTGGTGATGGAGAAGTAATTGTGTGGTGTGATGAGGAAATGAATTAGAGGAGAGGAAAGTCCTTTTGTGAGGAAGAAATGGGATGGAGGACGGGAATGATTATAGAATAAATGAGCGCTCCTTTAGCCTGAAATGTGAACGATAATGAGGACGTTTCACTTATTACATACAGGTTTGATTCCAAGCTTCTTATTTACCCTGAATTGCATCAGAGTCTAATTATTCAAGCTCCTTGAAATTACTTTTTCTCAAATGAAGACCGATGGTCCTGGGTGGCGGTGTATGAAAATGTGTTTTATGTGTTCTAGATGAGGAGTGTGAGTATTGTCCCGAGAGAGCTCTGACTGCTGCACTCACCGACTGGATGGAAGAACTCAACCAGCCTCTACAAGCAGGTGAACATTAATGATGACGTCTTCTTGTCCTCCTTTTACCAAAGCCCGTCCCACTTTGACTTACAGGTCAAGCCCTTGGTAGAGCACCATAATGGTTGCTAACAACGTGCTGGTGAAGGTTCTCAGTCATCCAGGTCATGGTAATCCAAAGAGGGTTTGAACGAAGGCAACTGGACTTCTTTGGTTTCTTGAAGACGTTTCGCTTCTCATCTGATAAGCTTTGTCAGTTCTGACTGGAATATGTGAGGGTCAAGTTTATAAACTCTAGCTGTCTATTGTTGCGTAACGAGCAGAACCTACCTATGAATACCCCTCCTCTCTACCTTCTGAGGAGTCGTTGGGGTCGTTAGCCTCACAACAATAACAATGTTAACAATTACATCAATTCTGCTAGCCTAAAGCTAATGTTGCATGGCTGATTTAGATCTTGGTGTTTAACAAAACAACATATTTCCTGAGGGCAGGAAGAACTGCTGGTTTCATGTTCATTTTGAGCTTTGGAATCTGTTACTATGGTAACAACAGAACATTAAAACTAATGCTTAGCATTCCAAAGCCTTCTCTAGGTTCCATTAGTGGTGCGTTTTGACTTCTCTATAGTAGATTTGTTTCTATTTGACGAGACTAGATTGAAGTAAACCTGAATTTTGAAGGTTTTCCAGCTGAACTTCCTGTTGACGCCAAAATTATGTTCGAATCATTTTTGTAGGTCGGCAGAGTGCAAGAACAGATCACCGTGCCTCTTTCGCATCATCGCGCTCCAAACCTCCTGACAGGTCCGACTGTGTCTCCACCTTCAGAGCCAACGCTGCTGTGGCCAAACTCCCAGTCTTCCCACTGAACTCCAGCTCCCCTCCGTCCTCTCCTCCATTGGGCAAAGTGGAGAGGGAGGCACGAGAGGGTGAGAAAACGAGGTCACACCAGCAGCCCCATCAGCCTCCTGGATCCAGGTCTGGAGCACCTACAGGTGGAGGTCGGACACAGAAGCTCCCGGGTCGGGGGCTCTGTGGTGGGAAGGGCTTGCTGAGTGAGGCCCAGGTAAGGCTGCTGGTTGGTCTCCATTATCTCCCCCATGAGCACGGTCCATCAGCCCAGAAGCTGCTGCAGGATCTGACGTGGCTGAAAACAAACTGCCACCTGGTCGGCACCAACAGCAAGAAGACACAACCTCAGAAGGTCAGTCAGGAGGTCACGTAGGTTCGTTTGATGAAGTACTCATAGATTCAGTTAACACAACGTAGCTTTTATGTCCTCAGGTCGATGAGTGGCGTGGACGAGCGTCCAGGTTCCTGTCTCTGTGTGAAGACATAGCACAGCTCCACTGCAGCGTGGTGGGCGGGGCCAACAGGGCTGTGCTCTATGACCTTTACCCTTATGTGTGGGACCTGAGGAACACCGCTCTGGTGGCAAAGGCCTTCATATGCTGGTTGGGTAAGGACACACGTAGAATACTCACCAGCTTTGTTCAGGTGGATTGGTTTGTTGGTGGTTATGGTAGTACATGTGACTCACGTAGTATACAAGTAATGTCTAGTAATTAACTACTTATACTGCCCATTGAATATTATATACTAAACTGTAAAACTAAAAAAGTCTAAAAAACGTTGGAACTGGCGGTATACTAGGATACACTATAGAACTATAGAAATGTACTATTAAGTATGAAAGTCACCAGTATGTGCGTAGTAAGCTGCCTTTCTTTTTATTCTCTTTTTAAAAATCCAAGCAGTGAGTGCCATTCACCACTAATGAAGTGTGTGTGACTGAAGGGTCTGAACAGGTTCTGTTAATCAGAGCAGAGTCGTGATCATATTTGAGCGACACGTGCCTTTGTCTCCATCAGATGGGCGAGTGATGAGTGACAGCTCCAGCCTCGGCTCCTGGAGGAACTGCTTTCACTGTGAGTCAGACGGAACTTTCTTCTCCCTCTCCCTCTCTAAAAAGTGAGAGTAAATCAGTTTTCTATACTTTCGGAAGATTATGGTGTGATAAGAACAGAACCAGACATAAAACTAAAAAATGGTTGTTTTAGCCAACAACAAAAATGTAGCTGTTAGTATATTTCATCTATCTTGCTGTTGTGTTTAGGGTGTGGGAAGGCCACAGGAGCAGACCTGTCAGGTGTGGACTCAGAGCCATGGGCGTTCAAAGGGGGCGTGTCCGGGGAAGTGCAGGTAGCTACTGAGAAATGCTAATTTTGACATATTAGTCACTCATATTTTAGATTTCCTCATTTCTGAGTGAAGTTTGTCAAACCCAGTCCTAAAACCTGTCTGGTGTGTGTGTGTGTGTGTGTGTGTGTGTTGTTGCATAGATGCTCCTCCCTATTGGCAGCAGCAGTGAACTCTTCACCCATCCTCCTCCTCTCTTCCCTACCTCTCGCCTCTACAACATCAGGCCCTACCACAGCAAAGACAAGGTAGATGAAACCAGAACGATCACCTGTCTCTAACAGCAGAAAGGTGTGTGATGGTGTTTTGTCCCGAGTGTGTGTATACATCTCATGAAGCACTGGGAAAAAATCATCAGATATAAATTAATAATGGTTGAAGCCAATCCAGTCCTAGATGGCTGCGACAGCTAATCAGCATTAGGAAACGGTGAGAAGAACTCCGTCAGTTTTCCAGATATTGAGATCATATTTTGTGTCGTAGAAGGTGAAAGTCATGTCTACTCAGATCCATGTCAGTCAACTTAACAGCTAGGAATGTAAGGGGTGGAGTTGTTAGTATTCTAAATATATGTTGACCTGTGTTTCAGACTAACCAGTCCATTAGTTAAATATCTCAAAAACCACTTGGTAGATTTTAATGAAACTCGTTTTCATTGGATAAACATCTATAACTAAATAACGTTTGGAGCCAACCCAATGGAAGATGGCCACCAGAGCCAACTGACCTTCCAAAGCAAAGAATACTTTTTAAGGCAGTTCTACAAATATTAACCTAAAAGTTTGTTATTGGCTTAAAATAATTTATAACATGCAATACCAAATTCCACAGGATTACATAATTAGACCAATGTGGTCATAGTTTTAGTTTTTGTTACGTCATGGAGCCACAAGCAAAGAGACCTGCTGTCTGGTGCAGACAAGGGAGCATGTGGCCATTTCGCCATTGGGGGACAGACAAGCTCTTCCACCGTGGGTTGGGTCTGTAAACAGCTGAGGGAGTGTGTGGCCGGTCTATGGCTGAGCAACTGGTGGTGGGGGGTCCTCGTCAGGAAGTGTGAGACGGCCAACATTGCTGTCAAATGACTTTTGCAGTTCTGACTTGGTTTAAAGTGTTCTGGCCCTCTGGGGGCCCCTAGTGACCTGGGGGGCCCAAAGCAATTACCTGCCCTGCCTATTGGTACGTTGGCACCTCTGGGCATAATGTGTTTCCTGAAGGAGTTTAGGCCTTTATTGTTTCTATAAAGTATCATAAAAGTAAGAGTGGAATCGAAGTTAGAGAATATTTGATGTTCTGTAAAACTTCTGGCTACTGCCTTAAAACCAATTAGCAAACAGGATCATTTAGGGCTCAGACTAGCACCCGCAACAATAAAAGAGTCAAAGCAACCCAGTTAGTCAAAAGTAGGGCTGCACAATATTAGGAAAACCTGCGATATGCGATAACAGTGCTTAATATTGCGATATCAATATTACTTGCGATAAATGAATAAATACTTAAATCTGCAGTTTTTGTATACTTTAGACACACCACTCCATCCTCTATCATTAGTATTAATACAGTAACAAAATGAAATCATGCAAGTTTACATTACAAAATTAGCATGATCTGTTTCAATATTTTTGTAAACAATAATCATTAAAATATGTTGGAGTGATTTAAGACATTAGGACAACGCTGTAGAACATTTACAGAGCTAAACGGATATGTTTACTCCCATAGCACTTACCGACTACTTCCGTTATTTCCTTGTACCACTTTGATGGTTTCTCATAAGGAGTTCCACCCATGGGCATCTGCTGGGCTGTTGTGCTCTTACTTGTCTTAACGTCAGAGACTTTGGGTTTGCTAACGCTAGCTTTCTAGATCCCAGTATATAGATCTTTATGGTTGCGTTGGAGGGGACAACGGATATTTGTCATGTTTCCCCTCGTGGTTGCCACAAGTGTTTGGCATTTCTTGCAAAGTACTTGTGTTTGTTGAACACAAGTACTTTGAAATAATAGTAATGCTGTTTTAATCATGAGTTCTTTCTTGCTAACATTTTCAGCACACGTCTCACCCTCAGTCATTGCGATGCTCTCTAAGCTAACTCAGGTGTTTGCTAGCCATCCAAATGAAGTGCCGTCCACCTAGGCATCAAGGCATCTAACCTATAAGAACCCAACCGATTGGCCAAATGGGTGAAGGCCTCTATTTGATTTGTCAAAAACTTCATGCTTCCATTTGATTGACAAAATGCATTATGTGTAGCAAAAATCTGAGATGACCATTATTTGCGATATTTTTCTGTTCTTTGCGATATGCCTATTGTGCATGCTGATATTGCGATAACGATAAATTTTCGATATATTGTGCAGCCCTAGTCAAAAGCTTCATTTCTCTGTAATATTTAGTGTGTGGTGCTGCTGTGTTTGTAGGTGGAGCTGTATCGGATGGTCCGCCAGCTTCACCTGAGGACTCAGGGTGGTCAGGAGTCCAGCATGGCTCACCCAGATGTCATTGGAGACAGGTTAGTCAGCATACGTACCCAAAAAAGAACAACTTTTAGGTATTTTCTGACTGAACTCTGAACCTCCTTTTATCCTCTAGATGTCTCGGCCCATGTCTGGCTCTGAGCCCAGAGTACAGCTTCATCCTGGAGGATGAGCTGGGTGTTTGCGGCTGTGTGCTAGGGATCTCGGACGTCCGCTCCTTTGGCAAGCGGTGCCAGGCCAGCTGGATTCCTGCCATGAGAGACAAATACCCACCTAAAGGCACCAGCACACACACCTACACACAGGTGAAGCACAGATGCATGATGCAGCACAATGAACTCATGAAACAGAACTGCTGTCATTTAAAGGAGCAGAACGAGGCATCAGGAAGAGTCGTGCACACAAATGCTTAGACATATCTGTTCCATCTGGGCTTCTCTGTGACTGATTAATTAGTCACTGGGCAGATGGTCAACACAAGAACACAAAACAATGCACAAGCATCCTAGATGGCTTTAAAGATATTGTGTTAATTATGATTAACGGCCTGCTTAGAGTCAGAAAATAATCAAAACAATCATCACTTTAAAGCATTAAAAATAAGAGCAGATCAGAGTTTTACCTCAACATCATAAACAATGTCAGCCAAACAGGACTGGTGGTGAGCTAACAAGGTTAGGATCTGGATACCAGCCAGTTTTACCTCAGCTGTGTGTGTGTGTGTGTATGCGTGCGTGCGCGTGTGTGTGAAAAGTTTTTGTTTCTGTTTATCACAAACCAAACTTGTTAATGTGAGACTGTTTTTACGTCCTTGTGCTACTCCACCTGTAGCCTTTGTTCCCAGAGTGATTGACAGGTTGAACCAGAGGGAAAACACCTTTCTACTGAATCTGTTAGACATCCATGTAGAAAGGTTTTCTACAGAAATCTGTAAAATCTGACTGCCATCAAACCTAACTCTGACTAATATGAATGTAAAATTATGTTTGATTGGTAAAGTTCCCCACCACCCAAAGCAAAAGACAGGTGATATTTTTTCCTGTGGCACGTGTCTGTGTTTGTTAGAAAAAGAAAAAACATATAAACGAACACATTTTAATGAAAGTCTCAGAAAGTAGCTTAGTTTTGACCTTAGCAAACCCAGAAATGGCCTTAAATGAGTCAGATGTAGTTATTGAGCTATAATTTGTCTTTAACCACTCATGTACAAATCAAAAATTGTCAAAAATGACCCATAATTTCATTTTGTGCACCCTATAGGTTTGAATGAAGGGTACTTTATGTTCTGAAGTGGGAGAAGGTTTTCTTTGTTTGTGATGTCATTTCCTAGTGAGTTATAACCAATCAGAGCGAGTTAACCATAAGTTCCGCTCAGCGACTCTACTGGGCCGTTCCGAGTACTTTCCCCAGTTCAGGTACTCCGAAGGTTCCTGAAAACGGCCGTTCGGCCATCCCGGTGAATTGGAGACATGCACATTACAGGAAGTTCCAGTAAAATTACCCTGAAGTTCTGGTAGTAGAAACACGCCAGTGTTGAGGTCCTATGAGGTCTTAAGTGTACCTCATGAGAAACCTCCAGCAGCAGCTGTGAAAAACATGCTGAAAAAAACATACAAGGTGTTCACTGATAGCTCATTATCTCTTCTGTCATCACATTTTCAGAAAACCTGTGTGTCTGCATATCTTTAAGCAGGACTTGATCCGATTAATGGAGGAGGATCAGGGGGAATACCCGGACTCGCTCCTCTACCACTTCCCCTCCCAGCTCAGATTGGATGCCCTGCCTGAACTTGTGGACGTCAGCGTCAGCCGAACCCTCCTCACCGCCCTCCTCACTGCGCTCAAGGCCAACGGTAAGCTCAGCATGTTTGACAAACGAGGAAATACAATCCTGTCTGGACTGGTGAGACAGTCATTATAGCTCTTGTCACAGATCAGAGCTAAACAACACATTGGTCAGAGGAAGCCCAGCTCAGATATGGTGGATGTTTTATGTGTTTTGTGCTTCCATGTGCAGGTTCTCAGGGTGTGTTCTGTGAGGTACAGCCCACGGACCATCAGAGGCTGGAGTTCTTAACCAAACTGGGCTTCCTGGAGATCCTCAGAGGAGAAGCGAGGAGCAGGGAGGGGGTGGTGCTGGGGAGGCTGCTCTGAACATATTTAAGATAAAAAAAAAAATCATATCTTCACAACATGGTCACAGACTGGAGCTCCTTTCAGACATGAGAATCTATTTCAAATAATCTGATAAAGATTCAGGACCTGGTTTTTCAGTAGAAGTCTTGACATGTGATGATTTTTAACAATAATCTGAATAAATCTGGACAAAACCTCCTGTTGGTAGAAAGAAGCCATGACATCCTCATATCATGAACACGGAGGATTTAATCTAAAACATAACATAAGGGGTTCTTGTTGGGTTTTAACAATAATGCATCCGGTATAAGTATAATTTCAGCCTTGCATTTACATGGAAACCCTGTTTTAGGTGCTTGAAATGATATTTAGTGAAAAATGGTTGAAATGCGTTGTGTTGTCATGTAGAAAACTGAAACACAACTTTGTGACAACAGTGATGGCTGCCGCCACCTTTTTGCATCTGATGCAACATCCTCTTTTTCTTGTGCTAACAGGTTTTACTTAGCAAGTAACCTTCATGTGCACGTTTCACTCATCACATTCTGTTTTGGCATATTTGTGCAATAATGTTACAGCGCCACCTACAGGCCTGGCATAGACACTGCGGCATTTTGGCGTATATCATAAAATTTAAATTCTATTATGACGTTTTTTTTTGTCTTTTTGTTGCTACTTCATAAGACGTTGGCTAATTAGAATAATAGCCAAAAAGACTTATTTTACTGAAGCAGATTAAAAAAGTAAGTCTAGCTGTTTTACTAAATAACTAAGGGGGGAAACCCTGAAATGTTGGTAACGTCACATGGAAAAAATCATTTTCTAAAGTAAAACCTGCTGTTGAACAGATTCAATGGAAAGTGATGCGTGTCTGAAAGGAGCTACACACCATAACATTTAACTAAAGGATTGCACTCAGATATAAAAATCTAAACATCACCCAAACTCACAGAACGATGCTCTGGACACCACCTAGAGTGTGATAGAGACGACTGAGCTTTAAAAAAGCATCACGAGACCTTTTTCATTTCCTGAGGGACAAATTCAGATTCCTTTGAGTGAATAATCAAGATGCACCCTGGGGTTTCTGAGCAGTTTACAACATGAACTGATTTTTTATTCTTTTCAAAGAGCACATTTCTGCTCTGTTTTATTTATTTATTTATTTATTTATTCTTTTTCATGTTTTTAGAGGAAGATGACTGAAGTAGTAGTTGGGAGCAGAGCACTTGGTCCCAGGAGTGTCTGTAGGACATTGAGCATTTGTGTTTTGAACTTTTTAAACTGAGCGCATCTTAATTTTAAGAGTTTGCAGGTATGATTTTGGTTCAGAGCAAAATGCAGACACATGCTGTCATCAAAAACAAACAGATAGAAAGCTGCTGCTTAAGCGGGACCTGACCTTTGAGGTGAATTCAAATGTAAAAACCCTACATTTTTCAGACAGTAAGTTTACTAAATCCTGTTTTTGCCAGTTCACAGATAAAACAGGTTGCATTGCACATTTGCAATACCCACTTATAAAATTTGCTATGCACATCTGCTTGTAGCTCTATCTCCCTCATCTTTGTATCAAAATGCTCTTTCAACACGGCTGAATCAATTCTCTCTGGTGGACCTTGTGCTCTAGTTCCTCAGATTTGATCATAAAAACTCACTTGGTTTTTATTTTGTTGAAGCAGAAATCCAGAGTTTTTTTCTCAGAGGGCACCCTCTAGAGGTGGAAGAATGTATTACACCTTAAGCCACTCTTCCTACTTCCATTATTACAGCTGGAAGCAGCACCTCTCATTCCTAAACACACACCTCTAGCTGGCCAGCAGAGCTAAAACACATGTTTTACAATTATTATTCTCATGTTTTGTTGTTTATTAAAGGCTGACTTTTCCATAAGAAATGACGCCAACTCTGCATCGGTCCAGGTATGTCTCACACCTGCTCTGTGAGTGACATCCATACGTACGTCTAATGCTATTGGTTAATGCTGAGCAGCGCTCTGTTAAAATTAAATGGAGCCCTATGGGATGGAGGATAGGCTTAGTCAAAATAAAATTGACAAATTACCTACTTTATATCACGGTACAGTGTCAGACTTTCACTTTTACGGATTTCTAAAAATCTTACATAATTCCTGAAAGAGAAACTCCAGATTACTGCTTTAACGTAGAACCAGTAGAGCTTTAGATCATCCTAACACACCAAACTGGACCCAGGTTTGACTCTACCACTTTCTTATTGTGTTTTCTTTTCTGATCAAATGAATGTTTACATGCATGGTCGTCACACAGCTTTATTTCGGAGCAGGGTTACATGTAAATAAACATGAGCAAATAGAATTTTAAAGGCATGCACTCATCTGGAAAAAAAACGTTTGTATTGGATGTTTATCACCCATTATAGATGTAACACACTTAGGAACAGGTGAGAAAATTACAAATTTTATGCATGATAATAAAAAAAAAGATTATCACCAGTATCCCACTGGGATGAGACTGTTAGCAATAAATTAAGGTTTGTTTGCAAAGAATATCTTAAAACATTTCTGAGAGTCATTGTGTCTCATGTCGCTGGATTTTTAACGAGTTTTCTACTCTTGTGTGGAACCATTTTCCGCTAGTTTTCACGAGTTAGAAAGTATTAAAACGTTTTGGCAAATAGACTCTTCGTGTCTAAAATTGCCAAAATAATTGTATTTTTTGCAATTAGATGATTTGCCCACACTTGACCCAGCCACATATAAGACATTTTTGCAAATATGTTGCATGTAGTTTGTTATCAGCTAAAGTAAATCACATATTTCTGCATAATTTTGTGTCTCTAACTAGCCGCAGCCCAGTGAGATACTGACTTAAGCAACCAAAAAAATGTTAACACACACACACTCACACACTTCCTGTAACAAAGTTTACACCTGGTTAAGTTGGTTTTAGTGGGGACCGCTGCCTTGTTTCACATAAATGACACAGCTGTCTGACGCTCACTGAGAGTGAGATAAAAATACAAACAGCTGCGTCATTCTGCCTTTATTAAAGCGTACACACACACACACACACACACACACACACACACACACGCACACACACATGTACACAAAAGCACAACAGCACTCACAATCAAACCTTTTAACTGAAAGTATGTAGGACCATGAATGTTTCATTTTGGTCTAAAAAGACACAGTTTGTGCATCTGTTTGTATTTTAACTGTTTTTGTTTTTTATTACTAATCTCTTCAATCAGTGGACTGAAAAGCACTTTTTTATAATTAAGTCTCATTAACATTTTATTTGAGGTTCTTTTTAATAACAATGTTGATAAATAAAAAAGTCTCCCAGATTTGTGTTGAGAGGAAAATAAAATAGAAATGCATGATGTAAAACAAAAAAGATAATAAAAATGTGTTGTCACTGCATCTTTATAGAAAAAATGGTTCGAAAGTTGTTTTTTCTTTATTGTGATAAATGAAAAATGTGTGTGCATTTAAATGTGTCAGTCGTGGCACGATTATTAATAATAACTATATTAATAATCATTTTTTAATTGGAGACCCATGCAGCTGCTTAATGGTTTCACCTTCCACCTGCATGGAGCTTCTTGTCTACTTTGGGTTTACAACGTCTATGCAGGGTGATGAAAATAATAAAAAACAAAGTGATGCTGAAGACTTTTGGTTTTTATTGATGGTACCAGTAAAAATCATTTTAAAACAATGTTTTTGGATTAACTTGTTGATTTTGATGCTTAATAAAATAACTTCTTTTCCCCTTTAAGTCGTCTGATTCTTTGGCTTTAGAGTCAGTGTGGTTAAAAACTGGATTTAAAAATGTTCATAAAAAGTTTTATTTTCCTACAAATACCAGATATCTGTCGTTATAGTGCCATCTTGTGGACAAACTGTGGAACAGCAGGTTCTCAAAGAGTATTTTTGTTTAGGAAAAGCCCAGTTTACAATAAAAATACATTTAAGTTCACATAAAACATCCTATAATAACCATGTTGTCTCTACACATCAGTGCTCTCCCTCTCTTCCGTGTTCCCGGTTTCCCATTGGCTGTGAGTCCGCAGGTTGAGTTCAGGAGCCTTGACTTGACCAGTGGGGATGCGGTATGTCTCTAAACTGCCGCTCAACAGCAACATGAGGGTGCTTACCCAAGTGGCCGCCCAACTGCATGCTGGGAGACCCACCTACACATGGTGAGAGGACATTAAATAATGAATAAAAGTGAGGTTATTGGTTGTTACTGCATGTGTCTCTTGATGCTAACAGAGTTAAAGACACATCACCAAATTAAGCATTTTTTAAACAATGATGACATCTTTTAGGGGTTCAATCTAAAGAGCAGTACTTGGTTAATTGGAGGATTGGTTGTATGTACCAAACATGAGTGAGCTTGGCTCTATAACAGCATCACTGCCATTTTACAAAACACTGAAAATAAACTAAATCTGTAAAAAAAAATAGATGTTTGCTCTTACAGTTCCCAGCAAGTTGCTCAGGGCGATGTCAGCGTATGCAGAGAAGAAAGCTGCAGTTAGATGAGAGAAATGACTCTAATTACAGAAAAGCCTCCACAAACTCAGCAGCTGGCTGCTCTTTTCCCCCAACAGCTTTTGAAGCATCAATTAAGGTCAATTTCCATAATGGGAGCAAATTAGCTTCATGTCAAACTGGTCAGAGCTAATGTCCATGATGCTCTGGCTGTAATTCATCCCTGTCTACAAGCAAAGAGCAGGGGTGGAATGGTAAGCGTGGAAAACATTCCCAGAATAATAGATTAATAATATGTCCTATAAAGGCTTTGGATCAAATATTTGGCAAATCTTTTATCTTATAAATTAGATAAAAGAGGAAACAGAACAAACATTTGTTTAGGTTAAAATAAATTAAATGAATTGAAAAAATATATGGAAGCAAATTAGTCAAATAATTAAGATGAATAAGCATTAGCAGAAATGCTTTTCCATTTTCACTACAGAACCGCCAATTTTGACTCATAAATAAAATAAATTTTATTATAAACCCAATTTTCCAAACAGTTTTTTAAATTTCTTCATCATTGCTCATACTGTGACTTAATGAAAATGATAAATAAAAGACATTTAAGATTTAATTTTCAAATAACATTCCAACAAAAGCATTTCTGCTAATGCATTTTAATTTTCGAATTTGACATTTCAAATTGAATTTTGTTACACATTTGCTGGAGTGTTATTTGAAAATTAAATCTTAAATGTCTTTTTCTTTATCATTTTCAATAAGTCACAGAATGAGCAATGATGAAGAAGAAAATGTATTTTATTTATTTATTAACTTATATTTTAGGAGGATGAAATCACTTGAGATGACTGGTTTTCGAGTGGGTCCTCCGACAATAAAGCAAATAAAGTACAAGAAAGCAGCGACAGTAACGAATCAACAAGGTAAAAAGCAGTTTGGAAGATTTCTTATTCATTTTATTTATGAGTCAAAAATGGCAGTTCTATAGTGAAAATGAAAAAGCATTTCTGCTAATGCTAATAATTATTTGACACATTTGCTTCCATAGGAATAGACGTTACAAGGTTTCACATGTATCCATGAATTTTTTAACCAAAGCAGCTTCCTTCTGTGACCATAAATGTCCACATCCCCACACTGGTTAAAAGGAGGCACTTTGTCACTTTAAGAGGTTTTGATTCAGCAGACGAGTGAGTTCATGATTCACCGCGGTGAGGCGGGATGTGGTAAGTGACATTTTAACAACCCAGACAAACAGGAAGCCTTTCATATAAAGCAGGAGGACAGCAGGCTTGTAAACTGTCTGGTTTTAAAACAAGAACATTAGTCTCCTTTTGTTGTTAGACCCCAGAGCAACTCAGACGTTTACAGCCTCATAGTGGAGAGGCGTGGTGCCTATACAGAGTCTGAAAAAGAAAGTAAAAACGACAGAAATCTAATTTGCACTCTGGGTTTGAATTCTATTAAAGCCATACGCTACAAACTTAGAGGATCAAATCAGAACTGCAGGAGTAGAAATGAGTTTGAACAACTTTCCAAACTGATGTGAGAATCAGCACCATGGACAGAGGCAGTGAGAAATTACAGGTTTTTTTTTTATACTGTTTTACTTTCTTAAGTACACTTAAATTTTCTTTCTTGTGTTGTTTTAAGTTACATTACACCTCAGAAAAAAACAAATGCATCAATGTTTGTGTATTTTTGTCACCGCTAGCGATAGCATAGAGATGAGTCCTCCAGTTGAAGGTGAAGAACAGTCCTCCAACCAGCATGCAGCCCAGAGCACCATTAAACCCCGACATACCTGAGTACAGTGACTCATGATGCACCGCCACTGATAAACCTGAAACACATAAACAAAAGGAGGTGGAGGAAAACAGAACTAAATAAATAATATTAAATCTGCAGTGCCACATTTGTCCACATGGTGGTGATAGATCCTAAGTTTAACGCAACTGCTCTGAGTGCGACATTTAATATGCGTGTAACCTAATAAGGACATGTTTGAGTTTCACGTCACAGACAAAACAGGGATAAATGATTCAGCTGTGGGTGAATGAAGCCTAAATCTGGTCCTCATCAGGGAGAGTCACACTGTAGCAGCGGCAAACATGAAGATGGAAGTGGACAGATGCTGCATAAAAATGACTTAAACAATAACAATTTAACTAATTACATCAAAAGGGTTTTCTGTCAGAGAGACTTAGACCTGAAGCCAGGGCTTTAGTATAGTTTAAACAGGGGTGTCCAAAGTGTGGTCTGTGGGCCATTTGTGACCATCTGAGTGATTTTGTGGGACCCACTGTTGCACTTTTACAAAAATAGAACTTTAGCTCTCCTGCAGGCGTTTTATGTAGATCCACACTTATCATTTTATAATCATTTTATAATCAGAGGCCTATTTCTAGGAATTACAAATACAATATATGAGGTTAAAGTTTGTATAAATTAATAATTTTTAACGGGGACATATGCAAATCTGTCCATTTGCTGCCATGTGGGTCTCTACTGCTTCTATAATCACTCCAAACGTGAAAAAATTCTTTCCATCTGTTTTCTGTCAGTGTTTAGTGTTATGAATTATGTGCCTAAAACGAGTCATCTCTAAAGGTCCCCGTTTGTGATGTCACAAATGGGAAAATTAGCATAGAGCCACCTTTCACGTGCAAGAGAGAGCTGGAAAGAGAAGTTTTCCTACTCTGAGCTCCTCCCAGATAGGAGGAGCTTCTCAGCTTATAGCAGCCTGAGTGGGGATGGGTGGGCGTGGCCAACTCCAGCTTGTTTTCTTAAAGTGACAGAGCCCTGAAACGACTCATTCTGGAAGGTACTGAAAATGTCAAGAATAAAACAGCTGAAATCACTTTATGTGAGAGGGATTATGTGCAAAGAACTTTTTAAACATGTTTGGTATTTACAATAGAACTATTATAACTTAGGAAAAAAGTCATAATTTGTCTCCTTTAGTGTGTGCATGTGCATAGGAGTTGGGTTTTTGGCTTGTCTTGGAACCACACAAGAGGGTCCATAAGGAAAACGGGTTGGGAATAACTGTTTTAAACAATGTTAGCACATGAAAATTAACTCATGTTGCACATTTGTGTTGTTTAAACAACAACTGAACATGAAAAACACTTTTTTATATTATATGTCATGTCATTAAAAACAGCAGTGGTACTGCAATCATAACGAGGTTGACTGTAATAACATGCTGGTGAGATTTGATCTTCACCAGCACATTTATTATATTTATAAATCATTAAGGATGTGATGCATCAGTAAGGAAACCACTGGTAATTAGCTAAACCACCTGTATGTAGCTTAATAACAAAAATAAAAAGTAAATTAAAGAATAAATGTGGAAAAGCCTCGGTAAAACTACATGTCACCACCGTTTAACCTCTCTGTGGTGCTCCTGCAGGTTCTTGATGATGCAGATCAACATCACGACAGTTCTCTACCTCTGACTCACAGCCCGTAGCAGAAAAACACTCCACCGAAACTATAAACAGAAAACATGAGGTCATTCAGACCCAGGTAGATCTCGGCTCGGTCAGATGAGCTGACATTTTCTCTCATGGCCTCCAGCGCCGACTGCAGTGTGTCTCTCAACCCACACACGACGGAGGAGAACAATAAAAATCACTAAGCTGTCGGAAAGAGTCGGCCAGAGTAGTTCAGCCTGCAAAGGCCAACGCTTTTCAACACATTTCACATGGAAATTAGGCATCATGGTGATTAATTCCTGCACCACTCACTTGGAATTCAAAGTCCCGGCTCATGAACATTTGCTCATTAATCAAAATGTTGCATGAATTAAAACGTTCAGGCTGCAACCTAATCAGACACAGAGAGGGTTATTTATGTTTGCGCAGATTGTCGCTACCAATAAATGCAAATCTCATCAGAACATTTCAGGAAATGTCGACAGAAACCTGTTAATTGATCATGATGAATGTGAAAAACCTCCAATTACTGGTGCGATATCTCTGCCATTAGCGTCCAAATCCAGCTACTGCTTCCTGTCAGCATCCACAAAAACAGCAAATAATAAGACAGACCATGAGTCACTGGCAGATATTAGGAAAAGCTTGGACCGTCCTGAGGAAACGGCATATTTTTAACCTCCTGAGTAACATCAGCATCATTAAAAATGAATGTTGTCTCTAAGAGGGACAGTCCATCCCTCTACTCTCCTTCTGGGTTTATTTTACACATTTATGCATCATCGGCTGTTTTAGTGTTTATGGGAAACAGCTTTAAAACGTCTGATGATGCACTCTGATCAAATTTAACAGAAAAAACCAGCTCAGGACTACTCAATATCCTGACTGTGTGAAAACACAGAAATGTCAGAGAAGTTCAGAAGCTCCTCGGCATTTAAACTCAGCCTCCCGGCAGTGCTGTGATGGATTTACTCATTACCAGGTAACAGGAGCTGCAGTCCAGCCCCGGTGCTCCCTCCTCCTGATACGAAGCTCTGCCCTCCACTGTCCTCATCTGAACTGCTTCTCCTCCTTTAATGTTACATTTTCTCTCCTAGCATCCTGTTTATTCACATAGTGGTTTCCATCCAGCACTTCCGTTTTCCTGCAGCTACTAATGGCATTGTGGGACGAAATGTCCAAAGGATGCCAACTTCTTCATTAAGTTTCTTTGGATGTTTTATTTTTTTCTGGATGTGTTTGTGTGCATGAAAGTCACATAGAGATGTTTGTGCTCTAATAGAATGAGTGCTTTTATCAGATCCAACACAGCATGTTTTCTCTCCTCTTCTCCATCCTTCCATCCACTCGTCAGATAGAAGAAAAATAAACAAGTAAATTTAATTATACCTCCATTTATGTCCTTATTATGCAGAGTTGGTGGAGTGAGCCTTTGTTCTTCATCCTATACTGCTACACTCATAGACATTAATACGTAGATGTCCCATTGGGCGTTGGAGAACGTAACAGTGTCGCCGTCATATTGGATGGGTCTCCTCACTCTCCAAACCCAACTGGAGTCATTGCAGAGTGAGCTACTATGCCCATTTTTTCTACAGCCTACAACCGATGTACTATTGAAAACAGATCACATGGGACTTTTCTAGCCTACCTGTTTTTTATATATTTTATATTTTAATTTATTTTGTTGAATTATGCTTATATTTTAATTATCATGCAATACCATATGTCTGATTTTGTGAAAAAGCAGAATAAAATGTGCTTTTTAGTTGGGTAAGCATCTTCCTCAGTAGAAATGAATGCACTGGGGGCGAATAGAGACCCATCCAAGATGGCGACCGGCCACTACGGCAGCTCCAATAGGCAGCGGGCGTCTACGTATAAATGTCTGTGGGTACATCCATCAGACACGACTAAACTTAAAGTTTAGACAAAATAAAACTCAGGAAATGGGAGTTTAGTCAATGCTGGATTTAATAATCGAGGTAAATCTGGGTCTATTTTCAGCTATATTTGCTCATTTAGAGAAATTTGAAAACAAATTTGAATCTAAACGACTACATTTGCATCATCACCTGTGCAGCGAATGCAACAGAAATTGCAGAATCTTATTTAAAAATGGAGAAAAGTAAAAAATAAACAACTATCTAACCAGTCTCTTTTATGTGGTTCCCTGATCCCATGATAAAGAATTTATAAATGTATTTTTTTTTTTTTACCAGATGAAGGTAGCAGGTGGTGGAGAGGCCTTGGCCTATTTTCAGCCCCTGATTTTCTCCTCTGGAAACCCCTGATGGGGATGAGTGACAGCTCTAAATCTGGCCTGGTGCTCGGCTGGTTCCTGGTGAGCTTCACGTGTCTCTCCTGTCTCAGCTGGACCGAGGCTTGAGCTTCTTTCTCTTTTTGTCTCTTTAGGTGTTAGGAGTGTTTTATTAATAGATAATAAAACCTGATTACTGGTGACAGAAACCCTCAAATCTGTAGACATTCTTCCTATTTTTCTTCTCACACCTCTTTTCTTACTTGTTTTTGCTCAAACAAGAATAAAATGACCAACTACGGCTGTTTAATTGTCAAATATTTCCATGAATGTTTAGATTTCAGTTTTTATTCCAGCATTAATTGATATATAATCTTTATCACTTGTCATCACCCCCTAAAACATTTCCAGTTGCTCCTTTTCTCACCAAATTAAAAGCATCACCCCAGATCAATAAAGTGAGCTGCTTCATTAGCGCGTCGTCCAGCAGACTGCATGTTATTTTAGGATTTTCACAAAAGGAAATCTTTTTTCTTTTTCATAACAAACGGATCAGAGGCACGACTCAGAATTAGGTCTTCCAGGCTCAGACTGAAAACCTCTGACAAAACCATCAAGCTCAACTTTGAGGCTGCTCAGTTTGAAATGAAGCGTTTAAAAAGGTTATAAAAATAACTGAGACAAAACAAAATTATATCAAAATAGAATGCTATTTTTGTTCGAGCCTGTGCCGTTGAGCTAAAATTAAAGAAAAGAGGATAAATGTGACTTCTTCATGCTGCTTTTAATGCTTTTGTTCCAGATCAGATCTAGTGTGTCTGATAGAGAATGTGTGGTTTAGTATTTAGTCACCTCTCCATATCGCTGCCAGGTCATCCTGTTACCTTCTATGTTTTCTTGTATTTCTGGATTTCTTTGTTTTATTCCAATTAAAGATAGAGTTTCTATTATGCTGCCCTGCCAGACTGTTTCTTCAATAAAGTAGGTTTAATTCAAGTTTCCTCCATGCACTTTCATCATTACCTCACAGCATCTTGTTGGTAGGCTGTTGAGGATCGCTATCATGCATGCTTTGGATTTAACTTCTCTTCATCTGATTCCAGTGAGGGGGTTGCAAGTTTCCATTTACATTTTGGTCAGCTCATGCTGGTCCAGGTGGGAACAGCCTGCCCCCACATGTTGCCATGTTGTTTACAGAGCCTTCTCAGGAAAGAGGATGTCTCCGAGCACACGAGCAGGGCTAAAGAGGTGCTAGAGAAGTCTGGGGTGTGCTTTCTAAGTGCCTCAAGTTAGTAAACAAAAGCGGTCGTGAGCAGTGTTGCTTTGGGAGACTCTGATATGAAGCACGCAGCTTCCTACTTTCTCACTGAGAGCTCCTCTCCCATCCAAAAGTGCTCACAGTAGACGGTCAGTCTTTACGCTCCCGCAGCCAGTTTGAGCTGCAGTCAGAGAAGATGTTTACCCCACTGCATCGTGCATGCAGAAAGATGCCGCTGGCTGATTTTACCCTCAAATCAGAGGCTCCAACTAGTAGGTGTGAACTTCAGCTGGTGTTGGGTTGGCTCAGCATAAGGATAACGTCAATGTGAACAAAATTACCTTACCAGGACTAGACCGAGTTGACCCATGTGTAAATGCAGCCCAGTCCCTGTGCTAATACGACTCTCTAAGAGCATGTTAGCATGCAGCTACATGCTAAAAGGTCATGCAACATGAGCTCAGAGATGTTGGGGTCACCAAGGTTGGAGGCCAACATTGTCAGTCCTGCTCTAAAGTCTTGACAATCAGACCACACTAGCACTGCACCACAAGTATGCTAATAGCAAAAAGAATAACCACATGTTGATCTAGCTTGTTTTACCACCCATAAACGGGACTCCACTGCATTCATGATGCACCTGAAGACTTGCCAAGACCGTGCAAAGATCATCCATGGTCTTGCTAATGTTTTATCTTGTAGTGGAGTTCTGATCCTGTATTGATCTGATGAGATCCTTGGGAAACAAACACTTTCTAAGGATCCACAGCAGTGCACCAGTTTTTGCCAATGTTCTAGCAAAATGAGCATCTGCTCAGCATTAAGTCATTTTTATGACTAATCCTGTTCCCTGCCAAAGATTCTAAGCAACAAACATCCTTGAAACAGAAAACAGGAACATTTGACAGTTTGTGAGAAACGGTAGTTAGTGTGTTAAAGGAGCAAAACAAAAGCTGACTTTGCACATCAGTGAAGGGTGGTTATTACATAATTACTTATTTTCAACGGTAAGCCAGAGAAATTGCCTCTAAATGGGGAAAAAACAAAACCAGATGACGAAATTGGAAGGAAGTCAGAAGTGATGAAGCACAGAGAAAAGACTGTATAGCAACAGAGACTGTGACATTTAGCTCTCATGCATTTAGCCTCCGTGCCTGGCAGGCTGCTTCGTCTTGGTTCAATCTCATTAGAGTCACATCACTTTGATTACTTTCTTGTCGTACGTTTTCTTATTTCAGCACAGCGTGCTCGTGACTATATGCACCTAACACTATTAGCACTTTCCAGGTTAGCGTACGAGCTAACTCCCACTCATCAGCTTTTTACGGCATGACTCATAGCTTAGCACACATGGAGTCATTTCCAAGTATTTTAGGACTCTAAAATCTAATTTCTCATGTCTAAATACTCCAAGTGAAGCAGATGTAGGAGATACAGATAAACAGACTCGTGTCTTTGTGAATAATTTGTCGAGGTTCATGCTAACCCTGTTAGCTTCATGATTCTGTTGCTGATTCCTCTACAGGTTTAGCGACGTGTTTGCTGCTAATATTGGGTTTAATAAAGTTTTCATAAACCTTATTTGTCTTGCAGATGACTGAGAAAACAATCTGAGGTTTTGTGTCAGATGAAACTAACGTTTGTGATGTTGCAGAGGTTGATTGCACTACGATGGCAACGGATTTTTTTTTGACTCGCTGGCTGCTCAAAAACGACTTCCTGCACCGCCAACCCACGTTTAAATAAGGACATTTAATTGAGAACATGTTTTTTTATTTTAAAATGAAGCAAAAATAATAAGAAGCAGGTCTGGAATGTATGTAGTGATTCCTCCTGAGGAATGACTTTGTTCTTCATCCATTAAGGCCTGCAGATCCCACTGAGAAATGAGTGCTAACTTCTTCTACCTGCTGGTCGTCATGAGTGTGTTTGCACAAGCATATGATGAGATGTTTTGCATCATGAATCTGATGCTCAGAAGAAGCAGACAGCAGGAGTAATAAACTACCACCTGAGCAGTGTTAGGGAATTCACCTGAAGGTTTGAGACTGACCAGCTAATGTTCCGACTGCCGATCCCAGCAGAGCGTGGACAGCCAGCAGTGGGGAGTAAAGAAACACGGCCCCCAGGATGAGGAGTGATGGTCCAAGATCTCCACATGCATAAATCTGACCCACACCAAGAGGGATGCCTTGGATCACCTGGACAAATGCAGGAATTAGCGGGAAATTTAGATTAAATTCCAAAAGAAGGAAAAATAAATTAAGCAGCAGCTTTTTATTTCTCATCCTGCTTAAACTCTTAAACACACAAACCACCGTCTTCCTGACAGTCAGTCAGAAGGGGATCGTTTCCATGGCGACGTGATGGGTGCACCTGCCTGACGCTGGTATTTACAAGTCATAAATGCTTTTTAATTACACCGCCGCCTGACTACTCTTTACGCCTCAAAGTGTGCACGTGTTTGTGCACGTTTGTGAGAGATTAAATACGTTGTTCAGCGCAGCTCGAGCTCCATCCTGAGCCAAGAGAATGAAGCTGAGGACATTAAATATAAATAGGGCACACGTCATCCCCGTTTCTGGAGAAAACCAGAGGAGTGATGGATGAGAGAGTAATAGATGTGTGCGAAAAGAGGGTAAAATAAAGAGTGGGGAATAGGAAAATGTGCAATATGCAAATAGGATGTTTGGAAATTGAATACATTAGGAAAGAAAGCAAGTTAAAAAAGAAGGATCTGCATAGATTAGGACAGAAACAGACCCAGGCAGAGATTTCTGATCCTCTCATTAACAAAGATTAGGAATTAAAGAGACGGAAGTGGCATCATTTAAAAACTAAGAAATAAACACAGAGCGTTCAAAGATGATAGAAAATGAGCCAATAGTCGTGAACGATGGAGGAACTTAGAGAAAGTGATTTAGAGGGAGGAACAGTGTGTGCCATGGCCGGGGCGTGACGCTCGTTAATAAGATCACACGTAACTCCTGGCTCCGTATTCAGGACACCTAACGGCCCTGAGAGGGTTCTTATCTAACCTCACGATCAGTTTGTAGATCACGCCGTAAAGAAATCCACACAGGTGAAAATATATCCCAACACATTTTGTTAATTTTATAAAAAAGGTTTTCCAGTTACTCATCTGTGGAGGTTGTGATTCCATAATAACAGAAAATACAAAAATTAGGGAATTATATATAAAGTTTACCTTCACAAAGTGATTAATGACTAATGTCTCGTCTGTATTATATTAACCACTGTGGTCTTTTTAGACAGAAGCCAGACCAGGAATACATAACATTACATATACACTAGTGATTTGTCACCAGTGTAAAAATAGGGCTATACTAAAGAAAATTGATTATTTATGTAATAAAAGTGTTTTAATTTCAAAAATGTCTACAGATGTTCATGTAAATGTCAAACATAAGATTTTAAAATTGTAAGAAAAATGTCAAATTCATGCAGAGTCCCAGACTGCACAGGAAGTGCTACAGCTAGCTACTGCTAGCCTTTTGTTTTTGCAAATATTTACAACTTCTGTGCAAATTTTGACATAAAACCAAGAGATTGGTGACAAATAGGTTTATTTGTTTGCACAAACCACTATGGACATGAGGAGTTTTGATCTGTTTTATGTTCGCAGAAATTCAATCTCATCCTAGCTGTTAGCTTATCAATCCAAACAGAACTAATCCAAATTGAAGGGGTGTCATTCATTTATTTGATTAAAACAGGCGAGAAGTTATGTGTTTATGGCTTGACGTGAAGTATTGCTTCAAAATTCAGTCCCTCCTGAAACATCCTAGCAACAGCTGGTTTGTGAGTTGAAAACCTGAGAACAGCAGATGGTGAGAATCTGAGCTGCTTCCTGAGAGCAGCAGCTCAGGTTAATTAGTAGAAATAAGTTTATTTGATAAAACAACATGAGTTTTTCTTGGTGTTCACTAAACTGTTCAGGGTCTGTCCCACAATATCACAAGTGTGTGTGTGTGTGTGTGTGTGTGTGTGTGTGTGTGTGTGTGCGTGTGTGTGTGTGCGTGCGTGCGTGTGTGTGTGTGTGTGTGTGTGTGTGTGTGCTCTGTCTTCTCAACCCCCAGTGAGTCGTAGAGGATGGCTGCTCATACTGATCCAGGATCCTCTGGAGGTTTCTTCCTGTTAAAAGGGAGTTTTCCTTCCCACTGTCGCTACATGCTTGCTTAGTATGAGGATTACTGTAAAGACACTGACACAACAAGTCAGTGACTCGATGCAACCTGCTGGGTTCCTTACATAGGAAACTCATTGGAATAATGAACTGAAGTCAGTGAACTGATAAGTTGATTCAATTGGAATGTGTACTTTGTGAAGCTCCTTGAGACGACTCTTGTTGTGATTAGACTGTTTAAATAAAACTGAATTCAACTGAAAATTGAAGAACATCTCAATAAAAAGCACAAATATTCATTCAAAAAGTTGCATTTTCAACGATTTCTGAAGAATACACAATTCAAACAAGAGCTTCATCTGAGACTGTTGCTTGGTAACACGTGAGTCAAACGGACTATATACTACATCATAACGTGACTACTTCTTTGTTACAGTTTTTACTTTTAATTATTTATGAGTTTTGTCTTTTTTAGGTTTGTTTATTTTCCCGTTTCTCTGTGTTGCTTTGAGTTTTATTACGATTTCATGGATTTTCTCATCATCTTATTTTATTTTCTTAGTCGGCTCAATTCAGTGTTGTGTTTTTATTGACTTTTTGTCAGATCTTTGTTCTTGCACCATTTTTGTATTTATCTTTAATCTACAAATTAATTCTAGTCTTGTTTCATGTTTGAATTCCTTATTCTGACTTATTTTAACTTAATCACCTGCCTGTATTAAAGCCTATTTATAGGTTATTCTAACCAGATTATTTAAATTTTATCATGCATGCTTTTGTATTTGCAATAAAAGCAATAGGAGTTCATCTAAACTTTATAAATCTGAGAGCAAAATGTTTAAAAATAACAGTACAGCAACATTTTATATAAGTTGCTTTTATAAAAGCACATTAGGGTTAATCTAAAGTCGGGTAATCAGATCAGTCTCACAGCAGCGGGCTCCAGGATTGAGTTAAAACGGCTCTAAATGCATTTTATTTCCCGGTATATGTCGTATTTATAGCAGGAAATTAGATTTGACTTTATGGTGTTTTAGAAAAATGACACAGGAGGATGAATGGAGTGGTGAATAACCAGTGTGCAAAAGAATGAGACTTTAAAGAATAATTCTGCTTATTATTCACTCCTCTGGCTTTTTCTGGAGGAGATTTAAGAAAAACTCTGAAGATTTTAATGCATTTAAAGAATAGGAGCGGAGATGGTGATGAGGTTTATTTATTGGCCATAATGTGCAGAAAAACTATCTCCCAATAATTTATTTCAGCATGTGATGGAGGAATGTCCATATCTGAACATTAAACACCAAATGTAGGTTTTTGTCATTAAGTATCACTCAGGATTCAAGCTGCAGAAATATTCGTTGATGGATTTTTATCAGATTTGTGTAACTAACAGTACTGATGGAAGACAATTGATCATAACGTCCTGAAGGACCAACACAGATCAATATTTGTAATAAAACTTCCTAATGTACAGAAAGGCTGAAGATTAAACATTTCCTCATAGAAACATTTAATATTGAGGTGTTTTAGTGAATATAAATGAATAACTTCATTCTCTGCATTCATAAGCAGAGAGGCGTTTGGAGAAATAAGGTTTTGAATTTTTTTCACTTTTCGATTTTTGGAATTTCTGAAAAAGAATTGAGTGAAATTACGTAATTCTTGTACAATTTATCAGTTCATTTGTATAATTTTTCTCAAGGTGATACCTGCTTTTCCTGGAAACGTTCTCCTTTTCTCTGAAAGGTCAAACACATTCTAGCAGTAACCTTTTCAGCTGACGGGAGCTTTCAACCTGATACGACGAGACAAATTACCTTCTGCTGGTTTTTATTCAACACGTCGAGGTTCCACTAGTGGAGATATTTCTGCCTTTACCTCACAGAAGGACTTGGTTTGCTTGAGTCATGCAACTTCTGAGAAAAGCCTGAGTGTTTCTGATAACCTGCTACTGAAGTGACCCTAACATCTGCAGGAATTCTACTGATGCATTGTAGTACCTGCACTGTGTATATAGTAGCTGCTTCTCTAATTATTGCCACTTTTTATATGAATTATTTTATCATGAGTATATTATTACTTCCTATATTTGCTTATCTCTTATTTTTTATCTTTCTTTTTGCACCAAGTACCTCAGCAACTTCCTAATGTTGTGATTTCTCACACATCTGGCAATAAAACCCTTCTGATTCTGATTCTAATGAATGAGCTTTAAATCAAGAGCTGCTGAGGGTCTCCGTTTATCAATTGATATTTTTGCTTTTATTTTACGTTTCCTTTGGCAATACAAAGATATTTTTCATGAAAAGTGTTTGTTTTTGGACTACAACCGCAAACTTGTTCAGACCAATCAAAATCTTCAGTGTCAACGTGCTAACGTTTTGAACGTGGTGCCGTAATTTCCGTAAGTCCAACGTTCAGCCAATTATCTAGAGTGACGTCATCAGCATTTCCTGAAATGGCCCAGAAAATGGTCGTTTCAGGCCAGCCCACGGAAATGGAGACACACACATACCCGTTAAAACTACCCGGAAGTGACAAAAGTGGAAATGGTCCTTTTAATGAAGCAAAGAATTTTCAGAAAACACGTAAATTAAAAGTTCAGTTCAATCGACATCTCAGGAAGTCAGAAACCCAAAAACAAAGAGTTTTTAAATGATTTCAGGTTTCCTCACCTGTAGAGCAACAAGCTGTGTGTCGTTGGGGTCTGTTGCTCCTGGAGGTACGGTTGGGTGGTGGGGGAAGTAGGGGCTATTTGATCCAGTACACAGAAGGTAGAGGAGGATGACGGTGTTGAAGGGAAACACGGATGCAGGCAGGTCCCAGCGGTCCAGGAAGGAGGAGAGTCCGCTGGACAGGAAGACACTGGGGAAGGAGACAGATGGTTCTGCTGGAGGGTTCATTCCTGTTTAGAGGGATTTTTTCTACCCACTGTCACCCAGTGCTTGCTTAGGATGAAGTGAAAAGTAAAATAAATTTGCTGATATCCAACATAATCAACCATTTAATAATTAGGTTTTATAATCTACTCATTTTAATAGAAGTCAGCTTGAATCTGAACCTGTGCTCAAATTTGCTTTAAAATGATATTTAGGCAACGACATGTGTGTGTGTGTGTGTGTGTGTGTGTGTGTGTGTGTGTGTGTGTGTGTGTGTGTGTGTGTGTGTGTGTGTGTGTGTGTGTGTGTGTGTGTGTGGAGGCTCACCATGTGGCTGACCCCAGACAGGCGGGCAGCAGCAGCCACCAGTACCAGTCTCCAGCTGAGCTGTACACGCCCATCAGCAGAGACACCAGCATGCCGTTGAAACCATGAAGTCCTCCTGCGACATCAGAGCTACAAACACAAAAAAAAGTGACCTTTATGTGTTTCTTTTAGCTGTTACAACAGCATAAAGTCATCAGACCCTATCTGGAACTCTGAAATCACACCCAGATCAAGATGCTCATTAATGTGGCTCTTTATGGGTCTTCAGTAAACAAAACGTTTCCTTTTAATGACCCGGAACTCTATCCTGTTAGGCTGCAGTTATTTTTAAACCCTTACAAGGTTACGTATTAGCATACTCCTCAGTGGGTGGAATAAATATTGGAAACATTCTAAAATAGGAATTGCAAATTTGTTTTCAGTGATGGAGCAGTAGTTAGATCATGGACTTGTGTTTGAAGCTTACCTCGAAAAGTTATGGTATAAAATCGTATACAGGTTTTATTGTGTTACTATTGCATGTGTAAACGCCATACTGACAATATACGTATTTGGTCAATTAGAAACTTCATGCTAAAAATAAACTGTAAACAACAAAAAGAGAATGAACATGGGTCGAAGGTTAGGTTAGAGGCAGGTTCATTCAACTTTCATGGATTTTGCAAGAAAACACATTCATTTGTTCACATTGTCTGCTGAAAAGACCGATTTGTTGGTAGTTACGATGTCTCTGGCTGTAGAAAATATCCTCTCACTGTGGAGAAAGGGAGCTTGTTTGCCACTAAGTTTAAATGTTACATATCGACCTATGGTGAGGTAAGACCGTCCACTTCTGGTCTTCCCGGTCAACGAAGGACCCGGTGTCTAGCTCCGACACCAGCCTACGTTGACCAGGTAGGTCGGGTCTTTCTAATGAGGACACAGGTGCTTTTGTTTCTGGCTAGTGGATAATTTGTACAACACAGTTACATGTTCATGTGAGAAGTCAGTATGCATCTGTGCCATATCACAAAAATCCAAATATGTATCAATACACCAGGAGCAATCCCCCTAATTTTTCAAATTGACCTTCTCCAGGTTGTGAGATTTGGCAACAGTCAATGACATACTCATTTGTTTAAAAAAATATCTCAAAAACTTCACAAGGTTTCTTAATTTCAGGCGTTGCAAAAATTTGCATGAATAATTTTTGCATAAAGTTGTCACAGCATCACTCTTGAGTGTCCTGAACTCGTCTACATTTAGTTTCCATGAGTGAGAAAGGGCAAGAAATATGTTTGGCAACCAAACTGAATCATAATGATGCATCATTTTAGAAAAGTATATAGAATTTTAAGGTGTATGAATTTTGTAAGTCATTTTGATACCTTTTAGGCTGGCCGGCATTAAACCTCTGTATCACTTAGATGTTTTTGGATGGCATAAATGTTACGTTATATCTAAATCTGGATAATGAAAACACCTTTTGATTAAATTGCAGCAAAAAAGCATCATGATCATATGATTTTGGCATTTTATCTGCAATTATAGCATTTGTCTCATGTCACTTAACTGTATAAAAATGTCCTGCAGAACTTTTCTTAACACAGTGTGATTGCAACTGAAAATCTGCACATTTTCTTGCAATTTTGTGTCTCCAGTCAGTTGCAGCCTAGTGAATAATTGGCTTTAAGGGGTGAATAATTACAAGGGTAAAAACTATTTGGACTGACATTTTCCCACCTGTCCTGTCCCATGATGACAGCTGTGAGAGTTGAGGCCAGTACTCC
Organism: Aphyosemion australe; assembly: GCA_006937985.1. Taxonomy (NCBI): domain Eukaryota; kingdom Metazoa; phylum Chordata; class Actinopteri; order Cyprinodontiformes; family Nothobranchiidae; genus Aphyosemion; species Aphyosemion australe. The sequence goes on along the minus strand of SSNS01000204.1, from coordinate 758,320 downwards.
CAGAGCTCCCAGCAGGCTCTGCCAGGGGGAAGCCCAGTACAGAGCAGCCAGGGTGACAGCACCGCTCAGCGGGTTGTTGGCCAGAATCACCCTGCTCACCCCTCTGAGCCCCCACACAGGCAGCTGCAGCACAAAGCCTTTGTCTGGGATGGAAAAGAAGAAACAAACAGAGAAATGTTTAAAAAGTTTCTAGAAAATCTTCTGTTGGATCATTTTTCTGCAACTGTGAGGTTTTGTAAAAGGATGAAAATGAGATTTTAATGATGGTTGTGTTTTGTGTTGTGGTGCAGCGCTGTGGGAGTTGTGTTATGATTACATCTCCATGTTTTAACAGCAAGCTAAGCATTTCTGGCTTATTTATTTATGGCTATGCTAATTTGGCACACACGTTTATCATTAATCAAGAAAACACCTCAAATCTGCTTTCAGGAACACTTTTACTACATTCAGTTGAATATTGTTGGTTTTCTGCAGGAATTCAAGATTTTTCCTACCCTGCATGAACTTATCCAAGAGCTCCATGTCTCCAGTGAACAACATCAGACCGTTCAACACACGCCGACTGGTTCTGACATGACTCCCGCTGAACTCCTCCACTTCCAGTTTGGTTTCCATCCACATACCAGCAGCTGCAGGGCGTCTCCAATATAATTATGTTGTTCTAATCCAGGAAAGTTTGCTCCTTCGCTGATCCTTCCTTGTGCTTCATCCCTTCTCCTCCTCGTCCCTCTCTGCTGAAGTGTAAACCAGTGGGTAATGTATTCACTCCTCCTGTGCCAGAGAAGAACAAAGTTCAACAACATCAGCTGTGGTTAGAGAGCAAGATCAGTCTTGTCGTTTTCTCTCGCTCTGTTCTCAACCACCTCCTCCGTCAGCCACCCTGACTTCTACTTTTCAACTCTTTATTACACCGTGTGGTTAAATGTTTTGTCTTATTTGTAGTGGATGTTGTGTGCTTTTAAGTTTTTTCATGAGGTAAGTTTTGGTTAAACTGTCAAATAAAGTTTTTTTTTATATGTCCATGCAGGAAATCCAACAGCACCACCTAGAGGTGGAAACACATATTGCCACTTACGTCTAATCTCCCTAGTGCCATGATTACAACTGGAAACGCCTCTCGTTTGTGAACACGGACCCGTAGCCAGCCAACGGAGCCAAAACACATTGTTTAACAGTTATTCTCATGTTATGCTGTTTATTCATTTATTTTTAAAGACTTACTTGATCGTAAGAAAGTTTGCCAACTCTGCATCAGTCTAGGTACATTTGCAAACGTGCACACGCTCTCGGATTGACACTATTGGCTAACGCTGAGCAACACTCAATTCAAATTACATGGGGCTCTACGTGATGGGGGGGGGGGGAGTCTAAAAAATCAGGGAAAACTTCAGATTGTTGTTTTAAGTGTTTTAGCTCATGCCATCTAGACAAGCTAGGCTGTAAGCAGCTTACAAGAAACTGCTTCTTTCAACCATGGCAATGGATTTGTGATCATTTGCTTTTGTTTGCTTTTGTTTGCTATATTATTGCGTATGGTTGTGGGAGGACTTCCTACCGTGTTATAAAACAATATTTGTTACATTTATGTATGCATCTGGATTAATAAAACATATTTTCCCCCCAGTGATATAAAAACTGAAACAGATTATTATTTTAATGAACTTTGCTGTGAAATTCTTAGTCCAGATGCACCTGTTTTCAATCATTTCTTCTGTTTCTTCCTTTTTCTGTCCTTTAAAAGACGTAAAACCCTAAATGCACAATAGTAGAAAAACAAAGGATCATCTAGAGCTGAGGCCTATGGCTCCAAATGAAAAAGAGACACTATTGGAACGAGTGACATGCAATCAGAAGTAAAGGGGGTGCTCTGGCACCCTAGCTGAAGGCTGAATGAAGTAGACTCCATTAAGGGTGGGTGATATGTCGAATAAACTAGAGGGGTTTTTTCCACCCATGATGGCTGAAATGGCTTTAGCGTAACAATCAACTATGAATTGTCAGGGCACATTTAAGTAGTCTGCTGGTAATTTTGTTTCTTTTTTTTTCTTTTATTGCACAAAAGGTCACCCACTACAAACAGTACACTACAATATATTGAATGGTTGATTTGTATACCGATACAATTTTACACTATAAAGCTCAAAATAACATTTTCTTTCAAGGAGTCGAGATATAGCCAAAAAAGAAATAATAATCAAAATATTAGATTTTCCTCATATCGCCTAATCTTAAAGTGCACCAGGTCTTGGACCACCACACACCAGAAACAAGCCGAAGCCGAGCCAGCTCATTTGTAGCAGCAGAGCCAAACAGCACAGCAGCCGCAGAATCCTGCAGGGATAAAACGACTTACTCACTCTGTAGCAAAGGACTCTAATCAAAATGTCTCCTACTCTCTACTATGAGTGTAGTGAAGAAACATGCCACATCTGCTGTGATACACCACATACCCAACACCAGCAGATGACACACCACACCAGTCACTCTAAAGCGTAAATAAAACATTAAGACACCCAAGGGTGTTGAAGCAGAAAGCACGATTTGTAAATCATGTGGGCAGACTGCCTGAGTAAAGCAGGTAGGGTGGAAGTTGATAAACTGATTAAAGTGAGCATCCTTGAATATTGTGCCCTGGCTGACAATAGGACAACCGATATGAAAGACTGAGCGGCTAAACCGAAGGCATGATTCATCCTGCTACACAGGCCATTTGCCGGCTGAACATGGAGGCAGAGGCGCCGCGTGCCGATAGGCAAGGCAGGCAAATGCTTGGTGCCCCCAGGCCACCATGGAGCCTCAGAGTGGTGAAAAACTCCGAACAAAGTCAGATAGTGAGAAAGTAAAATGTTGTCATTTGAGAGCACTGTTGGACATCACAGTTCATACTTCCTCGTCTTCCATCCCCATCCCTCCACTAAGATGGAGAATTTTTCCGTACAGATTAACCCTCACCCCCCAGTCTGATAGACAATGAGCAGAAGGGCTTTTTACTTATGGTCCCATGACAACCTTACAATGCTACTATACAAAAGGGTACCATTTTCTGTTGGGAGAAGAACTGCTGCACAAGAACTGGGCTGCTTGTGAGTGCTTTGGGATGGGGGAGGGGCTTACTGCTTGTTGATGAGAGCAAGGACAAGATTTGCTTTCCTTACAGTAAACCAGTTGGGCTTGTTTTCACATTTTAGATCACTCAAGGTTGGACTAATTTTAATTTACGTAGAATTTTTATTGCCTTGATACTGATTTTGTGCTGGGAAAAAATGGTTAAATACTTTGATTTTACTTCCACCTGAGAAGCTGAAACATGGCAAGCATAAGAAGTTCTATATCTGTGTGGATGCTGGTATACAAAGTGGACCAATTGAAGGCAATGACAGCAGGTCCGATAACATCACATAAAACAATTATTTCACTTAGTCTGAATCCGAGTAACAAAGAGGTTATTTCCGTGTAATTCAAGAACTCCTGACAGCTCGTCCTTCTCCTGTTTTATGTGCTTTTCTTTGTCTCTTCCCCCCTTCATCCATGCTTTTGTGCTTCAGTGAATACATCCTCTACACCCTGCCCGACCTTGCTCCTCAGCTTGTTCCATCAATCATACCTCGTGGAGCAAAGAAAAACATCTACGAGTGGATGCACCCAAGGCTGAAATCAGAGCGAAGATGCAGGCAAACGATGAAAGATTACACTTTGATCTATAAATGTTCCAGTTGTACTAAGATGACAGACACAAGCACAGTTGCACTTTAACTCACATTAGGGAACAATACCATAAGTTAAGTACCCATAATAAGCGCAGATCGCTGACTGCACAAACAGCTCTCAAAGGAAGAAGCAGTAATGGCTGCTGGTGTGTTTTATAGTAATTGAACTCTGAACCCAGTGAGGTAAGGTGGTATGTTAATGCTGTTTTGTGCAACAATGACTATAAAGCAGTAATTGAAGTGCACCATAATTGTTTGATGAAAAATCCAACATGCTGCATGAAACACATTAGAATTACAATAACACTTAATGGTACGGTTAAGAAATGCATGCCATAATTACCCAGCGTCCACCTTTTTGAGTAATTATACATTAAACAAGTAAGTGGTTTAATAATGTACAATGCAAAAGCAAGAAGGCTTCATTAACCCAGGATGAAGCTAAAAAAAGCTGAGACAACCGTGTTGAACATTAACGACAGCTCCACAATCCTTTTGTGTTTTATGTTCTTTATACATAAACTGTAAAAATATTTTAAAAAAAAATAATTTCTATACCTTTGGTTTCCAAAAAGACATAATTATGTCATTTCTGTTCTTTTACCATTATTCTACCCAATTTCGTAAGAACTTAACAAAGTACACATTAGGACTGGCCAGTATATTGATATTTTTAAAATATTGATCAAATTTCTAACAAGGAACAAGATGACCAAGTACCATCTATATCGATATAAAGACACAACCAGTGGATTTTTAGAGTTAGCAGGCGTTGCTACTGCTAGCTAGCAGCTGCTCTGGAACCACAACAAAGTAGGAACTGAAACGTTGGGGAGAAATACCAAACCGTGCTGTTGTAAAAAGCTGTCAATCTGAACCGCACACATCCAAATCATGCTAGGTAGTGATGTTGGAACAGGACCATAAGCAGTCGTTACAAGTATTCTCACGTGTACGCTAAATCAGAAGTTCTTTCCTAGATTAATAAAAATCTCTGGGTCAATGTTCTGCCCTAAACTTTGCATTTGGCTTTGTGGGTTTTAATTATTGGGGATGTTCATTCGTGTTTTTGCGAGTCTTTTGCTATGGCTGCCACACTGGGAAGATGAGCCAAACCTATTACCTGTGTAGCCAGGTAACAGGTACGGGGCCCTGCAGCAGCCACAATACCTTCATGACTTTAATAACGCCACGCTGCATGATCCACATGAGCAATTGTGTCATGAAATTAGTTTAACGTGACATACTTTTTCTGGGCAAGAAAAAAATCTTTGGTTAATAATTTCTCCATGTACAGTAATATCGTGAATTATGGCTTACAGATTACTTTCTTTTACGTACATTCGTTTTGAAATACTATTGGTCACTCAGAGTTCAACATGCATGCTGAACATCACACTGTAAATTAGCATTTATGGACTTAACCACACTCACTCGTGACCACAGTTGTTGTAGTGGCCAAGAGAGCAGAGTGCATCTCAGCTAGTAGAAGCTAACAATTAGCACTACTCTACAATATGGTGGAACATGCTCAGGCTTTAGGAGATAAAAAAAAAGCAGCATTGCAAAACAAATGGAGGCAGTGGAAGAGTCATGTTGCTGTTAGCCAATCAGAGGCAAGATGCTTGAATATCACAAATACCATAGATATCATATATATTGCTAGATGCCTTACCCGCGCTGTTCGTCAATTGGACGAATGTCCCTAAGCGGCGGCCATCTTACCTCGGACAGCTGCCCCCTTTCGTAACATTGGTGTCAATGGTGCATGTACTGTTTAAATAACTCTAACTTGCTCAATTTTCAAATGATTTGATTTGTTATAAACACCAGAGATGTGGCTGTGAAATATGACGGATTTGGCCCGTTAAGTTAAAAATGTGCAAGTATGTCGTCTCAAGCCTATGTGTTATAAGGTTTGTAATATGCAACCCTAACCCTAAGCAGCTCCAGTGGTCTAGTGGTAGAGTGTCTGCCCCGGGACTGGGAGATCGGGGTTCGAATCCCGGTCGGGTCATACCGAAGACTTTGTAAAAATGGGACCCAATGCCTCCTCGCTTGACACTCAGCACTAAGAGGTTGGATTGGGGAGTAAACCACCAAATAGTTCCCGAGCGCGGCCACAGCTGCAGCTCACCGCTCCCCACCATGGAGATGGGTCAAATGCGGAGATGTAATTTCACCATTGTGTGATGAATACTTCGGACTTTGACTTTAACCCGCTTGTAAATCCGTTAATATTTCATCGAGTTAAGAGTGTTTTTGTTTAAGCTGTTCACTCACCTTCCTTCTGCTCCCATTGAGAACGGAACGTAAACTGTCCGAAGTAAGATGGCCGCCGTGTAGGGACGCTGTCGACTCCCAGTTAAGGCATCTATCAATATATATGATATCTATGATGAATTCTAACAAGTAAGACTCCAACTCCTGCTGTTCTCCGCCCCCTTACCCTTCCAACTAACTTCTACTTCTTCAAACAGGAGCACCAGAGCTTATTTTCCAGAGAACAACTCACAAGGCATTCATTTATACTAGAGATCACAGCAAATTTATACAAATAACAAGTGTAGGCCCACTTTAATTGGTTTGAAAAGAGCAACACAAAACTCTGTAATTCCTCAGAACATGAAATAAAAAGAATAGTGGAAATATTATGCTATTTACCTCAGGCAGGTTAAAAAAGAAGATTAACATCTAAACAGATGTGAAGGTGTACCAGTTTACATAAACTCCCCAAAGCCACTAAAATATCTAATTACTGCAGCGGCTCGAAGAATCCAATTTTCAAAGCAGATGAAGCACGAGGCCCAGATATTATCACAAACCCGGAGCTGAAATCACATCCCATCTGGACTTTGAGAAGCAATTTTCACACCGTTTATCGAAGCACATTCCCAGAGGCCAGTGCTGAAATGTTCTCATCTTCTAACATCTCAAGACTGTTTACCCTTTGAGTTACTTGATTTCCACAAACACTCACAAATGAATCAAACTGATAAAAACATAGAAGTTTGTCCAAAAGACTGATGAAAAGGGGGAAGAGATAAGAAAAATGAGCAGTATTTCCGTCTGTTTCCATGGTGATCAACATCTTTCTCATTTGTGCATGTTTCCATGTCCAATTGCTGGTTGTGTGTGTGTGTGTGTGTGTGTGTGTGTGTGTGTGTGTGTGTGTGTGTGTGTGTGTGTGTGTGTGTGTGTGTGTGTGTGTGTGTGTGTGTAAGCGCACGTGCAGTCACCTGATTTCAGATACAAAATTCATCAAAAACCCCTGTAGGAAGTGAAGAGTGAAACAGAAAACTTGCACAATAGGATTCACAGTAAATATGTTTTAAATCAGGAGGTGAATATCTCTTCTCTAAAGCCAGAATTCACCAGCATACGGCATGTTCTTGAGGCATTTCTACAGCAAAGGAAGAAAATGTATTACTCATATTTTTGCTGTGGAATTTTAGCAACCTCAGCTGCCAGCGTTTTAATGTAAAATCCACAGTTTTTTTACAGTGCATCTTTGTCTATTTTCTTTTAAAACAGGGGCATTCGCATGGTATTCTGCACTCCCAACCAAACGGTATGTTTCTAAATTGGTTCAAATTATGTATTATACAGTATATGCATTCAAAAGGAAAATTGATTTATCCATCCATTTTCCATACCAGCTTGTCTACGCAGGGTCATGGGGGGCTGGTGCCTATCTCCAGCAGCCTTTGGGCAAACATGTGGGGTACACCCTGGACAGGTTGCCAGTCCATCACAGGGCAGAAAATTGATTTATGTAAATGCAAATTCTCACCAGAGCAAAAGTTTTCTGAATTTCAAGGACCTGAAACACCCATTTAGTGTGAAATGTTTACGGTATCTCTTGAGCTGATGATATTTGTGTCAGGCCAGCACACATAGGTGGGCCCCATATGGAATCTATATGGGCAAGCTGTATGGGTCCCACCAGGGCTTGTCTGCAGTTTCCATGGTGGCCCCACAGGGGTTTGCCTGTGTTTGAGTCAAACCTTCTAAAAACCCATGTGGGCCCATTAAAATTTATGTGGGCAAAAATCTTTCTGGGCAAACCCCCATGGGGCCATGTGGAAACTGCAGGAAACCCTGGTGGGACCCATATGGCTTGCCCTTATAGATTCCATATGGGGCCCACCTATGTGTGCTGGCTGGGAGAGTTGAAGGAATTCAGAAATCTACTGAAATGTTGCCTTCACAAAACGAGGGCAGGCGTGTCAGGAAAAGTCTAGTTCATCGTCTGCTTTCATGATCAACGGTAACAATCTGGCAGCAATCTACTGTTGTAGTTCTTTATTATTAAGAATACAAAATCTTAAGCATATAAAATATTTAACCATATATATATATATATATATATATATATATATATATATATTTATTTTTTATTTTTTTTATTTTCAACAGACTGTATATGAAAGATGACTGCAGTCGTATCTGTTAAAAAACAATTCATGACTGTCCTCAAGGGTAATAGAATGAGAGCTACCAGGTGTTCATCAAGGAGAAACCATGTTTTTCAATTAACTGTAAGTTGATATAAATTCTGTGACTGTCTTAGCCGTTAGCCCTTGAAGATCAGAGATTAGCCCAGGTCAGTTTCAAACTTTAGATTTAATCAGTTGGTTTTAATCAGTTTTTAATTCACTGTCATTAGGATTCGATCTTTGCTTAATTGGAATGTCAGACACTCAAATTATTCCATGTAGGGCTTTTAAAGTTTTAGCTTTCTTTGTTAAAAAGTTTCCCTGTTTCAACCACTTTGTTGGCAACTGCCATCAAACACAAATATCTAATCTCCCACTTGAAAAATGTTTCAAATTAGGAACACGCTGATGAATGTTTTTTCATGTTGTTCAGCCCTTCTCATTTATTTCATAAAGGTTTTTGCCCTTATAACATTTTCAAAGTGATTAAATTGTTATCAACCTCTCAAGCATGACTGGCATGGAGCTAGCCTCGTTGTTCCTGTAGTCTATCAGCCATTGTGTCTGAGAAACAAGGCAGAACAGGGAGGAGATGGATGACTAGTGGTTGGATCATTTATTCTGCTCTGTTAGAAAACCCCCTGAAGGTGATGAGTGGAGCTCCATCTCAGTTAGCGCTCAGATGCCTCCTGCAGTCTGTAGCTGTTCATGTTTTTTCTAAACTCAGTAAAGATCACAGAAAAACCACCAGATGCTCTACTTAATCAACAAAACAATACATGCTGGTGCGCTAGAGGCTACATGTACGTTTAGCAATTAGACTTATTTAGATCTGCATCTTCAGGCTCTCTTTGGAGCAACAACTCATCTCCTTTGACATTTTTGTTGCACAAACGTCCAAATAACCAAAAAAGGAGAAAATGATGGGTTTACTATGCATTAGAGTTTTGAAGTTGGCAACTTTTATCCTAGTTGAAAAACTAAAGGGAAAAAAAACTTGAGTAAGCATATTCCTCTCTGATGCAGCCACCCCCGCGCTTTAAGGGAAACACCTTTGAGAAGTGAGGGCTGCTTTTTCAGAGCCAAATCAGACATTTTCATGATTTACAAACTTCTTTGTCACATTTTTTGGATTGAGTCACATTTTCCTTGTTTACCTTTTCCGATACTACTTTGACATTACCCAGCAAACATTCGGGCGTTTGATCATCGTTGAAACGTCCTTCCGACACGTCCCGTCATGGTTGAAAAATAGGTCCAAAATGAAAGTTGAACCAACGTGTTTTCTGGACGTGAATTACGACTTTCGTGCATCTTATTTGGAAGTTTAATGACCGTCAGTGGACGTTTTAGCTACACTGTAAAATAAAATGTAGTTTTTACATTTATTAATAATAATAATCATAAATAGAAAACTTCCTATGTCCGACGTTGTCTTACCGATCGACATCTGCGGTGGACATATTGTTTTTTTTTCATTTTGGTATGACGTAGACAGCAGTGAGGGTTTTACCTGAGAACTCACACTGGATGTTGGTCTTTGCCCAGCCTGGATTAGAACCCTGGTCCTCTGTGTGTAAGTTGGATGACTTACTAGCTGAGCTATCCACTTGGCATTTGAAAGCTGATAAATAGTGGATGTTCACTTACAACTGATTCACAACATGCTATATGTTGTACTACACGTAACTAATGGTCAAAATAACAATTATACATGTACCAGTGGACATGTACAAATGTAGCTGAATTGATTTGGGCCGTCCTACCACAACCATTTTTGGCCGTGGACACCACGTTGCCGTCAAACCAATATTTGCTGGGATGCTATGTTGAACTACTAACTAATTGTCAAAATAACAATTGTACATGTAACTGTAGGCATGTACAAATGTATCTGCATGGACTTTTAGGAAATGTTCTGTTACATTTTTTTTACCGCGACCATTTTTGGCCGTGGACACAATGTCGGCGTCGGACCAAAGTTTGCTGGGTAGCCTCTGTTTCCTCTCTTTGACTTGTTTTTATTGTTTTTGTATTGATGCCTCCCTTGAGCGTCGCCTACAGCTTGTGCAGAATGCTGCTGCCCGTGTGATCCTAGCTAGCAAACGATGTGACCACTGCACTGGCTGCCTGTATGTTTTAGGATTGATTTTGAAATTTGAATCTTGGTTTTTAAATGTCTAAATTGTCAGGCACCCTCATACCTATCGGAGCTCCTACACATGCACGTTTCCAGGAGAGGTTTGAGGTCTGAATGCAACAGCTGTTAGATGTTCCCAAGACTCGCCTGGTGACCCGGGGAGATGGAGCTTCTTCAGCTGTTGCTCCCAAGCTGTGGAACAATCTCCCTTTTAATGTTAGGATGGCTGCAACCATGTATGCTATCCTTTTACCTTGGTTGGTTGGTTGGTTGGTTGGTTGATTGATTTGCTTGGCTGGGTGTTGGTAAAATTCCTAACACTGGTGCCGTATAATGTTTGGAGTCTAAACCTAAAGGGTTGGGATCTAGGGTTCTCTCTTCCTCTCTTACCATGGCTGGTGGTGCAGTGGGCGGATTCTGTCTCTCCTTCTCTGCCCCAGCTGCTGATGGAGTCATGAGCTCAGAGTTGCAGCCTCATTCCTCTCAGCAATCATCCCATCAACTAGAGATGCGTCTGTCGCACATGAAACTAGAATGTTTATTCTTCTGGAGCAAATTCTGAGATAAAAATATTTATGCATACGTTTTTGACAAATGTATTAGTTTAATGACTGGTGGAGCCCAGCAAGCCTGTGCTGGTTCACTGTGACCTTGTTTACAGCCATCTAACCTAATCTGAGAGAGATTTTAAAAACAACCATCCTCTTTTATTCCTCCATCCATGAATTTGACCCTATTTGGCTGTGAAAGGAAACGAGGACATTCAAAATGAGTCCAATCAACTCGATCAAATAAAAAGCCAACAAACAGCATGAAGGCGATGAGCGTTTGTGACTCAGCATGTCTGACTCTGAGCTCCTGATGCAATACGCCAGCTGTGTGTGGAGCATATTGGCGCTTGGATTAGACGGATGCTTTACGTGAGTGGAAACCTGTTGGAGCTGATAAAGGAAGACAGCTTTGAACTAGAAAACTAGAATCTCAGAATGAAGTCTTTGAGCTTGTCACTGATATATGACAAGGTGTTCCGTTTATTTCATACTAAATTTTATTCAAACTGGCTGCATGTTGCATGAAGCTCATAGCGTTCCTTTGTCTCAGAAAGGAAGACTCTAAAAACATACATTGATGTCCTCTTTCACGTGGGAGTCTCCTGGTGGATTCAGTTACCATCTTGCGTCCAAGTCCTAGTGTCCTTGAACTCGATACCACTCCAAAGCACTCTGACCTCCCCAGTGGAAACCATAAATATTTGATGTGCTGCAAAATGGGCATGCCATTACATTTACTGTTTCTGCACCTTCTGCCTGCAGACCCCATAAAAAATCAGTTTGCTGGTTTTTAAAAAAGTTTTTTGCCAAATTTATTTCTTTATTATATGTTTAAAGATTTTATCTTTATTCTTTTAACCAAAAACGTTTATTGACTTATTTATTGTTGTTTCGATGATGTTTATTTTTACTGTAGAGCCACCTTTAACCACCTATTTGAAGTAGATAACAGGAAAGGAACAGAAAAAGAGACCTCATTCACTTCTGTGCTATCTGAGTCTCTGAGGGAGTATTTTGCTCAGTCAGAACTGTTTATTTCCAGCTATTTTTGCTCGAACAAATCCCAAAGCCAGGATGTAAAGTTTTTGATCTGAAAATAGTTTTTATAGGATTTATGTTGCCTGTTTGATCCCAAGCTGTGAAAACAGCAGGGCATTTTTTCTAATAGTGAAATCTTGACAGGGAGTTTAGGACGCTTTTCCCCAGCTGCTTCTTGTCAGATCTTCCTTCCTTTGAGCTGCTGGTGAAAACTACTAAAAGCTGAATGGATGAATGTTCCGGAGCCTCGTTGCAAAGAGAATACCTGTGATGTAATAATACGTTTAAAATTGGGTTTTACTTATTGAGATTTCAAAAAGGCCTTGAAATGTTGCCATGGTTGCCAATGACTTTGCATGCATTCATAAAAGCTTCAAAGTAGTCACATGGTCATTAAACGGGAAATATTAAAGTATTTAAATTCATGTCATTCATGGCAGGAATCAAATAAAGAGCAGCTTATGTTGAGGAACAATAGATTTATTACAGTTTTGGTTAAATATTAAAAATAATGTCGTATGCAATCTCATGCAATGTTGCACAAACTCAGATCATATCTTGTTTAACTAAGCTCATTCACCACCACATGACATTTTAGCTCCACATCCATACAACTGAGTGAATTCTAGCAATTTGGCATTGTCCATTTGCCTGTGGTGGCCATCTTGAATTGGGATGATCCCAAAAGTAAACCTTTGAGGGTTTCATTAAAACATTTTACCAAACAGACAAATAAACACACACAGAAAATGAAAAACATTGTCACACACGTTATATAAATGTAAATAAGACACTGAGACTCTTTTATATATATCATAGAATGGTAGACCAAACCCTTACTTCTCTTGGTAGAAGATCCAACTTACCTTTCTTCCTCCTTGCTCAGTAAAACCTTTGATGTGAATGGTTTACAACATTTTAAGGTAAAGTGTGGCTCTACTATGGAATCTTCAGCTTTTGTGAAATAAGAGTCCCACAGAGGTTCAGTAATTTGCAGCTTTAAGAAAGTAATGTGATTAAAACTCATGACGCATTTGTGGCTCACTGGTCAATAAATGTCCCTCTTTTCTCCAGCGGAGGAGTCAATCAAAGAGCAGACACTGAAGACATGGGATCATTACCAAAGCCTAATGATCGTGTGTGTTTTGAATAGGTTACACACACACACACACACACACACACACACACACACACACAAGGACTAAAGATCAATAGAATTGGCTCTGACTCATCATCTTGTATCTGTTTTCCACTCTCTTAATGAGATGCTGATCAATCATCTGTGTCCAGCAGTCGGGTTGGTTTCGTCTCTGGAGCTCTTGGCCCAGAACAGCCCTCCTCCAATCCAGGTTAAGGAACCTAAATCAGGGGAACAGCCCACAGAGGCAGGGAGATTAATGATGTCAGACTCAGGTTTTCGGTTACAGCGGCCTCAAAAGCCGTAAACTGGAATCAATATGTCAGCTCGGCTTCCACCCACAAAGTCTGAGAGGATCGGATTTTATTTTTAAAAAAATTTTTTCTGTAAAATCCAAAAAGCTTTGAGCAAAAAGTTTTATTCTTGATCCTTTTTGGAATTCCGTGCCCGTTTTGTTGTGGCACAAACAGCTGTGTGCAAGCAAACAGCCTGTTTACCACAAACACAAAGTGTGCCTACTTCCAGTGCCTGCTATGCAGTGGCCCACTGGGCTGCAACATTAAAGGGAGGCAGAGCAGGAAAAGGGTTTTGTTTACTTTGTTGATGAATACAGGCAGCTATGTGTGTCTAACGTAGCATACCAAAGAGTTTGGGCCACCTCCAACCTGCTTTCGTATGTAAATTAGTAACGTTTAATGGTCACGGAGAAACGGGTTGTTCTGAGAAAAGCTGGTTTAACACGAGCATGTCCTAACCCACGTTATCATCAGCAATAAATAAAAGTTGGTCGTTGACATGATAACTGCAGAACAACGCTAGCCCATGCTAGCGCTAATGCTAGCCCAAGCTAATATCCTTGTTGGACAAGAGGAAATCAACAAAGAAGAGTTTTGGAGCACCACTCATGTTCCTGGTTTTACTGGGGATATCCAGACTTTGAATGATTGCCAGATAAATCACTTTCCATTCTCTCTCCATTCCCCCTGAATCCAGCCAATCAGCAAGCAGCTTGTCACAGCCCTTGGCTGTTTGTGGTTATATTTTATTTTTTCCTCTGGCTTCCTCCCTTCCAGTGTGTGTGTGTGAGAGATGGCACGCCACACCTGGTTCCTCTCCCACTGATTGTCTCAACCAGCTGTCCCTGGTTGCAATCAGGCTGGCTCAGCTACAAAAAGCCAGCCTGTCTTCAGTTCAGGGGGGCAGCAGGACAGAGGTTCTCTGGACTGTTGTCTCCCCAGTGGCTTTTTGGTTTGGAACTTTGTTTGATTTGTTTTTGTGTTAAGTAACAACTTGTCTCTGCTTTTATTCCCCTTTTAGGAGAAGACTGTGTCTTAAAGGGGGAATACATTTTGGCGCTAAGTGACCAGAGACCTTTTGGGGAAGTGGTTCAGGTCTCCACACATATGTGTTTTGGTCAGCAGAGACCCCCAGTCCAGTTGTTATTGTTTTGCCACCGGTTTTCATGGTTCAGTTCCCTTTGTAAATAAATGGTTTCACTTATTTTTGCACCCGATCATGTGTCCTTCATTGTTACCCTGGTACCTAGACGGCCAGGTCTGTAACACAGCTCATTTAATATTCATGTCCTGACTGGGTGGGCGGGTCTTGCCATTGTAATATTTTATTATAAGTTTGTATTTGGCCATTTCTCAGGGCTCCTGGGCCATTTTGAGCCCAACAAGGTTTCATGTGCTGCATAGAGGCTCAAAGAACTGTTTCCAATTGTAAAAGAAAAGTAGCTCTAGGTCATCTTTACACATGTTCACCAGCAGGGACCACAACAGTTAGGGAAGGGAGGCTGGGAAATTGGGTCAAGCTGAAGGTTGAGTCTCACAGTTGGAGGTGGAGGAGACTGCCTCTGCTATAGCGATTATAGCTCGTCACCAACTGTCTTTTCACTTGTATGTAGATGACCTTCAGATGTATTTGTCCTTAAGACCAGAAAACAGCCATTTTCAACGCTCCCTTCCTAATGGCATCTCTGCTGTAAAGCAGCAGCTAAATCAAAGTTGTTTTTTCTCAATGAGTAAATCTCTGAATTATTTTTTTGGTGAGAATACCACCGCTGATATCAGATTTGGCAGTGAGACTTCATAATGATTTTTAGTTTCATTAACAAGTTTATTCAGAAGTCAAATTGAGTTTTTGTCATCTTTGGTACTGTCTGCATCAGTCGTGTCCTTGGGCAAGGCACTTATTCTACTGTGCCTGCTGGTGGTGGTTGGAGTGACCAGTGGGGCCTGTGCTTCTGTCAGTGATCCCCAGGGCAGCTGTGGCTACGTTGTAGCTCATCACCATCTTAATAATTCATATGACATAAAGTAAAACTGTTAAAAATATGCAAATATCTCCATGTTTTTTAAGAATTCCTTTTATTTAGTAATGCTATTATCAGTTAAGCTTGGTGAATGCTTCAATAAGATGTAGGGACTAAATCTGATCTACCGAGTGACTGAGCTGCCAGCGTTGACAGACAGCAACATGAGCTAACGTTTTTCTGTGTGAATGCCTGCATGATTCTCATAAGTCCACACACACACACACACACACACACACACACACACTGGACCCTTCCTAAGGTCAAAGATGACTACACTCAGCTTGTGTGTTTGAGTTTTTGCTGATCAAACTGAGCTGGAAGAGGAATGAGAAGTGAGTGACAATCGATGGAGGATGTGTGATACACTCTGTGGTTTCATAACAAGGCAGGAGATGGATGTTGGTGAGGGTGTGTGTGTGTGTGTGTGTTTCAGAGACTGATGGCTCTGAATGGCCTCTACTGACCACAGGGAATTTAGCGAGAAGTGCAGAAAGAAGAAAATCTTTTGACAGATGATACAGCAGGAAAATGGCTCCAGTAAGTGGGAGTGATAAATAAAGACGAAGAAACACAAACAGTAAGATTTATCATGTGGGACACACGTATGTTCTAAACATTTCCTAAAAATGTTGCATCATATCCATGCCTATCTTGGATGGGATCCAATGTGAAATAGATTTTTTAAAAATGTTGCCCACTCTGATTCCACTTGCATAAGTAGTTGATCAGGCTTTGCCTTCTTTGCAAATCGCTCATATATATTTATGAAAATGACTTTGTACCTCTGAGAATCCTCTTCTCCCTAGTTATTCGCCTACAATGTTTGCCTCAGTTTACTTTCCTGTTCTGTACTCCCACCTAGGACCTTCCACACACAATAGTCCAGTGTATCGCACTCCAGACCTTGTCCAGCCACTCGTCTTTTGTTACGAAGGGTGTTCCAAGTGCTGTTGGGTCCTACAGAATATATGAGATAGTCCATTGCCTTGCTGGAATTAGCAGTCACCATCGGGAGCATCCCTAGTGGAAGCCCATCAATAAAATGGCTCAAGGCTTTAAGAATTAAAATATCATGTTCAGTTACTTTCTTTATGCTCTAAAGCATGTGGTGTTGTCTTTTTTGTGGTGTTTTTTCCATTTCTGCTACTTTGATATAGATAATTTAGCCAAATTAGTCCCTTTTAGTATATATTCATATAACAACATAGTGGTTTTTATTACAATGTTAACACCTATTTTACAATGTAACCTGTAACAGCTCCATTAGACGTGTTTACACAGTGCTTTTCTTTGTGTTTTTACTTCATGTTAAGGAAAATAATGGTAACTTTTCACCCCTCTTGGCTTTCCTTTGTCTTGTTTGTCTCCTGAGCTGTGATCTCTGCAGGTACAACCCACCAGGGGACAAAGTCACCTCAAGAGACGGCCTGCTGTTTTTACCGCTGTTGTCTTCTTTAATCGCTCCACTCTTGTTTCTCACTTGCTTTTCCTTTTGAAATCAACTCGATGGGCATTCAGCATAAACACTGTGCACATGTTGTTTTTCTGTTTAATGTGACAAAACCTGCACAGATGTATCTTTAAAAAGCAGGGACAGAAAATCAGAACTGTGTGGCACCAGAGGCTCATCGATGCGTTGCTTCTGACCGTTTCTTTCATACCTGTTATCTTGTCTCTCGTCTTTCTGTCTGACTGACAGAGCGAGACGTCTCCCCTCCTTTCCACTTTTGTTCTCACAGCTCCAACCGTCTCCACCCTGACACTCCTCCTCATCCTCCAGAATATCTTCCTCCATTGCTTGTCCTCTTTTTTTTTTTTTTTGCAATTCATTGCCCCTCTACATGAGAGGCTGTACTGGACTGTGTTGCCATGACAGCAAAGGTGTGAAAGAGAGAGCGAGAGGAAGAGAGAGAGAGAGAGCAAAAAGGAGAGAAAAGAGATCAGCGTATCGGCTTTTAACCTTTTGTTTGTGTGTCTAAATCACACTCAGACATAACAAGAGCTGGCTGTCTATATCATTTTGCTGCTGTTCCCAAGGACGAGGACCTGTGGCCTTCATGGTGTTGCTATGGCAACGCACATGCATCCTCCACTTGATCGTTCTTCTTAGTTGTTAAGCCTCAGGTTGTGCCTTGAGTGTTTGGAGTGATGGAGCTCTGTCTGGGTTTTTCTACTGACTGAAACTGTGAGGCTGTAATGCATTTCCTTTTTCCTTTTATAAAGAAACCAAAAAATGACATTAAATGTAGTGTCAGACAGTTATTTTAACCCTAACCCACGGTTTTAGTTACTGTTTGTACACATGTGTGAAAAGATTGAATATCAGCTGAATCAGACTGTTGCACATCTCTGAGCATTAAGAAAAAAGTCATTTCTTATGAATTAGGATTTCTTTATTATGTTGCTCTTAATCTTTTATTTTTAAATTCACTAATTTTTATTTCCTGCTTCTGAAAGGAAAAGCACCACCAGATGGACTTGGATCAGCAGATGTTCAGAAAACAGATGGCCACCACAGCTAATTAGCATTAGCAAACAGTAAAGTGACTCCAGCGCAGAGTCAGTTTAACAGAGACTGAGCTCAGTGTTGGTGCAGAAGAACCTGAAGGTCTTTCACAGGACATACTGGATGAGATTTCACATACACATACATGAAATTATCTTAGTTTAAAACTTTTCTGATAAATATAAAGTCATCATTTGTCATCGCCAACCTGACACTGACCCTAGCAATTAAACGATCAGAGTAAAACTTAAGAACCTTGTGCTTGAGAGTTCTTAGGATATACATATATATTGCTAGCTAACAGATAATCCAGATGAGGCTTTCATAGGTTTAAAAAAATCTTCAAAAAACGTCAAAAAATGCACAATTTATTGTCTAATCTCGACTTTCCACCAGATAAGTAAGCAGCGAGTATCATCAGCGTAGAATAATACGTAGCTACTAACCACTGTTATTATTTCCACTCAGCGCGTCTTGGACATGTTCCAAATCAAATCAAACTTTATTTATAAAGCGCTTTTCCAACACAAAGTGCAACTCAAAGTGCTTTACAGGTTAAAATGACCCTATATAACCCTCATTCCCATTCCTCCCACACCATTTTAAAAGCATTGGCATATTCATTACAACCCCCCCCCACACACACACACACAAACACACACACACACACACCCAACTCCTGTACACAGACACTTAAGAACATCAGTAAAATGATATTTGGCTGAGTTCAGATGAGCCAGATAAGGTAGGGCAAGGAAACACCATCAGAGGAGCCGTCTGCCCCGGCGACTGTAGGTCAACTGCAGCAGCCGAGGTACCGACACAGGGTGCAACGGAGAGGGAGGGCACAGACCCCACCTCCACCCAAGCACTACCCAGAGGGCACCCAGGCAGCAACAGTCGACCACCGCCCCCGAGACAGAGGGGCCCCCAGAAGCGTAGTGCCACGGCGCTCTGCCAAATATACACCCTGTGTCTGTTTTTTACGTGCTATGTTTCCAGTTAATCTCACCAGTTCTGATTGGGCCAGACAGAAGGTCAAACATGGGGGAAATGTAAAGCATCTGAAAATGTTCTCAAAAAAAGACACATGCAGACTTCTTTTTGTTTGACTATAAAAAAAGTAGGTCATTACCTAAGATACGTCCTTGGCGAAGGTAAGAAGAACATAAACCACAGACCTTTTAGAAACATGCTGTCGTCTTTGCTATTGAGTGAACTGCTGAAATCTCATGTGATTTCCTGATCTCCCGGGTCCACAGCCACTGTGCATCTGAAACGCTCCTGGTAGGAAGCAATGTGCTGCTGAAGTTGTGGTGAAAATGCATCTACTACGTTAAGTATTCAATGGAAAGCCTAAGTAAAGCTTTCAAACCATCTGGATGTTTTGGAAATATGAATGCAACCATCAATCTAGTCAGAATTGACCCCTGTTTCACCGCACTGAGGTCATTCTAGGAGTTATGTCACCTACTTTTTACATGCTAGTTAGTCTAGAGTGTTGTTTGACAATGTTAATGCTTTCTTCTGCATTGATTTGTGATGCCAAACGGCTCTTGACAGAACAGCGGGGTAATGATCTGTAGAGTAAGAACAAGCTGCACGATACAGCAGGAGTGCAACAGTGATTTTACCGAGAGCGAAAGGCAGAAGCATCATTTATTAACATTCCAGTGATGTATTTTGCAGCTCTGTGAGCAAACACGCTGGGAAGGCCCAGCTTGACTCTGGCCTGCTGTCTGCTGAGCTGTAATCTGTGATGCATCTGCTGCAGACAGTGCTGACGGTTTAGTAAACAAAATAATCGGAGCTACCCCGCTCGACATGAGATGACCCCGTTTCTAATTTATTTTAGAACAACCTTCATGTTGTAGATAGATATTCGCTGATTTGTCATATATGTGTTTGTTGGCATTTGAATGTTACTTTCTGCAGCCTTATAGAGGCAGAAAGGGATTTGTGCATGTGGATAGAGGCAAAGCTGAAAATATATTACAGGAAATAGATGGTGCTGTCAGAATGTGCTGAAATTGCTCTGTGCGGAGCTGTTAATCAGCGAGGCTGCCTGCTGCTCACAGTGAAAGCCTGCAGACTTCTGGCGTTGCACTGAATAGAGATGCCGATCACACGTGAATGCTACAGTACATTCTACTCATACATGCATTTTTAAGAGCTGAAAAATTAAAATTAATGCACTTTATTTACTTAACATAGTATTCTTTATGTCGTGCTTTGATTTAAAGCAGAATTCATTAACTAACTTCAGGCATTTTCTTCCTAATTCCATCTATTTCTTTGCACTCCCACAACCTGAATAACAGCCAGCCACCAGTTAATGAGGTAACTGTGTGCATTCATGTGTATTGTGGTGTAAACAGAGATCGTTTGGATCATTATGTGTGCATGAGGCACCGGTGCACATACCGACCATATGTAAAGGTCTCAGTCAAACTAATGGTTTACTTGGGTGAAAGTCTTTTGCATGATGACTCATCTCTCCCATCCCCACGGTACACTGGGGACAGATCTCTCCGCACAGACAGAGTGAGGGATCGCTTCAAAGAGAGGCTCACTGGAAAATTACAACAGCTCTGGAGGGAAGGACTATAATGGCCATGACTCACCCAGCTCTGAGTCTTACAGACGATGAAGCTGAACACAGAGATTCATTTTTTTTCTTTGTGTAAACAGAAGATTTGTTGTTCACAGTGTTGAACATTCAGAGATTTTCATGCAATTGGAAAATGCTTAGATTTGATAAGAAGAAAGCTCTGGAAAACCCACAGAAGCTAAATACAAAAACTGACACAAAAGCACTGAAGCTGGGAGCTTACTGGTAAATCACCTGAAGCAGTCAAGAAAGAAGGCAGTGGGCTGCAGGTCTATCCACAGCAGCAGTGATGTTTCAGCCCAAAACACAAAAATGTATTTTATTTCATTATGAAGGGAGAAAAAAGTGATCCCATCTGAAAAGTTAGCTAAAACTTTCACCACAATAATTTCTCATTTTGTTTACATGAAATGATATGGTCCTTTACAAGTGTACATTTAACTAACAGCAAGAAAAATGTAGCACTACTGGAATATTTTTGCTGTATTTCCATTGCAACATTTTTATTAGTAGTGTTTGCATGGACTGCAACTAAGTTTAAAAGATCTGAGCTGTTTAAAGGTGTCAAAAATGCCTTTTGAGTGTGGCTCCACTTGAGCTAGCCATTTTGGGTCACTGACTGCAGTATTTGAAGGTTGCCTTCCAGCTGTGTTTTCTGCTTCAGCACACCTGAAAGAATGATTTAATGACCTCCATACTGTGTCAAGCTCCACATAAGCTTTTTAATTACCCATTCGCTTAAATCTTGTTTGTTGAATCAAGGAATCAGCTGTTTTCAGGATGGTTGCCCACAAGGACTGCTAATCCCTGAGCTCCACTATCTGAATGAAGATACTTTCATTCAGATGTAATTTCACCAGTGTGTGATGAATAATTGGGACTTTAACTTATTCTTTCAAATGCCAAGAAAACGCAGTCTGCTGCAAATATTTAACTAATGCTAAGACTTGAACATGTACTGTATAGTGACCTTTCGATGGTTACAAAATGCACACAAACAGACCAGATAACGGATTCAGACGAAGCTAACATGCTAACACAGATTAGCGCACATGCTAAGAGCAGGTGGCAATTAAAATAAACAACGAAACAGTCATAAAAATGCTTCTAGTGATGATATTTTGATTATACAGTAACCTTGAAAAGTACAAATTGTTACTTACATGTATTGTGAGAAGAATTATCCAGACGCTCGCTGAAATAATTCTTTGATCTTCAAAGATGGAACCAGCCCTTGCTTACAGCTTTCTCCTTCCATGGCAGGAAGTGGGCGTGTTCTGGCAGTTTACTTCTGATTTAAGCTGTTAAATTTCATTTCATAAACTTATGTACATTGTGGTGTCCAACAAAATAAATTTTCAACAGAAAGTATTGAGTTGAGAAAAAATATAGTACGTATATAAATAAAAAACCTAATAAAATATTTAAGTTCATTCAACTAAGAGTACACCCCATACATAGTATTTACAGTGCAGCTCTAGCTATGCACTAGTGCAGGGGTAGGCAATCCTGGTCCTTGAGTGCCGCTATCCAGCATGTTTTCATTGCAACACTCCTGATTCTGTGGTTGAATCACCTGTTCAGCAGCTCTCATCAAGCTCTGCAGAAGCCTGTTAATCACCTGCTGATTAAAGTCAGGTGTGTTGGAACTGGGAAACAAATAAAACATAGTGGAACTCGAGGACCAGGATTGCCTGCCCCTGCACTAGTGTTCTGTAAGGAAACACTACCAAATGATCTCCTTGACAACTTGGCTTTTCCCTGAAACCCGGCTTTCCACTGGATTTGTATTCACTGCTAAGTGAAGCGCTATAGGCTGCTAATTGCCGCAGTTTTAGTCAACGGGAATGTTTCCACCAACCAGCGCATTTTGGACGTGGCCCAGAAACATAGTGTTGTGTCAATCCACAAAATTTATTCTTTAGGTCTGTTTTTAATATGCTACGCTTCCGGAACATGTCAAACTCATCAATTCAATCAGGCGAGACCGGAAGTAAAACAAGAGAGTAAAACATCTGGCAATTGTCAAAGACACATGCAGATTTCAAGTTGCTTAACCAGCAACAAATAATACATTATTACCTGTGAAACCTCCGTGGCCGAGATAAAGGGAACAGAAAATAGACTACAAACCTTTTTGTTACATGCTGCCATCTTTCTCCTTGCATGAACTGCCAAACTGTTGTGTGATCTTGTAATTCTGATGTTGTGATCATGCAGGACCAGCTGGGTCAAACGCTTTTGCTGCTGATGCACATCTCCGGGTGGGACGGGACTGGCCACTGAGTTTGCGAGGAAAACACATCCATTGCGTTACGCACCACTTATGCATACGGTGGAAATCCAGAAAACAGTATCTCTTAAGGCAGAGCCTTTCCTGTGCAGCACACCTGTCTCCACTTCATCTCATTCAGGACAATCATACACTCTCACTCAGGTTTGCAGCCACCCTGTGATACATCCAGCATTCTCTTCAGACAGATGTTACACAATTTTACATCTAAACCCAAAGCTACCTTTGTGTTTTCACGGTTAATTTTTCAGAAACCTCAAGGTTCTTCCTTTCATCACTTTAACACAAGGACTCTTAGGCAGACAGCACTTATTCCGTCCTTCACAATTTCAAGTTACAAAATCATTTCCAGTAATAAAATTCTGTAATAAATGTATTCCTCGTCCTTGACATTAAACTTCTCAGAAATGACCCTCAAAGACAAACCAAACTGTAAACTCGTGCATCAGCTATTCCCCGACTGTGTGAATCCAACTTCTTCATGATGATTTTGGTCTGCCTTCACCTTATCTCTCACCATGGTGCTGTTTCATCAATCTCCTTCCAGCACTCTAAAGCTGTCAGAGTTTCTTGCTCTTTTCACACCTCCTCAGGCCATCTATCTGCCTCCTCCCCCTTACAGTGTCACTTTGAAGATAATCAATTCCCTCTGTGCACATACTAAACACTTCAAACTCCAGGTTTGGTTACAGGCAAACTAAAAAATATTAAACAATATCAGTAATATGTTTAATATGACAATAAATCCAAATATTCCTGCAAATAAAAAATATATATGTTGACTACAGGAACGTATAGCAACATAAAAAGAACAGTAGGGGGGATTTGCAGGACACATGAGCCAAGAGCTCAGGGCTTCAGCTGCAGTAAGGTTCTGGACTTCTTGGTAAAAACAGCACAAGACTGAGATCTATGTTCCAACCTTCACACATGGTCACGAGATTTCGATCATGATCAAAAGATTGAGATCCTGGTTATGAAAAACTTAAATGGGCTTCCTCAGTTGGTTCCTCTTCCATTAACTAAATAGAGCTTGGAGGCCTGGTGGGATCCCCCCAGGAGGAGCCATAGTGTCACTGGTTTTCTCTCCTTAACCTTAGATAAGCCAAAGAAAATGGATAAATGGACTTGCCAAACCATGGTCTAATTTAGTTTGCTCAGAAGATGTTTACTAGGATAAATTGCTTGTACAGTCAAATGGACACACATGGTTAACCTTTCTCTGTCTACTCACTGAAATTGACTTTACCTTGTTTGGGGATGACTAACATATTGATCTACATGAGTTCATGTGTGTCAGAGCATATCTGCTCGTATCTTTAATAAACCATAGATCTGGTGTCTAGTTCTGCATCACTTCAGATGCTCTATGATCTGATCTCATGGGACTAATAACTAACTGTCCCCCTGAGACAGCTTACAATAAACACACAGAAAATGTCACCAAGCATGCTGCTGAATCACTTACAGTTGTCATAGCAACTGCATCCACTACGAAATGTGATTAAACACATTTTAAGACATCTTTATGTTTGTTTTGTTAAAACATGATCTATGATTAGAATTATTGAAAGGTCAAAATGTCCCTTGGCTACTTTTTGTTGTTGGACTGGGTTGGTGTGAGGTAACTGAGGCAGCAAGTGATAAAATGTTTAATCTCTAACCATGTAGAATGGTATTCTAACCATAAATGTCTTTTTTCAAATTGTCCAGTCATAATACTAAACGTTAAAAGTTTTTTGCATTTAAAGGCTCAAGTTTAAAGATTTGCTGACCATAAATCAGCTAAATGCTTGAAATGTTGTGTAGCTAGAAATGGCGACAGTGGCAGTTTTTAAAGGAACTTCCATCCAGTTTATTGCATGCATGATGTAAGATTTTAAAATAGAAACCAGCATCAGTGAGGGAGCTCTTGGGTCAGGAAAACAAGAAAATCCCACTCCTCCTGAGGCTCCGCCATAAAGCATCTGATGTAATTCAGTGTAAGTTTGTGTTTGCACTGAAAGAGAGAAAGTCAGAAAGGAAAAAGAAGAGGCGTGCTGAGGCAGCCGTCCTTCTCCTGAACCACTTAGCTGATATTAAATTCATGATGATTTCATCCCAGAGCACTTAGAGACCCAGCCGTTATTGCATCATCAACTTGGAAAAGGTCCCAGTGATGTCATCCTTCAGGGTGAGGGTTGATAAATATGCTGGTGCAAATTAAGTGCAATATTTTAGATTAAAGACGTTTTTGATCTATGTGAATTTTGGTAGAATAAGGCAGGTGTATGTGGCAAAACTAAAACACATATAACGTGCAGTTCCGATATTTGTTTTTGTTTTTTTTATAAAAGAAAATATTTTAACACACAAATTTGACTATGTCATTATGGGGACTCTCTGGTGACATCATTCACTCACTATTATTTACCCTAAATAAACATAATTTAGTCATCCTGTAATCCAAATGGTGAGCCTCATCCTGTAAAAACTGCTCAGTAACCATGTATTTACAATTTACGCCTCCCTTTTAATGAGACGTCCTCTTGTGTCGGTTGTTCTCATAGCCGCGGGAACATAACTTCAGCAGGGGTGCTGAGAAATAAAACAAAAGCTCAGCTGCACTCAACTCATTATGTACAGGTGAATCATAGCCTACGTGTTGCATATGCATTGATATGAGTCTTATTAGAAATCAAGACAAAATCATGAAACACAACACTGTCCCCGTCATCATAATCCCGGGGTGTTGCTGCTGCTGTTTTTGTCGTTTCAGTGGTGACTGGACTGGCCTGCAAGTGTGCCTCTAAAGCCTAATTTATGCTTTTCTGTCTGCGTCGGCACAGAGACACACAACGCCATTATCCGTCCTTGCGATGGCTCTCCAACAGGCTCGCAAGGATGGACGGAATCGAGCCCACTTTCCTAAACATCCGTCGAACGATACGGCGAGCGCAAGCTTGTGATTGGCCAGGACGTCACTTTCTTTAAATACGTCACCAGCACCGCCATTGCCCCCGAAAAAAAATAAAAACAGAGATATCTAGTGGCAGACACAGAGCAGCTTGAGGAATACCTCGCAGAAAAACATGTTTTATTCATCACTGGAGAAGTAAGAATAAGCTGTAAATGCACTTGGACCAGATACATGACAGGATACCCCAGAATTCACTGTTGCTGCATCTCCTTTTGTTTTCTCGAGGCTTCCCAAAAAAGTCTTAAATCCGCTTTTGCGCCATTGTGGCAAATAAATCTTTGAGGTCACCAGCAGGGGGTGCTGCAGCACCACCAGGTCCCGCTGTACTGGTTGTTCTGTCAGGTAATGACCCCATTCAGATATAAAAACAAGTACACACACACACAGACACACACACACAAGAGCAATTGTGTAAAATGAAACATCAGACGCTTGTTCTTCTTGCCATATTTTATAGTAAGATACAGACATTTACATTTCACCTCCTTCTTTGTGCTCACAGTAATGGGGACAATACACCTACAGTAAACATTATGTGGCTCACATCCACACACTCGCATCTCTCTAACAAGTTCAACACAATCTCCCCCAAAGACAAACACACACTCACAAATAAATGCATCCAAAGTTTCTGTCCCCAGTGCACTCCATTCCAGTCTATTCTCAGACCACCTAATTTAGGCTATTTAAGTCATGATGTATGAAATACCACTTATACTTACAAAACAAGGTATAACAAATTAACAAGAGTAGCTTAAATCAAAAATAATGAATAGAAACATTCTACACCTTTAAGAATAAAACATTGTCATTATAAAATAAACTTTAATAATCCATATTTTTTACAGTGTTGTCAGATGTGGTTGATTCTGGTTTTCATACAATGGTTTATACGTTATTATCTACAGAAAGAAGACTGGCAGAAAGAGAAGAGGAAGGAGACGAGGAAAGGAAAGAGTAATAGCAACATTTAAGACATTCTGCACCGCACGATTGGTTGTTGCCATGGAGATGATATTGGATGTTACCAAGTGATTCTCAACGGCAGTCTTTGGGATCATTTAAAGCTACAGGGTTGCCTTAATCCCACTCCATCTTCCACCTGAACCCCAGTAACTTCAAAGATAAGTGAATTAATAACAGACTGACTGAACTATGACATCTTCTTAACATCAAAGTCCATTCCTATTTTGTCACTTTAAAGTTCAATGGATATTGGCCAGCAGGACATCACATCCTGCCAATCCTCATTTCAGGCCTTCTCAAGGTTGCACCAGTTCAAATATGGATGACAGGATCCATAAGCATCCCAGCTTTTCTTAATCTTCCGACATGACATGCCACTTGGCGATTTGGCGACGTGGGTGGTCACAGATCTCTCTCCAGTGCTCACCGGCAGTTCCTGCAGCAGATGTGCCCAGCATCAGGCGCCCAATTACAGTGTTGGTACTGCGTGAGTTTCCATTGTCTGAGTCCAGCAGCAGCAGCTCTACGCTGGTGTCCCTCAGCCCTTCCTCTGAGGGCAAATCAAAGACAAAGAGCTCATTGAAGACTGGATTGGGGGAGCACTTCTTCACGTGGGTCTTCTTCTTACATATGCGCTTCTTTCCATGATACATGTTGACCTTGACATATGGATCTAGAGAAGAATGACAGAAATGGAAAGTAGAAAAAAATGTGGTTTAGATCCAACCTTGCAGCACATTATTCCAAGGAGAAATCAATTCAAAAATCGATGGAGCGGAAGTGATGGATATTAGCAATGAGGTCAGGCTGGGTATGCAATGTGTGTATAGGTGTGAGTGTTTGTCACTATCACAGCCTGATCGGATTATTGGGGTTCGGCAGTGGTGTCGTTTAAAGCAATTATCACCACATCTTAAGTAGTCAACAGCCCATCAAGATGAGCAAAAATAATTAAATCTGATGTTTTGTCAAGTATCTCGAATAAGCGTGTTGGCACAGTCTCAGAAATAATATTGAAGTTCTGAGACAAAACAAACCTGTAGGTCCGTTGTTTTCAGTCTTGGGCAGGTGGCGGGCTTTGAGGACAACCACAGTCAGAGTGTTGGTGGTGGACTGGTAACACAGGGACAGCAGCAACTCTCCTCGGCCTGAAGACTTCTGTGTAAGGATGATGATTGGAAATAAAAAAGGTGGTGGGATAAAGAACAGAATTGTTTTGGTTAGAGTTTTCCAAAAGAGACCCAAACTGGAGTATAAATCACCAACATCAAAGGAGATGTTACACCTAACGTCACAGCTTCACCTTGATGCAAGTCATTGCATCATCGTTAAACACACCCTACTCTTAATTCAGATGATCACAAAATGTGTATTTTGATAATTTACCAAAATATTGTCAAATAAGAAAGTAGCCTTGTAGAGAAAACATTTTAAATTCCAGTACATTAAAGACACATTGTTTACTATAACTTCACATTAAATGCCAAAAACAGAAAAATGTTAAAACAAATTATTCACAGCAGCAGGGTAAAAGCTACATGAGTCAACACCTGAATTACTTCTCTTGGGGTTTTTAAATGGTAAATGGCCTGTATTTGATATAGTGCCTTCTAGAGTCCTAGAATCCCCCAAGGCACTTTACAACACAATCATTCACCCATACACACACACACACACACACACACACACACACACACACACACACACACACACACACACACACACACACACACACACACACACACACACACACACACATTCACTCCCTGGTGGTGATGAGCTACAATGTAGCCACAGCTGCCCTGGGGTGCACTGACAGACTCCATAAAATCTACCATTTGTTTACATGGAGTGGGTGGAGCTTAAAACATATTCTGCAGCCAGCCACTAGAGGGCATTCAACTTCAACTTTGCTTTTCTTCTTTCTTTTTTTGTCTTTATATAAGTTTTCAAATGGGTCAATGATGACAAAATGCCTTTTATTGGCATTTCAGATCAACATAAAACAAGAAATTGTTTCATTGGAAATAAACTAATAACTTTAGGTTTTACGTTAGGTGAGTTTATATGACAGTATTATGTTAAAAGGCCTAACTAATACAAATCTACAGTTTTGCCTTTTAGAAAACCTGCTGCTTTTGTTTCATTCCTCACTTTTTGTAACGTTTCTTCTTCTGTGGTGTTATCAGATCTCAACTAACACACACGTTTCTGAAACTTCCAAATATTGTTGTCACAGATTTGTCACTTTGGTGGTGTGTCACACACACAACTGCATCTGTTTCCACACCCACACCACACCTAAGAGGATTTTCCAATGGTTACCATGGAAATAAGTACACTTTCAGACCTCATTATACAGATGTGATTGTTCCAATGCATTTTTATATTATTTCAGAGTCCAGTAAAAGCAGTCATGTGTTTCACCAGAAATAGAAAAATGGCTGTTTTACTATATTGTACTGATTCCAGGATTTAGTCTGTGCTCACATATGCCGACACAAAGCAAGGTGGCAAAACAACACACCCTGCAGACAAAGAGAGCCACCACCCTGCAAGAAAATGGCTGCAGTTAAACACACACATTAGGAAGCTGTATTATGCATTTAAAACTATTCCAGTAAGTCTGCGCCCATTTGCACATTTTAAAGATAATATTATTGATCAATAAAAAGTTTAATTGCATTCTAAATTATTTTATTTCAACTGAAAAGAAACCACAGCATCACAAAGAGCTCTTAGGAAACACCCAGATGCATTTTATTCTTTTTACTTAAAAAAAATAAATCTTAAACTTTATGACAAATTCTCAGCTAACTTAGCAAAAACAGGCTCCAGCAGTGAAGATTTGTATGAACAGTTTATGATTTGTCTCCTTTCAGATTTAGTTCTGCAAACAGATAAAAGAAATATCAGGCTGAAGTATAAAAGTATTCAAAAGGGAGTGATGAAAATAATAATACATGTATAAAATTTAATATTTAACTATAACTTTGTAATCTCCCTAAAAAATGGACAAATTATCCCTGTTAGAAGAGTACTTTATCATGCTGCAAAACCCCAATTATCTCTCATAGTCCACCTGCCAAAATCACAGAAGTTATAATTATTTCTAATTATTATCACAATTCAACCAAAACCATTAAGAAAACAAAAGACCTATTGTGCATGTGGTTTTCATTTCACAGCTCAATTGACAATACTCAAATGTGAAAATACTGTGACATTTCTCTATCAGGCTGGAAATGAGTTGCAGTATGCACGGGGTCCTACACATATGCCAGGAAGAGCCCATCTGAAACAGAACTCCAATAATCACCTCCCTAGACACCCATAACAGGCTCAGTTCTGGGAATTAAAATGAATAAATAATGAGATGCACACAATAACCTGTCTCAAAATGGAAATTGTTAGATTTAAGTCTTCACCATCTAACAGCCATATGTGAGAATATAGTCATGACTGTAATTAAATTGTATATTAAAGTCCATACACGCACACACCACACACACAAAAAAAAAAACTATTATGAACGTAAGTTTAAAAAAAACAAAGAAATGAATGAAAGGGCAAACTTCATTTATCCAGTCTTACTGCACTCTACTGTAGCCCATCCCCCGACGCTGGTTTCAGCTTTCAGATCCATACACGTAATGTTGCAACTGATCCTTCCAGTCTCCACAGAGAGATACACTTCCTATCTGATTTCTCCACTGATTTCATTTAACTCTAACTATTCTGCTGCCTTTCAGAAGCCATGCTGCAAAGTAGGACTTGTCTTCTGGTAACATAGCAATTAAACTATGCAATTACAATGAAAAGCAGAGGTCTTATTATAGGGTGATTATCATTTTTTGCATTTAAATTATTTTAATTTAGCCCCATGAACCACACATCATTAGTTTTAGAAAGTATAAATGACTTTTAAAGTGATCATTTGCTGATTAATATTATGTAAGGATGAACACTTTGATGTTGGCTCATTCCTCCTAATTGCTTTGCTGCAGTGCTGCAAGGAGTTCGTGATGCAGGCAAAGATTTTATAATGAGACAAATAATGACCCACTGCTGGATAAATTAGCAGCATTTACGTCTAAATTTAGTTGGAGCAAAATGACTAAAATTATGGATGATGTTCCAAAACAGAAACAAAAAGATTTAGAACTTCACTTGGATGAAATTCAAAAGCATCCTTTGTTTTTGTAACCGTAAAGAAAGTATTTGTCTACAAATTTACAGAACATCTCCTTCTGCTTTTATCCAATACCAAAACTGGCTCCTCCCACTAATTTCCTAAACACTGCTTACCATGGCAACAATCATAAAGGACATAAACACTATTCTACTCCTTACCTTAACGTTCCTTTTGATGATCTCCCGGCTCATTAGGACACGCCCCTCTGATAAGTCGATCCCGGACAAAGGTACGAGGGTCTCTCCGATGACCTCATCACGAGAGAACCGGTCGAAGCTCAGCACCATGAAGTGAAGGGCCAATTCAGAGACTCGAGCCAGAGGGATCCCGTAGAAACTGAAGGTCTCATCAAAGGCGGGATCTAGAGTCTTTCTGAGTACTCTGGTCTTCACCCGGTGCTTCTTCTCTGGCAGCAGTGTCAGCTTGATGTAGGGGTCAGATGTAAGGGACTGCTCATCAGTTGGGGTCAAGCCATGGGCCTCCTGAATAAAAATAATAAAAATAAAGGTGAGATGTTTTGAAAACATTACATTTTTTCTTTAATGACACCTCAGGACCTGCATAAACGTGAGCAGTACCTTGATATGAACGATGAAGGCCTTCCTTTCTGCCTGGTACTCAAGGGAGAAGTGGAGGGTTCCTAGCTCCCCTTCCTTCTTCTCTCCCTGAGGCCTGTCAACAGCTGGGGTTGGGGCTTGGCTGGAGAGAGCACTGGATGGTGAGGAGAGGTCAAGACGGTCCATTGCACCAGGTTGGGTGAAGCCTGCATGGGGGGAGGGTAGCTCCAGGTCTGGGGAGCTCCGCACCGTCTGGTGGTGGTGATGAAAAGGTTTGGTGGTAAAGTTGCCATTCAGGTCACGCTTCTCAAGATCAAGATGCAGAGCTTGTCTGGAACCATTGGGACTTGAAGCCAATGTACCGACACTTGAAGGACTCATTGGCGTGGTTTGGCAGTTTCCATTGACATCAGTTTTCCCGCTGTCATTAGCTGTTGAGGAAGCAGGTCCAGCGAACTTCTTCTTGCCACTCAGGCTTTCTGGGTAGATGTCGACCCCTTTGAGCATGTGCACAAACTTGTAAGGGGGTGTCTTCTGGGACTTTGTGTTTTTGCGCTGGCAACAGATCCAGGCAAAGGCTGATACAGTGAAGACAAGGCCAAAAACACTCACCACAGCAACACCTACTGGCACTGCCACTGTGGGGGAGGACAGAGAGAGGAGAAGAAGAATGGGAGGGGAGTGAGTGGGAGGAAAATGAGAAAAGTCTGTTATTACTAGAAAAAGGCATTTCAAAACAAGCATCTGTAAAATGTGCACCCATAAAAATGATAGGGCCAGTGGATTGTGTTATTGCACTGAGGCAATGAAAATAACTTTGTATTTCTGACGGAGTCAATGAAAGAGAAAAACACTGGAGTCTGCTCCAGCCAAGGCCGACTTTGTGTTCCAGACATGGTTTCAGCATCTGAACAGGAAGCTGCTTGTTTAAATGAAGAACCACACAACTTCAGAGTCAGGGTTACTTATGGAACATGACTAAATTCAGATGATATAACAATAACTGGATCATTTATAGGAATCCACCAATGGCGATCCACAAGAGTCAGGGATAGGGATGTTAGAAAATATCGATACAGTAAAATATTGTATTGTATCATTTTTTATTGAGAATTTATACGGGAACATTTACTGTATTTTTGTGTGGTGCAATTCAGACTCCAGCTGCTAGGTGGCAGCAGTTTTTACCGTCTTCATTTTGATGGAACAACAAGATCTTGTAATAACAATGGATGTGTCTTGAAAGCGTCTGGCCTGAGTTTTCCAACTATATTCAGTCTTAAAAATTGCAAATATCATCTGGCTTTTAGCATCATGATATATTATATCGTCCCCTGTATTGTGATATATATCCTATCTCCAGATTCTTGCCAGTACACACCTCTAGTCAGGTATATGACTGATTAGAGTCCTATACCAAAGGGGGGTTTGATGTGGTCAAACACATGACCAACACCTAGAGGACATTTACCACAGCATAGAAAATACAATGGACTCCACTCATCAAGTCCATGAACGTTTCACCCTCCTTTATTCAAGACGAAATTTGAGCAACCTTCCCAAATGAACGACAACAATACCAAGAAACTGCTCCTTCCTGTTCTTTGACCCTTATTCTGAACAACATAAACACTTAAAGGAGGTTTTTTTTTCATTTAATGGGTATCTTAATTTCTAATATCAGGTTGACTGGTTAAGTAGGACAAAGAATTACATCAATCAAAACCACACCAGACCTAATTCCTCTACTATGGAGACATTACTGGTATATTTTCCAGTAAGTTCTTTGTTTTGTGGTCCTGGAGTGTGACTCAGTAGCTATCATGTTGCCTTCTCATGCAGCCAGGATTAATGAGTTTATTTCAAAAGAGAAAATGCAGTCCATTTCCTGCAATTAAGAGGGCGACCCATTGGAAAAGCACTCCGATTAACCCATCTGAAGTGATGCGGCTGGCGGTGCGGGGGTGGTGACCAATCACTCAAGCGCTTGTCGTTTTCATTGGGTCAAAACCTAATGTGTTGGATCATTTGTTCTTGTATTTATTATCCGCCACATCACATTTAATATAATAAGGTTGTGCCATAAGGGGAGCATTTTTAATATTTTATCTTTTATTGGAAAACTGCAACTTATTTTTTTCTTCTGATTTTATGCATTTAAAGAGACAAATCTGTGTATCTGAAAGCAGAATTAAAGTTTTATGGAGGTAATGGACCATTTTTAAGAGTAGAGTGAATTTTTGATCACAGCAGATGTATGAAATGTTTTCTCTCTTTCTGCTCATTAATCTTTCATATTACAGTCCTGGGTGGGATGCTTTTCAAGGCTGAAGCGACAGACAGATGGATGAATCAATGGGAGGGCTGGGAGAGAACTCGTGATGCATGGAGGCATAATAAAACAGATACGTGATTTTTTACACTTCACCTTTCTAATCATGTCAAATCCAAAAATATTGAATTAAATAAATGATTCTACTGAAACAGCCTGACCTACACCCTGATTATTCTCACAATCATTACCTACAGGTTTCTGATTGGCTGTAAATTTAAAGCTTTAAAAAAAACAAATAGATAAAGGTAAAATATTGAATTTCCTTAAGTAAAAAACAAGACCAATAGTAAAATTAGACAGAAAGTGTGTTAAATTAGAATAACAAATGAATGTTATGGAATCTATCACAATAAAATCCTCTAATCAGTGCCTAGTTGTGCCTTTTAAGGTGATCCCCATCAGTGTATGGGTTAAATGTGGGTGTGTTGTGAGGACTCACCAGGCTGAGTTCCGTCCTCCAGCATAGGAGCCATGATCGCTGTCCAAGGTGCTGAAAGGATGCGTCTGTTTCCCCTTCTGTTCACGTTGAGCTCCTGATGACGAGAAGCCGAGTATCTCCTCTAATAGCTCGATTTGTGGATGTTTAATATTAACAAAGGATCTGTGTTTGGCTTCAATAATTTAAAGAACAGCCTTGTTTTTCCCAGGGATCGTCTGGATGGATGCTGTCCTCCCAACGCTGTTACTCTTTGATGCGTGAGTGTGTCTCAGAGGCGGCAACACCCCTCTCACTCTCTCTCTCTCCTTTTTTTCCTCTAAGCTTTGTTTCCTTGGTCTTTCTCCCACCCCCAGCTCTCCCCTCCCCTTCCGACTAACGCTGAGCTCATCAGTGCTGACGCAGTGGTGACGGAGGCTGGCTGTGAAATCAGGACCCCCGGATGAGCAGCACAAACAGGCCTGCCAATTTCCCTGATAGATTAATGAACACTGTCAATCTGCATCTGCATCCTCTGCTTTTGTGTGTGTGTGTGTGTGTGTGTGTGTGTTTATTTTCCTGTTGATAAGCCTAATGAAAGGGGTCATGTTGACCATGGCCTTGTCATCCATTAAATAAGTAGCTGTTTGTCTGAAAAAGTAGGTTTTTGTGCACTGCAGCTATTTTCTGTAATAGACAAATATTTAAATTGACCACAAGGTAAAAAAACAATCCTTTATTTTTAGAAATGTGAGAGATCAAATGTATTTAACAAGATGAAACTTTTCAGATTTATTTTTCAGGTTTTGTCAAGAGAAAAAGTAAGAAAATGTGGTTAACCAGAAACAGCAGGCAGTCGGAGTCCTAATTTTTATTTCATATTTGTTGACATTCCACTGATGACCTCATCATAAATAAAAAAAAAAAACAATTCAGTAACACTTGTAATAAAACATTGCCAAATGGTCAAAATAATTAAATCCAGATGTGGTGAAACACTGCCCCCTTGTGTTCCGAAAAAGATTTCTTCAAATTCCACACAGCACCCCTTTCTAGATGATGCAAACCAGGAATTATCATTCAGCAGTCATGTGACCAGACAATGTTTAAATATGTTCTTTTATTGCATTCTGCAGAACAATGTAGTTTGTGTTGTTTCTGCAGTTTTGCTGTAAACCTTTAGTTTTTAGAACATTATGGGTTTTAAGGGAAAAGGGGGAGTGAACAAAATAAATTCATGAACATTTTTATACTTCACTTTAAAAAGTTTGCTGTAAAACAGAAAAGATATGATGATAAATGTTAAGTATTTTTAATCGTTTGATCTGTGTATAAAAACAGGAGAGAAATGTGATTCTTTGAACCAACTGAATTCTGAGGCTATTGCTCTGCCTCGGCTAAGAAGATCTGACCTTCGACCTCAAACAGGCCATTCACACTGGAATAAACAATATAACAATATAAAAACAAAACTGTACAAAGACAGTTGTGGAAAAGACAATCAAGAAGTGATAATAGATGTTTATCTTTGGAGGTAGAATTCCATTTTGCTGTGTCTCTATTGGGTTTCTCCACTATGGACTGAGGCTGGAGGTCCTTCACTATCATCTTGTGAGTGTCGTTGCTCTTGGAGAATCATCTACATGTAATATAAATACACAGGGAACATTAACCGATGGTATCACACATTATTAAATACTTCTTTAGGCTTACACTGAGGAGAAAGGAAATGAAAGTTTATGCACACCTGCTGTTTTATATAGAATGCTTTGGCTCAAATTAAAGTAGCCAATAAAATACATAATTAAATACATTTGTTTATACCTACATTTTGACATATTCAGTTAACCGTCATTCAAAATATGTCGACTAATTGAGAAGAAAAAAATGCAGCTGTAATAGTCAAGCCAAGCCAACTTTATTTATAAAGCACTTTAAAAACAGGCAACACTGACCAAAGTGCTGAACATAAAAGTAATGAACAGAATAAAAGATAAAGATAAAAAGATAAAAATACATTAACAACTTAAAACAGTATCATGTCAACAGTCATACTGGGTCAAAGGCCAAGCTGAAGAGATGGGTCTTTAACAGTGATTTAAACATTTCCAGCGAGGGGGCCTTCCTAACGAGTTCCACATTTTTGGAGCAGCAACGGCGAAAGCCCTGTCCCCTCTGAGCTTACGTTTAGTTCTCGGAACGTCCAGCACCAACTGGTCAGATGACCTGAGTGACCGAGAAGAGGAATGAATGTGTATTAGCTCAGAGAGGTAGGGTGGGGCAAGACCGTTTAAAGACTTAAAAACATATAAAAGCAGTTTAAAATGAACTCTAAAATGGACAGGCAGCCAGTGTAGTGATGATAAAACAGGAGTAATGTGTTCTCTCTTACGTGTGCCAGTTAAAAGCCGAGCAGCTGCGTTTTGCACTAGCTGAAGTCTAGACAGTAAGGACTGGCTAATGTCAACATACAAAGAATTACAGTAGTCCAGTCTAGTTGTAATGAAGGCATGGATTACTGTTTCAAAATCCTCTGTAGATAAGATGTTTTTTACATTTGCTAACTGCCTCAGATGAAAGAAGCTAGATTTAACCACAGCACTGATCTGCCTGTCTAACTTAAAATCGCTGTCCATTTTAAAACCCAAATCAGTCACAGTTTGCTTTCTGTGCAGTGCCAGAGGGCCCAAGTCCACAAGAGAGGGCTCGCTGGAGGTACCAGTACCAAAAATAATCATCTCTGTCTTGTTTTCATTCAAATTTAGAAAGTTCAAATCAAGATTTGATTTCGTTCATACAAACTGCTAGAGATTTGTCACTGTAGCCATCCTTCTGTTTAAGGGGCAAATACAGCTGCATGTCATCCGCGTAACAGTGGAAGGCAATTTTATGCTTCCTGAAGATGGACCCCAGAGGCAGGAGATACAGACTAAAAAGCAGAGGTCCAAGTATTGAGCCCTGAGGAACCCCGCATGACAACGCAGCAGAGGAAGAGTGGAAACTGTTAAATATGACACAGAAACTTCTCTGAGTCATGTATGATCTGAACCACTCCAGGGCGGTGCCGCGAATCCCAACACAGTGCTCCAAACGTGACATAAAATATTGTGGTTTACTGTATGAAAAGCAGCAGCCAAATCTAGAAGGACTAGAATCACAGGATCCCCAGAGTCAGTAGCAAGGAGAACTAGTCTAACTGAAAAATGTCATTGATGCTGTTATCAGTCTCATTTATGGAACGTTTTCTACATTTTTAAATTTAATCACAGTTTTATTTTAATTGAAGAGCTAGATGCTCAAAACCCTCTGTAATCTGAGGGAACAGGAAACAACAACCGAGCCATGAGTCTGACTTCCTTAAATAGTCCCGGGCTAGTGACGTCGGCAGAAAGAACGGTGCAGGGCATGATGGGAAGTGGAGTCTGGAGGCTGGTTAGCTCTGAGGGGAAGGACTGGTGGAATGCAGGCTGGTTTTGGAGTTCTGGCAGGTTTGGGTCTGAAGTGGAGGAGTTCAGAGGTGATCAGAACTAAGGAGGAGGTAGAGGAGCCAGGCTCGTGACACTATAATTCATGCAGCTATTAATTGTAGCGGTTACCTTCTGCATTCCATACATTTTAAACTCAAATTTTAGTTTTAAAAATACAGGAACAACAGCACAAAAACCAAAGCCTATAGCAGACAGACGTATAGAACTTTCCTGAATTCAGCGACCAGACTAAACATCTTAAACAGCTCCATGTTCTCACCTGTTTTACCTGGATAATGCCTGCCTCTAGCACCAAGACTCCAAGAGAGATGTCTGTTCCACCTTAGCAGCACCTCCTCCTCCTCTCCTCCTCTGACCACCTCATCATGACGTTTTCATACTGTATTCTGCCTCATGATTTATGTTTAATAAGGTGTGTGGTGTTACTGCAGTACCTCACAGTCTTCCTACAGTTAACATACGTCTTCGCTGCTGTTAGCAGCACTAAAGTAGCTCCACACACCACTGTTTACATTCTGCTAGGTTAACTCTGGTCAACCTTGAGCTTCCAGCTGCAGCATAAACAGAAGGGAGCGCAGTGTGCGCCCCCAGTGGCAGCTTAAGGTATTTGTACTGTGCCATATCATGCATGACGGTTGGTGGAAGAAGGAGTAGTTCTGACTAAAGAAACGTAATTTTTGAAAAATGTCCCGAAAATTATTACATTAAAATTACTCAAATATCGGTACTTTAAAGGAGGCCCTAGAATGCAGTTAATCAACAATCTAAAACAGCTTTGAGCCTCTAAAAAGCATCAGAAATGTTCTTGTGGCTTTCATCTGTCCCAGGAGTCCTGATACAGGCCATTCTAAACCCCCTAAACCAGCCTTGCTGTGAAAAGAGCTGTTGACCCCTCCCACTCGGCCAGGACATGAATATGATAATGAGCTGCTTGCTGATTGGTTGGTTTCCCCAGAAGGCCTCAGACACTGGAGACATGCAGGTTTGAGGAGGAGGGGCTCCCCCTAGTGACGTGTTAAGGAAGGATTTCTCAGAACAGAAGTTTTTCAACTTTCTAATTTACATAAAAAGTAGGTCACACACAGCTTTGACTTTTTGGCATGCTACTGTTGACCACCCAAGCTGTCTTTATTCAACAACAAGGAAAATGTTGGTTTTCATTCTAGGCCCTCTTTAATGAGAGAATTGATTCCAAAACATAAATAGCTAGAGCTGGAGGTATTGATACTTCAGTATCGATCCGCACATCCCTACTGAGGATCAGGTGACGTACTGCAGCAGAAGGAAGGAAGTTGCAGCTCCTTAACAGGGACATTTTACTGGGAAAGTACCGACATTTAGCACCAAAAAAGATGTTTTTAGTACCAGGAGAACAAGTGGTGGTGTAGTAATTAACTCACTGGCTTTAGCAGCACACTGCGGTGTCACTCTTTCCTGCTGCTTTCAGCACTAGGAGCATCGAAGCAGCAGCATCCCTGCTTGTAGGAAAGCAGCTTGTGTGGACCGTACCAATTTGAGGAATGGGAGAGGGGAGTCATAATCTTTGAATGATTAAAAACACATTGTTTAGTGGTTTTAATTTTGATCGGTTGTGCTTTGCTTTCATTGGACAATACTATATCACTATTAAATATGTTTAGATGCTCAATTTTTTGGGGGGGGGACAACTTTATGCAAGGGGGGCGTCCCCCTTGTCCCCCCCGGGATTTCCGCCTATGAGTGAACTTAAGTTGAAGCAATGAGTTTGAAAATGAAACTACAAAGTCACACCAGTGGGTGGAGCAGGTGGCTACACACACACTGTGATATTTTTACTTAGTCTCACTCGTAAGTATTACTCTGTCTTGTATTATTATTTTGTCTTACTTTATAATTTACCATTTCCTCATAATGATTATAAGTTCAGTTGGTATTTAGGAAGACCTGCAGCAGTAAGCGTCAGAGCAAGGTGTCTGAAGACACTTGATGCAAAGCAGTTTATCACCGAGGAATGCAGAGGGAGTACAGATAGATAAGAATGTTCCTGCCCCTCTCAGAGTTAGAAGAAATGGTCCAAGACCAGTTTGAACTGGACAGAAAAGTGTGCAGCTAGACAGAGCGCTGGGGTTTGGGTGTCCAGACTCTCGAGGGACCGACAGGCTTCTGCTTCTGCTGTGAGTCTCTAGATTTACCTGCGGGGGATTGCTCATTTTCTGCTTTTGAACATTTTATAAAGCTTTTAAAACTACTAAACAGTCCCGTGTGCTTCTCATCAACATACACAGGGGAATTATAGGTGAGTTCCAACAATACACACACACACACACACACACACACACATGCACAAACTGAAACACTCCCCTACAAGCGAGGGAGGTGATTTCTGCAGCATACTTGTGACGTTCTCTTTACTCTCAGACTTACTTCAGAACAACGATGGCTGCCGGTAGAAGCGGAGCAGCGGCTGGTTTCAGGACCACAAAAGGCCTGTTCTTCTTTTCCACTCTGCTGATTCTGATCTGCTTCACCAGCTCCCTGACTCAGGATAATCAGCTGGTAAGTTGGTATAAACCTTCTAGTAATAGAACATGTTCAGCTCATTTAGTTATATTCAAGTACATGTTTACTTTTGGGCTTCCTTGTTTGTTTGTTTAATCATCTTAAATTGTTTGGGGGGTATTTTGGCTTTTTAAAATTTTACTTGTGCTTTAAATGGTCTGTATTGGATATAGTGCCTTCCAGAGTCCTAGAACCCCCCAGGACACTTTACAACACAATCAGTCATTCACACATTCACACCCTGGTGGTGATGAGGTACATTGTGGCTACAGCTGCCCTGGGGCGTGCTGATGGAAGCAGGGCTGCTGTGTGCTGGCGCCACCGGTCCCTCCGACCACCACCAGCAGGCAATGTGGGTTAAGTGTCTTGCCCAAGGACACAATGACAGCAGCAGACTGGGCGTGAACCTGCAACCTTCTGATTGTGGGGCAGGCACTGAACTCCTCTGCCACCATCGCTGCATTTAAAACAAAAAAACTTTCTATTACCATTACCATTTTTTGGTATTTTAACCTTTTAAAAATTTTCCTGTGCTTGTGATTTTTTTGTCTATTTAAAAAAAACTTTCTTCTTCTTATCTTAGTGTTTTCAGCTGTGGTCGTATCTGTTTTTGCACCAGCCTCAAACACCAAATCAAGATCCTGACTGTTTTTCTCAGAACTTTTAAAAGTCCCTGACACTACTTATGGTCAAAAATAATGACCCTAATAAATAAATATTAACGTTTTAGTGCAAAAATAATAGAACAGAGGTTGTTTATGTCCATTGTGTTTAACTAAATGTTGGTTTTCTTTGTGGATTTGCAGGAAAAAATCAAGATAAATCATCAGAAAATTAAGAAGCAGTTTGAGAGACTGAACGTGAGTTTCACCCTGTTTACAAAAACTTTAAAAATGAGCTACTCTGATGATGATGATGTCATCAAATGAAACATGCTAAAGCTGACAGAACTCCAGCATCAACCTCAAACTTGTGCATGAGACGTGTTCTAAAACATGATTCACTGGAACATGTCATGGAATCTTTTCTGCAGGTGAAACTCAGTCTAAGCTGAATTACTGAAATAAATAGACTTTTGCATGATATGCTAATTTTTCCAGTTTCACCTGTTTTTTTAATAAATGGATGAAAAAATGAGTCTGAGAAGTGAGAACAAAAGTGTGATCAACATGCAACACATTCAGTGTGTACTCAGTGTGACCTTTGTTGTCAGGCAGAAACAGACAAAAAGCAGAAGTCTGCAAAATAACGTATGCGTAGGAGGCAAGACCAGGCAGATGTTTCTGCTGAACATGAACTTGTCTGTTCATTCTGACCCTTTAACCCTCGCCTTGTTACAACCACAGACAGGAAATAGGTTATATGTCAAATAATGTGTCACAAGGTAAAATGTCTACTTCACAGTACACATCAAGAGGTGACTTTCAAAAAATTAGAGCATGGTACAAAAGTCAATTTATGTCAGTAATCCATCTTAGACTGAGAGAACATCTAAAGGCTCAGGAACCCTTTGCAGGTGTTTTGGATTCATCAGCTGATTAGAGTGTGACACTTTGAGTCTAGAATATTGAACCTTTTCACAGTATTCTGTGTGAAATTTTAAATTTCGGGGTTTTCATCAGCTGTAAGTCATAATCATCACAATTATAACAAATAAAGGCTTGAAGGTGTCAGACTCTGGCTAGGACTGAGCTGGCTTGAGCGTGAGTTTGGATGTGGCGTGGTGTTTTGACCCAAGAGCAGAGTGACTGGCACTGGGTTTGGACAGACACACAGTTAATATAGGAATCGTGGCACGCAGCTCAAAGGGAAACAAGAGCGCGTTGTGGTTTCAGAATGGAAAATGACTTACAGGAAGATGACAGGACTGGTAACTGACAGGCTGGACTGAGAAACTGACTGGAAGCTCTGGAAAATTTTCGTCTGGAATGGTTGGAACGTTCACTGGAATAAAGTGATGACTGAGCCACGAGCAGGGGCCCTGACCTTCTGATATAGTCCTGACGTGGGCAGGAAGTCTGGTGTGGTGCATGATGGGTAGTGCAGTCCTGAAGCTCTTTTGGTCTGAGGGGAATGACTCGTATGATGCAGGCTGGTTACTGGCGTTCTGGGGCAGATGTGGGTTTGAGGTGGAGGAGTTCAGGGGTGATTAGGCCTCAGGTGGAGGTCAGGGAGCCAGAACCGTGACAGAAATATAAGGCTTTGTATGTAATGAGTCTGTCTCATATATTAGTTTAATCTTTTAAGTTGAATTGCTGACATTAACAAAGTTTTGCACCATATTCTCATTTTTCAAGTTTCACCTAAAATCACAAAAGCATAATAAAAGATTAAATATACGCATTTTCACAATACA
Source organism: Aphyosemion australe (assembly GCA_006937985.1). Taxonomy (NCBI): domain Eukaryota; kingdom Metazoa; phylum Chordata; class Actinopteri; order Cyprinodontiformes; family Nothobranchiidae; genus Aphyosemion; species Aphyosemion australe. The sequence goes on along the minus strand of SSNS01000204.1, from coordinate 715,768 downwards.
AACGTGTGAGACGTAAATAATAAATAGTTTCAACTGTGCAGATCTGATTTCTATTGCATTATATAATGTGAAACCCTGTTAATCGTCCTTTTTATCTTCTGTAGAACATGATAATCCCAGCACTTGTGGCTACTTCAAAAATGATGGTGGACCACATGCAACTGATCAACCGAATGATCGTCATGATGAAGGAAGCCAATGGGAGTGATGAAGATTTTCTTCTGATGGAGAGACGTCTGAAGGAGATGAGGGCTCTTCTAAAGCATAACGTGGATTTTGTTAACAACAAGATGGATGACCTCATTGTGGAGCTGAGAGAACAGCAGCATCATGTCGACTGCATAGACATGAAGATCAAGGTCCTTGAAAAGTAGAAGGATGAATTTTATTTTGTCCAAAGTTTTTATGCCCAGTCTGGTAGAACATGCATGTCTGAATGAGCAGCTTGGTTTAAACATTTCTAAGCTTTTGCCTTAAAATTGTGAAGCTATTTCTCCTGTTTAGGAGTCAAACTGAACGTTTTTTATTAAGATGTTAATGCCTCCTTTTAAACTATTAGAAAATGTGGGCAAATGAAAGTGTATCAAATTTTTATACTAGAGTTGCAGACTGTTTTTTTTTTACCTGATCATGAGATTATGAGCATTTTTACATTTATAATTAAAGCTGGAGGCACACAAATCAGTCTAAAAAATGGCATGTTTAATAAAAGATCAAATAAAGGCTTTGTCTGAAATTTTGGGATTTTATTTTTAACTAAAAATCAAAATGACAGATTATTTAAATGTACTGTCTCATTTCAAAATATGCTTCAGATCTAATGCTCAGATTTCCTCTGCCACCACTAGGTGGAGACACTGCTTATAAAGCAGCAGAGAACACAAATGAAACAGTCACTCATCTCTTTGTATAATATATCATCACGGTTTGACAAGAACACCCCAAATATATATATATATATATATATATATATATATATATATATATGTGTGTGTGTGTGTGTGTGTATAATAATCTGATTTGCAAGATCAAAAAAAAAACCAGATGGATAAATGTTTCTTTCTACAAGTCCCATCTGATTGTTTGGTAACACAGGAGGAGCTCCTGGCAAGCCGATAACTGAGCCTAATGTGTTATTCCCTTTTCCGTAGCATATCCCTAAACAATCAATACAAGACCACATCAGAATTCACAGAAATCCTGTGACAGTTTCATGTTACTGGAATATAATACCCTTTATTGTAAAAGACCTGTTCATTTAGAAGGGGAAGTAATATAAGTCAGTTTTACTTCTGAATCGCCCTCGTCACCTACAAAGAACCCACACAAAACAGGAAGCTGCGTTTCTACTTTCTTCTACCACCACTCTCTAATTGCTGTTCTGATGGAGGGGGTCATCACCTGGCACACTGCTGCCAACCACTTAACATTCTCCCTCTCCTGTGTGGAAAATATCAAATTGTTGATCACACATGTAACTCTTAAAACTTAGATCTAGTCAAGCTTAAAAGGCTAATCGTAATATCCATTTTGTTAGTGATTCACATATGATTCATGCATTCTCATATCGAAGCTCACCTACAAATGATTTATGCATGCTTATGTTGGATTTGGGTCTCAGATTCATGAAGAACCTTCTTTCAGGCCAGAGATAATAAAAGTGAAGCAAAGGATGAGATCAGGTCACTGTGGCCTGAAGCAAGATAAGACCGGAGCCTGAAGGCCCAAGGACCATCTCCAGGGTCAGATAGTGAAAGAATGTTGGTTGTCAGGATAACAGTTGTTTTACGACCTTCAGCTGGGTTCTAGGAGGTAACAGGTGCAGGCAGTACCAAGCAGCAGAATAAAATCTGCATACTTGTAAATTTTTATTTATTTAACCAGGAAGGTCCCGTTGAGATTAAAAACCTCATTTTCAGGGGAGTCCTGGCCAAGAGATCATGCACACACACAATAAATATTATTGGGTCATTACTCTAACAAAGTCCTAATCCACATGTAAAATTGTTCAGCTTTGATCTGATTTATTCAATATTTTCTCTGACTGATCAAAAACATATAATTCATTACAAGCTGCAGCACATGCATGTTTCACATTTAGCTAATAATAGGAATAAAACACAATTAATAATGGTCTCATATTAACATGATCCTTCAAGATAAACAAAAGGGAATCAAAATGTTTTTTTCCCATCACACCTTTTTTAATCAGTTTCAAATCCTTCATATAATCTAAAATGAATCACACGACAAGGAAAAAAGACCCCAGCTGCAAACTACAGCTCATAATCTTCCTGGAGCATGATGAAGTCCCAGATATCATCGATTTCTTCATTTAAGTGCTTCTTCGTGTCGGCGAACGTTTCCCTCTTTTGAGCTAAAAAATCTGAGATGGTTGCCGTGAGTCCATCCAGAGATGTAGAGTTCTTTATGTCAGCTTTCAGTTGTCTCAGAGTTGTAGTAAACCTCTCTAGGTCTTCTTCAAAAAGGAATGCTTCCAGTTTGAGCCTGGTTTTAAATTTGTTCTATATGAAAAACAAAATGATTTTTTTTTAGAATTGTGCATATTCAAACTTTCTCAGATAAAAAGCCAGAAGACCTACCTTCTTTAGAGCAGCATCCTTTAATCCTCTTTCATTATACACCTTCACAATTTCCTAGAATTTACCAAAACATTAGAGCTTAAGAAAATACCACTCATGAAAAAAGTCAAATACATAATAATTACCAGATGGTGAGTTCGTAACAGTGAGTCTGTGACGTAAACCAGGCTGAGCAGAAAGAAGACGAGGAGCAGAACTTTGGTGGGTCTGAACCCAAAGACTGCTCCAGATGAAGCAGCTGCTGGCATGAATCCTGTAATTAAATAAAATAGATATAAACCATTTCTGCATTTGTTTACAGACTAATAATTTGTACATTTAAGTTATTATAGGAGGTCTTACCTGCTGAATTGATGAAAGAAAAGCTCTTGGGCACAAGTGGTGAAGCTGACACACGACTAGTGTTTAAATCCTCGTCTGGTTTAACATCATGTGTCACAGGTCATGAGTTTAGCTGTGGTTTCATGGTAAAAAACCATTTTCTCTTTCTGTTCAGCTATATAATCACATCCAGTTTCCCTCATCCCCTGTTGATGTGCTCACTCCGATGGGAAAGAGATTTATTGGTGCTCCAGGCCTTTTAATCACCAAAGGAACTGCAAAAGAGGGATGCATTTACTTAAAGTGACGGGTAGCTATTGAATAGAATAGAATAGAATAGAATAGAATAGAATAGAATAGAATAGAATAGAATAGAATAGAAAATGCCTTTATTGTCCCTCGGTTAGGTGTCACAGCAGCAATCACATTACATTATAAGAGCAAAAAGAAGAGGAAATGAGAAGGAAAAATAAGAAATAGAGTAAAACAACAAGAAAACACAACAGGAATACTTGAAAAATTCAAAATTGTCAAAGATTAACAATGCATAAGTGCTGAATAAATACACGTTTTAAGAAATAAAATATTGTGTGGATTAAAAAGGATTGCAGAATGTTTACAGGGACTGGGAAACTGCAAATGCAACAAGGAGTGACTTCTGGTAGAATGACAGAAAATGGGAAAATCCCAACGGGATGCAAAAGCGGTTATTTACTGGTTCTGTTGGGAACAGTAGTGGTTATGAATCCTAGCAGCTGCTGGGAGGAAGGACCAAAGATAATGTTCCTTCATGCTCCTAGGATGCAGCAGTCTGTCTCTGAAGGAGCTCTCCAGCTCCATAACAGCTTCATGGGGTGGAGACATTGTCTACCAGTGATGTTACTTTTACTGGAGTCCTTCTGTCTCGTACCTCCTGCACTGGATCAAGGGGACATCCTAGGACACAGCTGGTCTTCCTAATCAGCTCATCTAATCTCTGTCTCTCAGCCACAGAGAAGCTGCTGCTCCAACAAACCACACCATTAAAGATGGCTGACGCCACCACTGAGTCAAAGATCTTTAGGAGTGCCTCCTGCACGCCAAAGGATCTCAGTCTCTTCAGGCAGAGTCTGCTCTGACTTTTCCTGAAACGAGCATCAGTGTTATGGCTTCAGTCTAGCTTGTTTTTCAGGTGAACACCCAGGTACCTATAAAAGTCCACTATCTAGTGTCTGGATGTTCACCAGAACCAAAGCAGAGTCTGTGTCTGTGGAAATTTACCAGCAGCTCCTTGGTTTTGCCTGCGTTGATCTGAAGGTGGTCGTGCTGTCACCAGTCCATGTGTCCCCTGTCTGTAGTCTGGATTTGGTGATTTTCAGAAATGCATGAAGTGATGAGCAGAGAAAAATAATAATTATATGATAAAAAAAAGCTGGAAAAGGTCAAAATGCTGTTTAGGAGAATTTCATGTCGTCAAATGTTATAAATTATAGTTTGTTTTTAACATTGAAGCTTCCTGTTTTGTGTGGTTGGTGGTGATGGAGACTCAGCAGCATAAGACATCTGACTATCAGTTCTGCTTCAAACAGAACTGACCTGTTACTCTAAAATGGTTTAGATTCCAGTAACATGAAACTATCAGAGGATTTCTGAGAAGCCCGGTGTGGTTTTGTTCTGCTAGCTTTCTAATAACTCCAGAGATGCGCTACAGAAGAGGAAATCATGTTGGAGGTGGCAGGGAGGATGTGCCCAGGAGCTCCTCCTCTGTTAACAACCAGATGGAACTTGTAGAATGTAATCTGGTTTAGTTTTAATCTCCTTCCAAATCACATCATCATCCCATGGCTGTTCTGCATTTGATCCAAACCAGAGGCCAATCGGACCGGTCCCTGAAGAATTTGAAAAACTGCTCGAGGACAAACAAACTAAATAAAGGAGGAGCAGGTGGTGACACCTGTCATGTTACCTGTCTCACCTGGGTGGGGCGCTTCTTCACTTCTGACTACAGAAACGGTCTAGAGGGCATTGATTTAACACGTGTGAGTGTGGTGTACTTTCTTCTTCTGGAGGTTTCGTCTGTGAAGCACTTCTGTATGCAAAAAGTGTTTTATAATCTAATTACTTTTATTATTTACTAGGTCGACTATCCATCTAGTCCAAGCAAGTTTCAATTGTTTGTTTTTTAAAATGATTCTGCTGGACAGCAAATCTGAACTTATGTCAAACGCTCATTATGAGACATTTGATAGATTTCTATATTATACATTGCATAGTTATTTTAGTTGCAGTTTTTTTCTTTTATTTTGTTTTTTGTCTGAAGGAAAAACTATTGAATCCACATCTAGAAACCAATTTAAACATGTATTTTTATACTAACTAGGGGTCAGTTGTGAGAATTGCAGTGTTCCTTTCATCAAATCCAGAATCAATAATAATGTGGAAAAAGGTTATTGATACATTTCAACATCATGTTTTCTTTGGGTTCAAATGAAAAATCACAAGACAAGAATTTATTTTCTATTTGATTTACTGAAGTCATTTTCTTTACACACAAAAATAAAAGTCTGGTCAATAATGGAAAACACATTAAATACACTGAAAATGTGGTTTCACACACACACACGCACACACACACACACACACACACACACACACACACACACACACACACACACACACACACACACACACACATTTACCAGTTCCTATTCATTTATTCTTGTAGATCTTTTTATGATGACCCGCTGTTTTGTCCTGCCTGTATTTCCCTGTCGTCCCTCCATCCCCCTCTCTCTCTTTCCCTGTTTGTGTTGTACATCTCTTTTCTCCCTGCCTGTCCACTCTGGTGCATAACACATCAGGAACGAAATCATTATATGAATAAACTACTTTAGCTGATTATTATTTTCTTCTTGGAGTTTCACAAAATCCCAAATGTCCTCAATCTCATCATCAAATGCCTTTTTACCCTCAGCAAAGCTTTTCCTTTCTCCTTCGATGAATACTTCGATGGCCTTGATCATTCCTTCCAGTGACGAGGACTCATCTGCCTCTGCTCTCAGTTTTCTCTTAACTTCAGTAAACTTCTCAATTTCTTCTTCGGATTCCACTGAGGCCAGTTTGAGCCTGTTCTTGTACTCTTTCTATCAAGAAAAAATGAGTTTTGATTCAGTCTGAGGCTCATTGGTGATTCATACACAGATATTCTCCCACCTTCTTTTCAGCTGCATCTTCTAATCCACCGTCATAATATTCCTGCAGAATTTCCTGGAATTTCCACCCAAAAAAATACAACATAAGAATATTAATGCAGCTCTATCTGTGGGGAACATTTGGGAATTATCATCAAACAATGAGACGTGCAAACTAAAAAAACATGTTAATTTGATTAAAAACATCATTTCTAGCTTCTTGAATAAAATCCCATACATTTCTCTATTCCTCTGCTAACGTTTCACTACAAAGACATAAACTAACATTTACCAAATGATCAGCACTCGTCAGTGAGTCTGTGACGTAAACCAGGCTGAGCAGAACGAAGACGAGGAGCAGAACTTTGGTGGGTCTTAACCCAAAAACTGCTCCGTGTGAAGCGGCTGCTGCCATGATTCCTGTACATAAAGCACTCTTAATAGGTGAGACTCTTCATTTGTTAATAAAGCAATCATCAGATTTAGAGTGTAATAGATCCTACCAGCAAGGAGCTCTTTCCCAAGTGGCCACCAAGGAAATGAAAGGATAATACATTAAAAAAAAACTTTAAATGCCCATTTGGTTACCCACCACATCCTAAAAAATCACACAGTCATTTTCTTTCATTTCTGCTTTAAAAACACAAAAACATGTAAGAAACACAAACCTCAGTTCTTTTAAAAATGTACAGATTATGAATAAAAGTTCACTCCTTGCCTTGAAACCAGCAAAATTACATTCATTCAAACTCAAAGACGCTTCTTGCTCATTCCACTTCAAAAACAATGACTCATACAACCATTAAACACCCAAAACACACTGAGAATCTGTAAATGTAGGTTAGCATTCAGCCAGGAGAGACATAACTGGAGTGGAAAGTAAACTGAGGACAGAATAATCAGCATCATCAGACTGAAACTAAGAAACCTTTAGTGGTTCAGACACAAACACAGCTGACAAGCTGCTGCTTTACTCCACAAAACAACTGATTATCCTTACAGACGTTCAATATTTGGATAATAATGGAACACTACTAAATGTAAACTAAGATTATTTATCAAATTATAATGAGTGTTTCATCTATGTTCTGTGCTGCTGTATTAGATAAGAAATGTCTCCACCTAGTGGTGGCGTTGGATCTTGCATTCAGGTGTTGCCAGTAGGGGTGGGAGACTTCAGGGACGTCTGATTATTGATGCATCTTCCTCCTCCCTCACCTGCCTGCCATGTGGTTACATACGGTAGTACTTTTTAAGCAAAACGTTTGTAGTGATGCAACCACAGGTATGTATATAAACACTAGATGGCAAAAGCTAACGGCGGCCATCTTACTTCACACAGCACACGCTCCAGTCTCAATGGTAGCAAATGGCAGGTGAGTGAACAACTTAAATAATTAATCAAATTAATTAATCAATTAAATATTAATGGATTTACAAGCGGGTTGCCTTATTACAAACCCTATAACACAGAGGCTTGATACAACATATTTGCACATTTTTAAATTAACGGTCCAAATCCGTCATATTTCACAGCCACGTCTCTGGTGTTTATAACAAATCAAACTGTTTGAAAATCTGTTGAAAATTGAGCAAGTTAGAGTTATTTAAATAGTACATTCACCATTGACACCAATGTTATGAAAGGGGCAGCTGCCTGAAGTAAGATGGCCGCCACATTGCTATGTCGCACTCCAATGGCGAACAGCATGGGTGAGCCATCTAGTGTTTATATACATATCTATGGATGCACCAGCCCATAGCAAAGATGTGTTGCTCACTGGTTGTTCAATCTCTTATTTGTATCATTCTGTAATCATTTGTTTCTGAATTATTCCTCCTAAAGGTCACTTAGGAGCAAGAGATGACATTTTAAAATGTTCTTAAAAGTAGATCAACTTAAAACAGAAAAATAAAGAAAAAGCTCCTTAAATGCTAAAAGATTAGCTAGAAACAAAAATCCAGTCTAAAAGATTTAATGATACAGAAATCCATCATGTTTAGAGACCTGTGTGAGGACATGTAATGAGATCTTGTAGAGGTTTTCTTGAGTTTGAATTTTCAGCAACAGACATGGTTGACCTCAAACATTAAGATTAAGGATCATTTTTAATCAGCTTCATCAGAAACAAGATATAATCATGTGAGGAGTTCACATCCTAAAGGTACAAAGAAAAAAAGTTTTCATATTCCCACAGAGGAGCTACACTTCTTCCTCTGTTTTCTGTCCCTCTTCTTTCTCTGATTCCAGAGACACCTGTGTGTTCTCCCTCTCTCTTGTTGAGTCGACATCATCACTGTTTATTTTACAGCAACACAGGAAGATCAGCAGTGTGTCAGCAATCCCTTTCCTCATGAAAATGTACAGAGCTAAATCAGCTAAAAGGCTGAAGTAAACGGGCATCACCGTCAAGATTCCAAACACAAAATCATCCCTGGAACTTTTTTCAAATGAGTAAATGATGCGAGGCAGAAACAGCAGAGTGTACATGAGCAGCACTGTGACCAGAACCGCCAAAATCCGTCGTTTCTCATCATCGGGAACACCCTGGGCTGCTGACAGGGCTCTGATGGTCCCAACCAGGAAAAACAGGACAAGAGGGAATGGTAGGAGCAGAAATCCAGCCACTACAGCTTCAACATAATCAGCAGCAAAGTAAAAGATGGGGAGGTATATAACAGGAAGGATCCAGATCATCACACAAACCGTCACGGAGATCCTGATGCTCCGTCTGAATTTATACCACAGAGGATGCGCAACAACCAAATACCTGAGAGACAAAACAGAAACATACAGACTTTCATCAGAATATTATAAATAACAAAAAATGAAGATAGAGAAATGGACTTTTACCTTTCCAGAGAAATAACCACCATGAAGTTGATGCTGACCATCATCGCAAATTCAAAAATAAAAAGGAAAAGCTGACAGATTTGTACCCCACTGACTTCTGCTCTCACTAGCATACAGCAGAACTGAATGAGGTCACAGATCAGAAGGTTGATGACGTAGATTGGAACCACATGATCATTTTGAATCTGCAGAAATGAAATGAAACATAAACAGCAGCTTTTCATCCCCTTTCTAAACGCATCTTTTTCATAAAAACTACAGAATTATCCTTTAATCGTCTCACCTAAGTTACTCCTGCTGCCAGAAGTACTGTGACATCACCTATAGGTTTCTGAATTTGAAGCCCAATTGACCTTTCACCGAGCCCCGCCCCCCTTAGTTACTGTTGCTAAGTCCGAGTGGATCAAATACTGCAGCTCCGCAGATTTCCGTGATGGAAAGAAGTAGACAGATGCGTGTCAGCGACATTTTTTGGAGCAATTCCTCCTCAATATCATCCAGATCGAGGCAAAAACGGTTACAGTATGCAGCGGAGGGATACATTAGTGTCGGCTCCGCTGAGCAAAGCGTAGCAGGGAACAAGGAGTTGGGAGAACGGGAGAAGGCGGCATCCGGGGACGCGTGGATAGGTGAGCGGTGGCCGCAATGGGGTGTCCCTGTGAGCTGTCAGATGTCTGTCAGATGATCTGAGCTGCAGGCAGCTCTAAAAGCTCCCAGTGTTCTGCATCGCTCAGTTTATCATCTCAGCTGGTTCTGTTTACAAAACGAAACTTATGTTTACTTTCATTTTCAATAGTTCCCGGCCGGAGCTCGGCATTAATTCATCACGTGATCATGACACCACCCGCTGTTGCGCCATAGCTTAATGTGCGTTTGTAAGACACACTGTTGAGGTGATATTACGCTGATTTGCCGGCACGGTCTGTCTTATCTAAAAGGGTCTTGGATTGTCTGGGAGGCGGACCTCCGCCCAGCCTTGCAGAGATTTGCAGGCACTTTTAGCCAGAAAAATGCAGTTGAGCGACTCCAACGTGAAGTACCCATCAAGTCACCAATCTGCGGTGTTTCTGTGGCCTCCCTCAGAAAGGGAGCCAGCACAGGCAGCCAGCACGACTACAGCCTCACATGGGTGCCAGGCGATTGTGTCATGCAGCTGCCCCCTGGAGGTGGGAGGAGCCAGCAAATTGCTGGGTGCCATGCTTTGCCAATGCTTACACGTCCAGTGGAAAGGCCCGGTAAGATAAACAGAACTACTGATGAATAAATGACAATAAACCCACCTGTAAGAAAACTGAAACGATGGCCACCAAGGTCAAAGGAAGGCCGACGCAAGCCACACTCAGGGTCACCATCTGAAAGATTAAGGAAGTGTTTCCTGTATGGCAACTGGAATGAAAGCTTGTGTTGTTCACCAAGTCCTGTAAGTCCCCCATCCTGCAGCAGGAAAGCAACAGATGACCCGGTTATCAGCGTGAACATGTTTGTGACCTCCTTTCATATAAACTAGAAACATAAAGCTCTCCTGATCCACTCTCAGACCGTAATCAGTGAACGAACAAATGTCTGCAGCTGAAACACTACTGTCATCTGTAGTGTGTGTGACCAGTATTATGGTTCATTTTCGTATATACTTTGAGACTTGTGGCTGCATGGTGGGGCAGTTGGTAGCACTGTTGCCTTGCAAGGAAAGGTGTAGGCTGGAATCCCGACTGCAGGCTTGCATGGTTTTAGCATGTTCTCCCAATGCATGCGTGAGTTTTCTCTCGATCATTCTTTCAATAGGATTGAGGAATGGAGAACATGGAGGGAGATAAACAACTAAAAAGCGTGGGTGGGCAGTGAACCAGTCACAAACCAGAGCAGCCCGGTGGAAACCTACGTTGTCCCAAATGACAACAAACCTGAGCTGCTCTTGATCTGATCTGGTGGAATGAGTGTGTTGTGTAGGATGTCCAGGAATGTGTGTGTTTTCTGAACGCAACATGAAGTGAGACGTTCAGCGTTGGGGAGTTTTAATAAAATGATTTGCATTTACAGTAATAAATAGAAATCTGCAGCTTTCGAGAACATCGTCCTATGTGGTCCAAAAATGTCCTGCCTGAGACCCCCCCCCCCCCCCCCCCCCCCCCCCACACACACACACACACACACACACATATTCACTTGTTTTAAAATTTCATAAAAGAAATTAATTAAAATATACTCACCTTAAAAGATCAAACGTGAAAAGGTTTTCTGTGAAGTTTTGTTCTTGTCGTTCACCCAGTCTGCAGATCTTAGTGATGGTAGACGACACACCTGCTTCAGGTGTGTGTTAAAGAGGTTTTGTAAAACTGCATGAGCTGCTGTGACGCTGGGGTTCATCATGAATAAAGCTGTTTTTTCAGGATGTTTTGGGAGAAAAAACATAAGCAGGAGATTTTATCTATGCAGATGTAACAGGAAGAGGATTAGAAAAGGGAATGATGGGTACGTTAGCAAACACCGCATCTAAACTGGTGTGGAAAAGTATTTTTGCATATTTGTCTGCCAGCTTGTTTCCTTTTCTTCCTACATGCAAATGTTACACACGGAATGATGACAACGTTAATCCACTTGTGGATCTAAACTTGTCACTAGCTTATTGCTTCCAGACATGTGCATTTTCCTGTCTTCCATCAGTTTTTACCATCCAAAACTGTGATACAAGGATACAGGTCAGGCACTAGGACCATGCGGAAGACTGCCACCTAAAGCTGAAGCCTATTTTCTTTTAGACCCACCCCCAAGCTCATTGATTGGCTCTGCCATGTCATGCTAACGTGTGATTGGTCACCCTGGCTGTCTCTCCAATTAGCAGCAAAACAGTGCATGGAACTGAAACTGATGTTTTGCTTGTCGGCTAGGTCTTTATTCATCTGCCTGTAAGTTATTCTGCCTGCATCATGTCAGCTGGATGGATTTTAATACCAGAGCTTTTGTTTACGTTAACATTTGAGTCCGTGTGTCCGTGCTTTGTTTGTGAGATGTAAATTAGCCATGCTTTCAGAGGCTAATCCTTTTGTGAGGCTAAACGGCGCAGATACATCGCCCCCGAAACTATCCAGAACTACGTTTCTGAATCACTTCTCTCCTGAGAATCTCTGAGCAGGGGTGTGTGTGTGTGTGAAATGGGTCAAAGGTTACAGAGCACTGGGTGGGCAAAGGAACACATAAAACTTAATGTCTAAAAAGCGAACTTTTCCTTTAACAATGCACTTATGCGGTTATGTGTGGATGGAATTTTTTATAAAAACAAGGTGCTATTATTTGGGAGGGCGGATATATATATATATATATATATATATATATATATATATATATATATATATATATTAGGGCTGTCGATCGATAGAAATTTTTAATCGCGATTAATCGCATGAGTGTCCATAGTTAATTCACGATTAATCGCAATTGTTTTTTCTTGTTCAAATTTTTCTTATTTCAACTATGGAGTGGACAAATATACTTTTTTAAGAAAATATGTTTATTATAACTGAACCAAACAAACATGATAAACACACTCCAGTATCCTCCTCAGAAAAAAAAAAATTCAAAAGTGCAATTAGGCATTACCTCCCACACAATAACACCTTATATGGTTCCACCATCAGGACTCACAAAATCAACACATGTGGTACTAAAACAAGGACAAAGGGAGGAGTGTGATAAAGAACTAGGACTCTGCCTATTTAGCACATTTTAAATATATTTTAAGTAACTTTTTGTTTAAAAAAAGGGGGCTGCAGTAAAGAAATTTGGCCACTAGATGTCATTCTTGCTTCATTCTATAAATAAATAAATAACTCATATCTTCTTGTGTGATACTTGATTTAATAGCAGCGATGGGAATAACAGCATTTAATGGCATTACCAATGGAAGTTAGTTTTTTCAGCAACATTTAGTTGAATAATTTCAACTAATTAGCATAATGAACTGAACTCAATTGGAATGTTTACCTCGTGAAGTGCTATGAGACGACTCTTGTCATGATTTGGCGCTATATGAATAAACTAATTTTAATTCAATTGAACATCAGAATACTTGTCCCAGAGGGTTATGGGGTCCCACTCTGGAGTCAGGTCTGGGGATGAGGGAACTGTGCGTTGGCTGGTGGGTGGGCTTTACGTGTCGAATCTGAACGAGTGACATTGTCTCGCCCACCTACAGACCCACCTCCTGGAGAAGGAACATGAAGGGTTTGGTGTCGTGTGGATCAGGTGGCAGAGGCTTTGATAGTCCAATCTCCAGAATCTTAAACTGGCATTTTGGACATGGAATGTCTCTTCTCCAGCAGAGAAGGTGCTGGAGCTTGTGGAAGCAGTTGAGTGGTATCGGCTAGATATACTGCAGTTGGTCTCACCTCAACACAGCGTGTTGGCTCTGGAACCCAAGTCCTTGAGAGGGGCTCCTATAGTGGCAGGAAGTTGTGTGACCCACAAGGCTAGCTACTTTGCATTGGAGAGTAGTCACATTAGCTAACACAACATTGACCATATTTATGAACACACACACACACACACACACACACACTGCGTGTTTGACATTGAGCTAATAATAAGAATAAAACACAAATGACTAATGGTCTCATATTAACTTGATCCTTCAGAATAATCAAAAGGGAATCAAAATGTTTCTTCCCATCACACCTTTTAAAATCAGTTTGAAATCCTTCATATAATCTAAAATTAAGCACACGACAAGAAAGAAAGACCCCAGCTGCAAACTACAGCTCATAATCTTCCTGGTGCATGACGAAGTCACAGATAACAACAATTTCTTCATTTAACTCAATAAACGGAACATGTTTGAGTTCCTCTATTAGCCAGTCAGTAATGCCAGAGCATCGCTAGCACTGCAGAGGAATTATTTTATTTTTTATTTTTGAACGTTTTCTCATTAATTTAGAAAAACAGAGCTTTTAATGTCTTTTAGGTGACTGTTTCACAAGAGTTTCACAAAATCCCAAATGTCCCAAATGAGTCTTCTTCAAATGTTTATCTGTGACAGAAATCAAATAAAATCAATAAATTGTGATAATTAATTGTTTGTCATGAAGTGTAATCAAACTAATAGATTGTGGAAAAAATGTCAGATTTGTAGGTTTTCAGTTTGGTGAGTAGCAAAATTAGCACTTCAGGTTTTTTTTATCTTTTTTGTCTTCCTGTATTTATTTGTCATCTACATGAAAAGCGCTGAAATAACACATTTTGGCTTCACTCCTAATATGTTTGATTTTACTCATCATTTTGTTTCCTCTCATTTAAAATAAACCACTTACAGAAGAAAAGCTTGTTTTCATTTGAAACAACTTTTGACTAAATAATTATTGTGAAATAAGTGACTAAATTTTAAAAAAGTATTTTTTTTTACTTTTGATTAAATAAAAGCGCAAGAATTCAGACACAACCTTTATTTAAATTTTTATTAAACAAGCAGGTTCTTGAGTTTACCGTAAACTGATGTGTTTGCCTCCAATTTTAATTCTAAATGTAAAAATGCTATTTTTCTCTCATCTTGATGTTATAAAAACTTCATCAAAACTAGTATAAAATGGATTTAAGCTGATAGCTATAATATCTATACGTCAATTTCTGCACATTTCCTCATCGTTTTAAAGGAAACAACATTTTTACCTAAATAAATGAACAGAAACACATTTCACATCAGAAAACTTTGGAGAAATTATAATTCAGCCTGCTGCTCTTCAAGGAAATTCATCAGGGTGTCAGAGTGTTTGATCTTCTCTTCAAGATCTCTCATTTGCACACCAAACTCATCATTCTTCTTGTCAACAAAAGCCTTGGTCTTCTCTAGAAAAACCTTTGTCTTCTCCAGAAGCTGAAGAGGGAAGTCATCGTCTTCATCTTCTCCCTTCCAGTTCTTCATCAAGTCAATCGTTGGCCCCATCAGGTTTATGTAGTCCCCCAGCAGGCCAGAGGAGATGACGGATGATGGCAAGTCCTCGTTCTACATAGATATCATGAGTTCACATTATTGATCATTCTTCAAGATAAGGATAAAGATAATGAAGAGCTTATTTTCTATGACATACAAAACCTAATCTGCTGTGGAAAGCGTGTTTTTGGAATTCTCCTTCTCTTGCACAGCTTTTAGATCGATGCAGCTTTTACACATCAATGTTTAGTTTAATGACTTCCTCAGTAGCTCATTATTTCAAGCAGTTGGGGCAGAATCATGTTCTAGTGAACAGAATGAAACTCACCTTCAGCTTCTCAAATTGTTCTTTAACTTTCTCATGATGTTCCTTGAGATTCGCCTGCAGACCAGCATTTAGTTCAATTATTCCATTATAGGTATTTTGCATTAAAAAAAAAGAAAATGTCTCTAGTATTGGTGTCATTTTTTATACATAAGTAGGTTTTTGCTCATTAACTCACCAGATAATCCTGAAAGAAGGAGCTGGTGAAGCAGATCAGACTCAGCAGAGTGAAAAGGAAGAACAGGCCTTTTGTGGCGGTTCCGGTTCTGACCCAGGTCACTGCAGCCATCACTGTGCTGAAGTAGGACTAAAAGTTACCCAAGTCTTTAAATTCCTGGTCAGGTTTTAGTCGCAGAGTTTAAGAAATTACCTGAGATGTGATGAAGAAGGTGATCAGTGAACAAGAGGAAGGACGTCTCACCACAAGGTGTTCTATATGCTACAGAAATGTGTGTGTGTGTGTGTGTGTGCGCGCGTGCGTGCGTGTGTGTGTTGCCACTAGCCCCACCCAGTAGTATGACAATGCCCTCAGGCTGACTTTCTAGTTTCATTTTCATAGAAAAGACGTACAGTTTCAATTTATGTCAACATCCGTCAGCACTGATCACTGGTTTGTTGTTGCAATTTGAAGGTTTTTTTTTTTTTTTACCAAGAAGGTTTAGGTTGCATCCTTTACTCTGGCCTTGCACAACCTAAGAACTCCCCCCTGACCTTACAGATACCACAGTGGTTCAGATGGCTCTCAGACTTAACAGAGAAGGTTGCATTTTGTACTATAATTCACACTTTTTTTAATTTTTTTTATTAATCAATAAAGCATCAATCATATAACATCCTGACAGGAACACCAGCATCCTAATTCATACTTTGCCATCAGCTCGGTTGCAGATTTGCAGACACTCATCGATGGAGATGCTTTTTCCGTTCAGACGTCGTTGCCTGGGGAGCGTTGCTAAGCAATTCCCCACAAGGACAACAGAGGGTGTAGCACCACCATTCTAGTCACATCTCTGTGACGATGCTGAGACTTTTTAACACAAACTCTAGTCTCTCATCCTTCTCCACCTCTTCAAGCAGTCGCCACCTCCAAGCTCAAGATTGCCATAATTTCCCCCCACAAATAAAAAGTTTGCTGCGTATCTTTGTACTCCTTCAGTCACAAGTGTATAAACGTTCATATTGTCTGACTTATTCCGCACGAGATGTTCTCTGTGTCTGCCGCTAGATATCTTTGGCACTCATTTGAATTTTTTTTTTTTTTTGGGGGGGGTGGGTTGACATATTTAAAGGCTTTTGCTTTCCGTAGCTTTTGGCAGACAGCTAAAAAACTGGGCATGTCTCCATCACACTCTGTGGGGCTGCTGCAGAGACCTTGTGGGCTTTACTTATATAGCTTTTCTGATATCTCCAAGCACTTTACATCATTCCCACCAGCATTCATTCACAGCTCAAGGGGCAACAGAGGGTTCAGCGTCTTGTCCACTGAAACTTTGACATGTGGTGGAGACGGTGGTAAGGTTGTCATGGGCCCAAAGCAAAAACACCTGCTTTCCTGCCTGTTGGTACGCAGTGCTCAAGGATGCTGGGATGGAACCACCAACCTTCAGGCCTGTAGGCAACTGTTCTAGAAGAAAAAGAAAGGGTTTCTTTAGGGGTGGGATTTTAACGTGTTAATTATGATTAAGTAGAAAAAAATAACGCGTTAATGAGCCAGAGAGCAACAAAAACATAAATTGTTTTTTTCTCCGGAAGATCTCCAAAAAGGTTTCTTACTTTTGATGTTTCACCTTGAAAAGTTTGTTTTAGCCAGACTTTCTTATGGTTTACTATTAGACCTACCTCGTGTCACACTGACAACAGTTTAGATGGAAAACAGTCATTTTGACCAACAAAAAACAGGCTTAGAACTCAAACATCCGGTAGGACTTTTGTCTTTCTTGGTTTCAGGCTTTACCCACTGAGCCGTCAGATCACCATGCTGAGGCTGACTGAGAGCCTCCACCAGCTTTAGTTTCATTTACAGTGAAAAGGTGCTTTTGTAGCTTCACTTTCCAAGAATAAATACTTTGTTGTGTGAAGAGTTGTGAAACCTAAAATGTTGTGACACATTAACACAGAACTCTGACTCCAAAGGAAATAAAACATCTACTTTAGGTTTATAATTGATATATATTCTAAAACATGATGTATGTACTATCCCTAAACACCCTAAAATAGAAATCAACAAACAAGAACAGTTTCACAGTTTGTTTATTTTCACTTATTTTCATCATTAATTCACAATACTAACATCAAGTACCAACCTTCCAAGTGAGAAAAAGAGGAGGAAGAAGAAAAAAACAACGATGATTCTGTTGAAACTGAACATTAAAAAAAGCAAAGTAAAAAAAGAATAATATAAAAACAAAATGAGTTGCAGACTTGAAAAAGGGTGTCCCTTGGCTTCATGAGCTCAGCTCGTAGCCTCGTCACTCCTTCATCCTCTTACGTTCATTTTAGCCATCACGCGTCGCTACAGAAAAGAGAAACTTTCTTGTGCTGCCATGGTCACGTCTCTTCCTGATAAGTGATGAAGGTGATATGGGTGCATTTCTTCTTGCAGCAGCATGAACCGCGCATGTCTGCAGGCCCCAGACATGAAGCTGTGAAAATAACTGACAGTGTCAAATAAAGTGGAGATGTTTCCCGAGACTTGAGCAGCTGTGCACAACACCAGGTTCAGTCTATGAGAGTTACAGTGCACATAAACAGCATGTGGGAACGTTTGCTTCAAAAGTACATGCATCTCTGTTTCCAGACATCACAGATGCACCATCAAAACAACTCTGATGCTAACGGATGGATCCATCTGCAGGGGTGCCAGGACTTCCAAAATTTTCTTTGAAATTCCTTCTGCAGACGTAACATCTGTCAGTGAATCTGACATCTGTCTCCTTAATTAGCCCACCATGAATGAGACACACAGCAATAATCTCATGTTTAGATTGTACTCATCTGCTATAATAGCATAATATGTGGACTCCTGTAATTCCTTTTTGATTTTTCTTAGTAGTAATGATGCAACACATTGTATCAGTTCAATCTGAATTTAAAAAATTTGAAATGGACATGTGTTTTATCATTTCTAAATTCCCTTGGTTGGTCACAGGAGCACTAGCAAAACATGCACAGTTAGCCCTAGCTTGTCTGGAGAGTTCTAAAGTTTTTTTTTACAAAATAGCCAAAACTAGTCTTGCAAATGATGTAACTGTCACTGTCAATGACCACAACACACTTTTTTCTTCTTCGGTTGTTTTTATTCCTGTAAGTCTCCTTATGTTCTTTAAAGGTGCTTATAAACAAAATGTATTATTATTTACAGTTCACTTAAACTTTATTCAGTTTCACTCCATTTTATGAAGACCTGAAATGACACCCCTCTAAAAAAATGTACATATGTTTACAAGAAAGCCATTTGATTGGGTGGGCCCTGATACAAAGCCACACCCATTTCAAAGTGTCACGAGAGAGAAAAGGTGAAAATCCAGCAGAGCAGCAGTGTCAGGGGCCTGGGTCCAGGACTGCTCATATTCACCTCTTTTCTGTTTATTCCCTCTTAGTATGCAGGTTGGCGTCTGGAGGGCGTCGTGGTGACGCTCTGCGGTTATCCTCTGCTGACGAACTTAGCAGGTGTGCAAGCTGCCCACCTGCAAATCATCGCGCCATCTACTAAAGAAGTTAAACCGGTCAGAAAACCAGATGTACACTGCCAGAGTGTTGCATCTTGTGGTAACCTCCAGCCTCTTAGCTCCTAGTCTGAGGGAGGGAGGGAGCTCAGATGTGCTTGTTTCCGCAGAATGCCACATCAGAGGAGAGTCTTATGTCTTAATATTTGTACATCTCGCCTCGGATTGGATGACAGCAACACGACTCTACCACTGACTCTGTTTGCTCTGTGACATAGAGCTTTCATCTCCACCAATAACACAAGCCTGAAGGAGTTCTGCTGTGTGGTGGAGTTGCTAATGCTAACGGTTAGCTTCTACTAGCTGAGACGTTCTCTGCTGTTTCCTGGATGCTAAACCAACAACAGCCTTCCCCATCGTGAGTCAAGATGGGTGAGTCCTTGAATGCTAAGTGACAGTGTGACGTAGATCTGTCAGGATTTTCTAATCCTAGATTTTCACCGTCTATTTTCTATCAGAAGTTAATGCAGGAGATACGTGTAGGAGAATATTTTCATGTTCAGCCAGCATGAAAAACTCAGAGTGACTGATTATAATCAGATATAATAATTAAAAAATTGTTTCTCAGTGTTCCACATCTTTAAGAAGTTTTAGAAGATTACAAAAACTGATTTTGAGGTTATAGTCTAAAAAAGAAACCAGGAAGTCCATAGTTGTAAAATATGCCTTTTTGGCTGTTTCCAAACAAATGTTATGAATGAAATATCAAGTTTGAATTTTCACATGAGAAGTTAAATAAAGTGTTTGGCTGAGTCTCGCTCTACAGATCAAACATTGAAAAGAATTCTCACCTGTGGTTAGTTTTTATGTGGCTAGTCAAGTGAACTCTTTGAGAGAAACACTTACCGCAAGTTTTACATGGATATGGTTTCTCACCTGTGTGAGTTCTAGTGTGTTTAGTCATGTGACCTCTCTGAGAGAAACATTTACCACAAACTTTACATGGATATGGTTTCTCACCTGTGTGAGTTCTCATGTGTGTAGTCAAATCACAACTCCGAGAGAAACACTTACCACAAATTTCACATGGATGTGGTTTCTCACCTGTGTGGGTTTTCATGTGACTAGACAAGTTGCTACTGTACGTAAACCATTTACTACAGGTTTTACATCGATATGGTTTCTCACCTGTGTGAGTTCTCATGTGTTTAGACAAGTGACCCCTTTGAGAGAAACATTTACTACAGGTCTTGCACCGATATGGTTTCTCACCTGTGTGAGTTCTTGTGTGTTTAGTCAAATCATAACTCTGAGAGAAACATTTACCACAAATTTGACACGGATGTGGTTTTTCACCTGTGTGAGTTCTCATGTGATTAGTGTACTGACTACTGTAAATAAAACACTTACCACAAGCTTCACATGTAAACGGCTTTTTGCCTGTGTGAGCTCTCATGTGACGAGTTAAAACACACTTGTAACTAAAAGACTTCCCACAGAGTTTACATAAAAATGGTCTCTCATCTCTGTGAGCCCCCTTCTGCTTTTTTATATCCTGACTGTTTACACCGTCTCTGTGATCTTTGGTTTGTTGACGTCTTTTATTTTGTTCTTCACTGGTGTTTGGTTCTGAGTTTTCATTCCTGCATCCACCCTGATCTTGGTTCTCAGCATCAGTAGAAGTCTGACACAAGGGTTGGTTCCTGTTTGGTTCTGGTTGATGGCAGTCTGTTTCTTCAGAAGGAGAAGTCACCATGAAGGGAACATTTTCCTGCTTCAGAATGAACGGCCCATCATGCTGACAGATACGGAGTTCCTGCTGTTCCTCTTTGATCAGTGGAGGTTCTGGTTCCTTCTGGTCCAAACCGGAGGTGGTTTCCTGGTTAGAGAGCTGCTGGTCAGCTAGAACCTCTTCCTTTTCCCAGACATGATGCTGTGGGTGTTCTGGACGGGCTAAAAGACAAAACAAAACATTGATTAATGTAACAAATCGAGCGTCAATTGATAAAACTTTTGAATCAAGATCAGTCGCGCAACCACAAATTTATCACAAATTAAACATGTACCATAGCATGACATTTTTCGTGTTTCTAATACTTTTAAGCTACAGGAGCAGACAATATATCTCCTTTATCCAAATGCAGAACCATAGAAAACACACCAACCAACCTCCAGACAGAGCTGATTGAACTCCAGTTTAGCGACTCGCTCAAGTCAGAAAATGACTCTGTGGCTGCTGCGGTTTTCATCTTTCTTTCCCAACACACTAATCCAACTCTGTGCCCTGGCTGCTCAAATGCTCTCCATGCTCAGCAGCACATACTTGTGTGAGCAAGGGAGTCTCATAGATGAACACCTTCCTCAGCTCAGAGCCTAACCCCAGAGATGCAGGTATCTGGCTGGAACAGGTGAGCATCAGAGTGACGTAAACTGAGCTTGAATTATTGTGCACTTTTTCTGCTCCAAAGCATGAAAGTTAATAGCTGAGATATTGCATTTTAATTTAGGAGAATTAATATTTTTTGTTTTTTGTTAGCCTGTGGAAAAAAGATTTAACCTAATTTAAATCAGGAACTGGAAAGGCTACAGATAGAAGAATAGAACAGAAAATCCCTGGCAGACCGTTCCAATGGCAAGGGCCATAAAACTGGAAGGCATATCATGATTGTTAAGGTCATCAGCCTAGTCTTCTGCACCGGAGCAAGCTCCTTCCTATGGCGTTCCAAATGTGCCAAAAATGTGTCCTTGGATTCTGATGCATTGTGGAGTAATTGTCTTCTCGTGTTGTCACGTGATGTTGTCTGGTCTGTTGATACACTCTGTCGACCCGTGATGTCAACAACAGACTAGACAACAGCATGTGTCGACAGAGCTCCGGTGGCCTAGTGGTAGAGTGTCCGCCCCGGGACTGGGAGATCAGGGTTCGATTCCCGGTCGGGTCATACCAAAGACTTTGAAAAAATGGGACCCAATGTGTCGACAGAGTGTAACGGCAGACTAGACAACAGCATGTGACAACAAGGCTGGACAACAAAATAAGACAAATCAGGTAAAACCAATGCCTGACAACAACTTACAACAACAGACCAAACAACATCACGTGACAATACAGTCGAAGTACACTGGAAGACCATAACATTACAGCAATGCAGAACAATTTAATAAAACAGATGATGTTAAATGTCATGACATGTTACTCCACAATGCAGCAGAATCCAAGGACACATTTTTGGCACATTCGGAACCCCATACCTTTCAGCCGTCTTCCAGATCAGCACCGAGCTCAGCACGTCCTCCTTCCTTCTGCAGGCTGCTGAGAGAGCGCAGCTGCTCTCACTCTAGTTGATTAGAGACGCCAAAATAAAAGGCTCAGACTGCCAGCAGGCATGGAGACAACAGATCTATATATATATAGATCATATTATATATTTTGTTTGTATAACTATTCTCTCGCTTTTGTTTCCCTGTTTAAAACGGTAGATTCCGCCGCCTCTTTGTCTTAAATCAGCAATTCGCCCGTTTTCATTATTTATTAATTCCCTCCCGTTAGTTAAATAGGCGTGTGTTTTTGCAGCGTCCTTTTGTTGAATTCGTGTTGTATTCTGGGTTTTCTTTTTGTTTCCTTTTTAACAAATAAAACATTTTTGGTTAAAACATCTCCTCCCTCCATTCATTTCCGGTTGGCGCGTTGCTTTTTTTCACAGCAGCGTCCCAAAACGATCTCCTAATTCATGTATTTTCCGCTTCCTGATCACGTGACATGTGACATACACGGATGAAGATCAGCTTTAGACACGTGATGTTTATTCTCACGGTGCGGGGGCTCGTTCCGACGCCCACCCTGTAAAAAAAATGCAATTGAAGACTAAAGTCGTCAATGGCAGTGAATGAGTTAAGTTACTTCACGGAAACCCCCCCGCCCCGCTCTCATGGAGACCGAGACCGTAGAGACACTTTGCTGCAGCAGCACCTGCTGCTGTCATGCTTCTTGTATTTTTAATTCCAAAACTTGACAGGATGTCCAGACAGACCCCTGAATCTCTCTGTCAGTGCTTCTCTTCAGTGCTGCTCCTCAGGAACATCCTGACACGATGCTCACCTCCGCTGATCAGTGACATAGGAGGCGGATTTAATGCGACACGACCGTTCAGACTGCAGTCGCTTTCAAAAACATCGGAATCAGTACTACATATGCAAACGACCTAGGTCGGATTTGAAAAAAATCAGATCTGTGCTGTTCAGATATGGGTCGCATGTGGGGAAAAAA
The DNA here is from genome assembly GCA_006937985.1 of Aphyosemion australe. Classification (NCBI taxonomy): domain Eukaryota; kingdom Metazoa; phylum Chordata; class Actinopteri; order Cyprinodontiformes; family Nothobranchiidae; genus Aphyosemion; species Aphyosemion australe. The sequence goes on along the minus strand of SSNS01000204.1, from coordinate 692,646 downwards.
ATCGGATTTGATGCGCTTTTGCCTGCAGTGTGAACCTAGCCACAGTGGTTAAAGGTGACATTTTACGCTAAACTCACATGTTGCATCTCTTTGTGCTGCCATGTGGGTCTCTACTGCCTTTATAAACACTCCAAACATGAATACTATCTGTCCATTCTTGTTCCGTCAGTGTTTGGTTTCAGGAATTATGAGCCTAAAGTGTGCCGTTTCAAAAAGTCCCCTATTGTGATGTCACAATAAGGGAAATTAACATAACCTGCCCTCACCTGTTGACCCTGGAGGAGCAGCAGCTCTGATCTCAGCCTCAGGAAACAGTGAAAAAACAAGTTGGTGTCTGTTTGGTTCTGGTTCATTGTGGTCTCTTTCCTCATCAGCAGAAGTCACCAGGGAGGTAAACGTCTCCACCTTCAGTACAAACTGCTCTTCATCCTGCCTGATGCAGAGCTCCTCTTGTTCTAGAATCTGCAAAGGCTCATCCTGCTCCACTTTCATCTGAGGAGGTTCTGGTCCCTCCTGTAAAGGTTCTGGTTGTTCCTGGTCCAAACTGGAGGTCCTCTCCTGGTTCCAGAGCTGCTGGTCAGTCAGAACCTCCTCGTCTTTCCTGACATAATGCAGTGGGAGTTCTGGACAGACAAACGGATCAAACAAAACTTATTCATGTGACAATAAGAAAGCACACTTCACTTTAATCATCTGATGCATCTGAAGATGCATTAGACAATAATGACAAATAACCACACTCAGTTCTATAATCAGAGATGAGAACAGGCAGGTGTGTGTCTGACTGACCCACAGCAGGTGTGTGTGTGTGTGTGTGTGTGTGTGTGTGTGTGTGTGTGTGCATTTATGTTTTGCGAGCCCAATTTGTCAGGTTACACACCCGCATTATGAGACCATTTGGTTTATGAGACCATTTTTGGTGGTCTCGTAATTCATGACTTTTAAAGTGCTGCAAATTTTTATAAAAGTAAAATCTAAATGTCGTTAGCTGATTAATACTGACTTTGTAACTGCTATTATCATTTTATTTAGTTATTTCAGCAACTTAAACTTTCTTTTGGTTTTCATGGCCAATTTAAAATTGGTTTCGTAAACCACGTCGCGTGTGTGGTATGCAGACCTCCAGGGTCTCATAATGCCCTTAGAATGTCACAGATGATTGTGTGTATTTTTTGATAGTTTTTATTTTATTTTTGAAGTGAGGCTTTTCTTCCATGGGTAAAATAGAACATGTTGACATACTTTTTGTGTTCACCAGATGCAAAGAATTCGTGTGTGTGGGATACAAACCACCATGTTGTCATGGTCTCATAAACCATTCAAAATGTCATAGTGGCATGTATGTATGTTCTGATAGGTTTTTCTTATTTTTTAAGTGAGCATTATCTTCCATGGGTAAAATAAAACATTTTGACATAGTTTTTGTGTTCAACAGATTACCTGTTTATGAGGAAATGTGTGTCCCCATAAACCACCACCAAGTCATAGTGGTTTCATAAACCATAAATGCACACATGTGTGTGTGTGTGTGTGTGTGTGTGTGTGTGTGTGTGTGTGTGTGTGTGTGTGTGTGTGTGTCTGACTGACTGACGCACAGCAAAACTGGACACATCAGATTTACTGATTTAGATTCTTATTTACTTCAGAGATGAACACACAGGTACTACAGGTTGGTTTTAATACAGAAATAAACATCCAAACGTTCCTAAGACGCATTAGTCTCTGATGAAAATAGGACTGAGGATGTTTTCATGGAATCAGTCTCCTCTTTTAAATTAGTGACAGCTTCACAAACAGATCAGACTAGAGAAACTATTCTAAACAAGTCTCTGTTTGTAGAACATTCACTGTTTAAAGTTTGTCCCTTAAACTGATTTAGTGGAGTTCCTGAAAATGAAAATGTTACTGAAAACCTCCTAAAATCCCTGAAATGTTATTGATTTATTTCTCTACAGTGGAACAAAGTTTACCGACTGATTTCTCCTCAGTTGAGTCAAAAAGCTTCAGAACAGCAAACGGATCCAAGCAGACTGTCCTGAGAAGATTGTGTCCTCAGTAATCCACACGAGTCCAGCTGCTGTTTCATACCTATTCTGCGTAAGTTGATCTGTGGTTTCCAGCTGAGCTCCAGCAGTCTGCGCTGACGATCGATCTCTTCCTGGTAGCGGACGATGGTTTTTTCAAACTCCGAAAATATTTCTGTAGCAGCAGCAGTTAAACGCTCGCTGATCAACTCCCTCAGAGACTGACTTGAAGACATTGCTGCTGCAGAGGCTCAGATATTCATCAAAACACACCAAAACAAACAACAAGCTAACTCTGCTAACAGCTTCCGGTTCCTTCGTCTTCCGTGGTTGGTGACCAGCGCAATGGTGCATTACCGCCACCTGCTGGACCGGAGTCTGGAACAGAATGAACAACAACACAGACCTGCGTGTTCAGAATTTGTAGTCCACACATAACTTGTCTTAACTTCCTCCGGCGATTAGTTAAAGATGAAATATTTTTGCATTTGTTATAATACTTTTGTTATTTTATTCTTCAAAAGTCCTGAAAAAACAAGCAAAAGAACAATATTTTATATATCGCCTCTCAAGATAAAAATCACGGGGTGCTTCACAAGAACAGAAAATGTAAATTAAACAAGTAAAGACTTTTTAAAAAATTACAAAAATTATTTAAAAATATCATAAAAATGGGAAATATAAAAATTGTGATTGAAAAATGTGAGGAAAAAGAAAATGAAAAGGGTAATCAATCAGTGGATCATGGGAAAGGCAGAAATTGGTAGAAAGAGCAGAATGAAGAGATGGTAGTGATGAAGAATCAAATATTAGTCAACTAGTAAAGTAAAATGAGTTGGATAAGTAAAGAACAAGTTATTTTGTTTGAATGTTTCTTATGCTGCACCTTCTGCACTGTAACTGCTAAACATTTGACTATGCCTTCTATCTAATTGTCTGAATAATTTCCTTGTGTATTTTGATTAATGTTTCTGTTGCCCCTGCTCTGTAAAGCACATTGAATTGCCTCCGGGTTTGAAATGTGCTATATAAATAAAGCTGCCTTGCCTTTAGTTGAGTAAACAAGACTCACATATTTTAGCATTACATTTGTGACTCATTACATTCCACCATGTTGAAACAAAGAACTCCATATCTTTTATAAGGTATCACTTTGCGTGACACACCTTTGGTGTTCACTAGCTTGCTTATTTTTGGGGTGTGAAGCTGCAGGTTAGCATTCCTAAACAAAACCTGCTGTCAAATTATATTATAATATATAATAATATATTCTGCATTATTATACCTACAGTCAGCATTAAGAAAAAAAATCCATCATTTTTAAGATATTTTTGAAATGAGCTTTAACACCATTAGCCTACTTCAGTTTGTTTTGTCTAGTAGATTTTATTCTCAAACTAATGAAAATCTTCTTTCCTCTCACAAAACAAAAACATCCATGTTAGGTTGGCTTATGGTGTGTTTTGTGTGTCTTTACTGACCTGTGATGGACCTGGTGACCTATCCAGGATGTTCCCTCCTCTCAGTAACATGAAAGTTAAACTAGATTCAAGTGTTCAGCTGTTCCATGAAGTCCTGTTGTTGTCTAATTAAGACATAAACTCTCTTCATAAGGCAGCAATAGTCACCCAGTCAGCAAACCTAGAAGCATGAAAGGTATTTTGTGTTGCATCATCACATTCACTCTCACACTCATCATCTGACCACTTGCTTCCGCTCAGAAAATATTGCTCTGTGCAAACTATTTTTTTATTGAAACAATATCCCAGCCAGCACACATAGGTGGGCCCCATATGGGATTTATATGGGCAAGCTGTATGGGTCCCAAAAGGGTTTGTCCTTGGTTTCCACGGTGGCCCCATGGGGGTTTGCCCTGAAAGATTTTTGCCCACATATATTTTAATGGTCTCTACATGGGTTTTCAGAGAGCTTGACTCAAACCCCTGTGGGGCCACCAGGAAAACTGCGACCAAACCCTGTTGGGACCAATACGGCTTGCCCATATACATCCCATATGGGGCCCACATATGTGTGCTGGCTGGGTATGGATGAAAGTAGGCTTCACTTGGATGAAAAAACTGAAAATCTTGTCTGAACATTTTCTTTGCTGCCTAAAAATAAACGTGTACAGTGCTGCTGAAAAACCTTTCAGCCACATCTTGTTCAGATATTCTCTTCCTAGCTACGCTGGGACGAGTAGGACCCTTCACAACTGCCATAATTCTTTGTGCCAAGACTTTGATTGTAACCAGTGGTTATTTTAGTGGCTGTGATCTTTTTATCACCTAACCAGTCAGACCAGCCTCATATGACCCCTGACCTCTTACAATTTTACTCCACACAGCTGCTGCTGACTGGATATTTTCTCTTTTTCAGATCTTTCTCAAAAACTCTGGAGATGGCTGTGGGTGAAAATCTCAGATCAGCAACTTCTGAAGTCCTCAGATTTGATCCATCTGGCCTCAAAAACCATGCCACTTATGGGCTCCATCAAGTCTTTTTTTCTATTCTGATGCTCAGATTGAACTTCAGCAAGTTGTCTTTTCACCACGTTTAGAATCAGAGTTGCTGCCATGTGAAAAGCATAAAAAAGATACTTTCAGGTGTGAATCTGTATTGCATCTGCATTTTTACTTAGCAAAGAATCAGCTTTCAGATATTCATTTCAGCTGATTTAGTTCTAAATCCTGATCTGCTTTTGTTTCTGTTGTGTTTTGTGTCACATCGATTTCCCCTAAATGAACCATCAGCTCACACAGGTGGAGGTGTAACATCTGACAGGTAAGCTGGAGACTATTTGAAGCACTGTGGTGTGCTCACAGGTTGACCTTCAACAGCTCCTGGTTGAGGATTGGGATGCTATTCTCCAGTTAAATGTGTCCAACTGGTAACCAGTATGAGGAAGAGGAGTCAAGCTGTTGTGGCTGCGTATGGATCTTCCACATGCTACTGAGGTTCCTTGACCATGTAAAATAAATAAAGTGTAACAGTGTTCAATATGTTTGCTTTCCTCCATCAGGCTTTATTGTCTGACTGAGTCTGATATTGTTTCTCTTCCAACTGAGTCCTTACAGTAAATGAAGTTAGATATCAGTAACATGAAACCATCAGAAACGATTTCTGGGAAGTCCAGGAGGGAGGTGGCGTAGGGAGAAGAAAGAATTCATTTCATCATTTGTGTCATTCATCACCAGCAGAATCTGTTTTATAGATTTTTTATTTATTAAGTCATTCTTTAATGTTTAAAAACTTGTGAATGTGTAACCCCTGTTATAAATAGATTTTTATAACAAAATAACACAATAATAATAATAATATTATATTTTTTTTTTATTTAAAAGTGCCTTTCAGGACACCAAAGGAAATTTTGCAACAAGGCAGATAAACAGAGCAAAAACATATGAAACAGAAATACAAGCATAAAACACAAAACCATTAAAATGGATATTATGTAGAATGAGTGGTACGAAGATCAGGGGGGAGAGAATTCCAGAGGTGGGGAGAAGAGCGGCTAAATGCTCTACTCCCCATAGTGATGAGACTCATAATTTGATCAGATATTAGCTGAAACTGTTAAATGGCGCAACAGGCAGCCGGATCAACCATTCTCTCTGCTTCAACTGTCAGAACAGGACAGGTTAAAAAAAAAAGTGTGCAAAGAGGGTGGTCAACTTCAAAGTGGTCCACTTCTGCACTTGAGAATCGGGACACCCTACCCACTCGCACCCCTGGACAGGAACGTGCAACAGGGCGCAAGAGTGGCAGTGCAAGTATTGGGAGGCTTGGAGTTGAAGCCCAGTGGGTGGTTCCGACCACCACCATCCTGGCCGTGTCACACACCTCGACACTACTGCAGGGCTGCCAACGCTCACGCATTGAGCATGAGACACACGCATCTGACCAGCTGCAACATTCAGATGCAATTTGGTGTCACCCACATGAAATCATGGATCCATTCTGCCTTGTATCAATGCTTTGACATGGTAGTGTGTGTGTGTGCGTGTGTGTCTATTTTCTCGAACATGACCATGAGTTCACTGCACTCCAACAACCTCCACAGTCACCAGATCTCAGTCCAGTCCAGATCCTTTGGGATGAGGTGGAATGGGGGATTCACATCATGGAAGTAACTGTGATGATGTCATGTCACTATGAACTAGAACCTCTGAGGAATGTTTCCTACACCTAGTTGAGTTTATGAAACAAAGAATCAATGGAGTTTTAAAGGTAAAAATCAGTCCAATTCAATAGCAAGTTGTACCTAATAAGGTACCCCTGAGCACCCGTTGCCCTGTAAAGTACCTAGTGAAAATTATATTGTTAGAACAATAAAGTTAAGATGTTATAACATGATATCACTCCAATTTTATTTTGTGTGGGTGGCAGCTTGACGCTGCCGTAGATTTATTTCTAAATCCTGATCTGTTTTTGTTTCTGTTGTGTTTTGTGTCACATCGATTTCTCCTAAACGACACTGAACCATCAGCTCACACAGGTGGAGGTGTAACATCTGACAGGTAAGCTGGAGACTATTTAAAGCACTTGTGACTCGTCACCTTGTCATTTCTCCACTTTGTCACTTTTGCAGCAGCTCCTCTTTCATTAAACAGCAGGTAGGAACTCCTAAAAATGAACTTTGGTTAACAAATGTTTGAAAGGTTTTTCAGTTCTTAAATTACTCAAAAGTTTCATGAATGTATGTTAAACTCAGACTGTTTTGTTGCAGGTGTCATGGCAGCAGCAGCTTCATCTGGACCCACTAAGGTTCTGCTCCTCGTGTTCACACTGATGAGTCTGGTTTACCTCACAGACTCACTGATTAATATATGTCATCTGGTAAATAAATAATAGCTCTAATTCATTAGAGGTGTCAAAAATATACAATTCTTGTTTGTGTGAACATTTTAAATTGTTTTTTTAAAAACGAGGGAGTTTTATTTTGTTGTTTCAGAGATAATTAAATGTTTTTTCATAAATTCCAGGAAATTATACAGGAATACTATGAGAGAGGAATAGTAGCAGCGGCCATAAAAAAGGTTTGTCATTGACTCTCCTTGTTGTTCCCAATAAAGTTTTGTAAAAGGAAAAAATATCAGAAAAACAAAAATACATATTTAGAATGTCAGGAAAAATGATGAAGTGAAAGTGTTCAAAGTCAGTTTGTTGTGTTTTTAATGAAGTTTGTTTATCTTTTACTTTTTCCAGGCAGCGTTTGAGCGCGAAATTACAATGATTCTAAAGTCCTTAGATGAAAATATTGAAAGGTTTTCTCCTCTTCTGAACCAACTGAAGGCAGAAATGGTCTCTACACGACTGCAAGAGCTCATGGGCGTCATCACAGAGTTGTTGAATGAAGAGACAGCACAATTTATTGACGAAGTCAAAGGTTATGCCCGGGAAATTCAGGACATATGGGACTTCATAAATGCCCAAGAGGACGATAAAGAAGAACTGTAATATTTGTGTGAAAGTCTCTGGTTTGTGTAGCTGGATCGTCCTCTGAATCCTGTGGTTCTAGTCCATGCCTTTACCATCTTCTTTCTTTTTTGGGATTAAAACCAAGAACAGGCATTAAAGCAGTAATGTAATGGGATAGACATCTGATTGGGGAAGTGATTTTTATTTCTAGAAATATTTCCTGAAAGATCAAAAATCAAGATCAAGTTAATTTAATGTATTTGTTGTGATGATATTTACTTAAACTTTGAATTTACTGTTATAATCGACTCAATTTCAGACGGTAACGTCTTGCTGTTGATCAATTCTTCTTTTTTCTGTCATTTATTTGAATTACTGAATAAATCTGAATGAAATCATTGCACAGAAAAACATTCTTTTTATTGTCTCATAGCTTTTGAGACAAAAAAAATTACAGCTTTGGTCTTAATTATTTGTGAAAAGAATTGAGGCAAGTTGTATAATAATCAGCTAATTATCTAAGAACCAGACATCCATGTAGCTTCATTAAGTCTCAGATGCACAAAATCACAGGAAACGTCCTATTTCTGGAGTTGGATGAATAAAGAGTATTTTTTACAGTTTAGATTACTCAGGTGGGTCTGTAAACTGTTCATTTCATTAGAAAATTGTTGCTTTTAGTGTCTATGACTGAGGTCATCCAGCAGATGGCAGTGTTTAACAAGCAGAAATCTTTATAGTCACATGCTTACCTGAAACTATTTGCTTTAGTTAACCCCTTAATGCAGAGTGTCGCAAATTTGCATTGAACCTCTTCCGCTCCAAATGCAACCATAATACATAACATACCATAATAAACCATAATACCGTCCGTAATTCTCCACTGCCCAGTGATGCATTTCCGTCACATTCCTGTATTTTTGTCAATTTTTTTTCTCAACTTAATTTAGCGTCTACTTGAAAGCAAAAACACAAATTAATATTTTTTTCCACATTTGGAAATAAATTCAGGCGTTAAGGGGTTAATACTCTAAAAACCTGCAGCTACTGTTGGATTACACCATTAGATAATAAGCACATATACAAATATTTGAAGATGTAATTTTATGCTTGTATTAGTTTGTTAATCAATAACATGAGTTTGTTCAACATTACAAGCATAAAACAGAGACGAGGCAATAATCTGTAGATTTAATCTCAAAGAAACAATCTATTATTTTCATCTTCAGAAAACATTTACAGATATTTCAGGAACAAAACTGAAGTTTTCCAATTTTCCTCTCATTAGAATTTCTTTGACATGAACTGAAAGTAAAACAGGTGGTGTGAGACACTCCTGCGTAACAAACATATTCACTACTTTTTGTTTCTGTTGTGTTGCACGACACCATTCTAGTCAATGTGGTTTTAAACAGGGAATTTCTTCTTTCTGCTGTGTCTCCTTGTCAATCAGCTCCTCTTCTCTTCAGGTAAGCAGATGTGTAACACTGCAGAGTAAATGTTAAAAGTTTGAGTTGGTTTTTATTTTTAACCACTAAGGTTTTATTAGATGAACTAAAACTCAGTGTGTGTTATTGACAGGATTAATGGCAGCAGCTTCATGTGGAAATGGAGGAGTTTCTGGTGTCAGACCCACCAAGCTTCTGCTCCTCATCTTCCCTCTGATCAGCCTTTCTCCTGTCTCAGACTCACTGCTGGAAGCACATCATCTGGTAAAATAATAAAAATAATTAATAGTTTTCTTTGAGGTGAACTCTTTTCATGATAATCTAATTGTAGTATTTGTAATATTCTAAATGAGATATACCGGCTACATCATCAGCATATAGTGAGACTTTTTTCTTGCCTTACCCCCAACCAAACATCGCTAGGATCTTTATGGGTCCTGATGAGAGGGGGCAAACCAGATGAGTACTTCTATACAGGAAGGAGATATCAGAAACGGAACTATTCACTAATTTTTTTGCAGTTGCAGTCAACCCTAGACCATTTCTGCACAGAAAATTAAATAAATACCAGAATTAAACATAATGAAATGCTCTTTCTGCACCCAGAGACACAGAGAAAATTTCTGTAGCATGACCCCCTCCCAAATTTATTATTTTCAAAACGTTTAAGGGGCTATCCTCACTCTTTACAGAGCAAGTCACCCCCCTACCAGGGTCTTGCTCCACCCACACTTCCTGTTTGAAAAATGCGCCAAAAGAAGATGTCGTAAGGTACTGGCTAACGTCACAGGGGGTGTTTCTCAATCTCAAGGAACCTCACCTTGATGCCTTGGTCCTGCCCCGATTGCCTAGGAGATACGTCATCAGGAACCGCTGAGGCGTGTTCCCATCGGTTCCAATGTTCATGTGCTTCCAAGGCATCTGTCCTCTGTTTGTTAGCCGTTTAGCTAATTGAGCAAGGATACACGAGAGGTGCCTTGTTGCCTTCTCTTGGTCAAAAATTTCCCAGAATGCAGCGCGGTATTTTCAAACAGATCTGATCAGGAACCTGCAGCAGCTACTTTGGGGGCAAATTTCCAGTTTAAATGTAAGTCAGCTAATTGTGGCTATTGGGCTTATATGTAAAATGTTTATTTACATCCAAACCAGTTATCTATGGTTGGTTAGTTGCTTAGTAGTTGCAGCTTTGGTGGCTAGCAGGTACTAACTCACTTACACTTGTGATTTAACCAATATGTACACAATTAAAAAAGTAAAAGGCTCGATATTAAAACTTAACATTACTATGATGGGCGGGACATCAACAGGGCACGTAAGCAGGGGGCGGGCTCTGGCCGGCCATGGTCACGTGGGGCAAGTCTGTTCCATTTAACCGTTTTCTTTGACCAAGGAAGGACAGTGTCCTCGGAAGCAAGGCGTCTGCCTGACAAGGGAAGGCAAGGCGAGGTTCCTTGAGATTGAGAAACACCCACTGTACCGCTTAGCCAATAGTGATGGCTGATTCAAATGTAGTGCAGCTTTTCAACCTGAAGAGGGAGCCACACTGATGGCATTATTATTTTAAATAAAATGCACTAAATGACTAAATAATGACTACACATGTCTATAGCACTATTAAACACTCATTTATACTATTATACATTACATTTATATTATATTTGACCAGCAAAAACAAGTTGATTTGGGGGTGACTTGTTATTTGAAGTTTATGCCTGAAATAACAATCAGACAGTTATTTTTCCTAAAGATTGATTTTTTACAGGCTAATGTCAATGTAAAAATTATATAATCATTGAAAACGTTTTTCCTTTTATTAGACTCAACAATACAAAGGTTATGACAAACTATAAATGGCACTTTTCTCCTGCAGTACTTAGATCTCCCACAAGGAGATAGAAGGCTTGAGGATTATACTAATCCTGTTAAAGAGATAGAGGTGTAAGAAAATATGAAACATGTGTTTTTAAATGGTTAAGTTGCCATAGAGATCACCAAATCAACTTAATAAAGAAATGTGGGTGGAACTTTCAGGAAATTGTCCAGGAATACTACCGCGGAGGAATAGCAGCAGCTGCTTCTAAGAAGGTGAGTCATTATTACTCCTTAATATGACCAATAAAACATATTTAGGATGAACTAAACTAAAATGCATTTAGTGAATCTAAAATCATGAGTGTGAAAGCCCTCTACAAATTCAACTTAATAAAGTTTATTCACATTTTTTTTCCAATAGGAAGAATTTGAGCGTGAACTTACAAAGATCTCGAGGCGTTTTGAGGAACAAATTGAGAAGCTTTTCCCTGTTTGGACTACACTGGCATTAATAGAGGACAGTGATTTACAACAAGAGCTCATGGACGTCATCACAGAGTTTTTAGCTAACAAGAGACAAACGTTTTATGCACATGTGAGGGCTTTTGAGAGGGAAATTGAGGATGTTTGGGCCTCAGTACAACACCTCGAATATGATGATTATGATTATGACTACTGAGTCTTATTTCTTTGCATTTTATTTTACAAAAGTAAGTTCAACTATTAATAGATGTGTGTATTTTTATTGATTCTGTTTCTTGTAGATTTTTCTGAAACATCTGAGATAAACAAGTATATTTAATTCATTTCAGATGACACTTTTTGTTCATAGATGGAATTTGTGTTTTTACTGTTATAATAAACTTAATTTAGGACAGTGATGTTTTGTTGTTGATAAACTAATCATTTTTCTGTTGATTAGATTATAAAAAATGCATTGATAAGATGAAATGTTTGCATATTTGCTCAGTCAAAATTTGTTTTAGTTTCTCACATTTTATTTTGCAGCCCTCTGACGTTAAGCTTTTGTTTGTTTCAATGAAGTTTAATCATATACAAGGATATTTAACATTTGCTTCTTACAATCAGGAAAACAATACAAACGTGTTGTTATTTAACTTATATTTAGAGTTGTGGGAAATACAAAAAAATAACATTAATAAAACCTCTATTTGAATTTGGATATGGGTGTCATGTCAGGAGAAGCCCACCAGGTGTCACTGTTGGTCAGATAAATGTTTTTGAAAAACTCAAATGTTTTGAACCATAAATGAGTCACGTGACTATATTCAACTGAATCTGTGCTTCTATAAATGCTATTAAACCCGTTCTACAGCTTCTAGTGGATTGGCCAGATATGTGTATTATGAAGTTCCATTTCCAATATACGTATCATTTTTTTATGTGTAAAAGTACAGAAATTTGAAGATTAAGATTTTGTTCATTATAATTATGACAGTCTGATTTTTTTATATATAATTATTACAAAATCAAGAAATCTGCATTTTAAATGAGAACCTCTCCTATGAGTAAGTAATTTAGAGACAACAGGCGCAACAAAACAACTAGTGTTTAACAAGTGCAGGATAATTATCCAATCAGAACTAAAGAAAAGCTGTTTCTAGGCAGGATTTCCAGATTTCAGCCCAGATATGATTTATCATTGGCTAATGTGTCAATTAAATAAACGTGTCCAACAAAGTACTCTGATTTGATTGGCGGACGTTTGAGGTGGGCAGGCGTTAAGCACATGTGAATCATTTACGAGGGATCAGTTTTTTTATATTTAGTCAATTAAGTAAAGTGGCTGCAGGTGATGTTATCTGTCCTGGAATCAGTTCCATAAACAGCCGGAAAGGAAAAGTTTGAAAACGGTACAACACTGACTCACTATTTTAAAAGAAATATAATTTATGGCTTAAAAAAGAAAAAGTAAAAAAAAAAAGTGAGGTAGAAAAACATTGTGAGAAAGTGTTGTATCGAAGAAGGTCTTGCTAGCTTAAAGCTGTTATTCTCTGGAGAGCTTACACAGCCACGGGAATCAGTTGAAGCTTCTCCAGGACAGAAGAAAAGGAAAATACCCTCTAAAGGTAAAGAACTCTTACGCAGTTTTAATCGCTGTTTTAATATATATTATTTTGTTTAGTTTTGGCCTTTAGCTTATTAAATGTTGCATCACTGTGATGTGGTGTGATGTTAGCTGTTAAAGGTTAGCAAACATGTGGTTTTGCAGTGTAGCTTGTTTACTTTTCAAACTACATAAAAATCAGAATTTTAGATGAGATTAGAGATCAGAAACAACTAGTGATGAGCTAGTTCTTCATGATAAATTTTCCTAAAACTTAAAAGCAAAACAAATGTATGATATAACCTTAAAATCTACAGTGACAAACCAACAAATACATGAAATCAAAAATTTCATTTCTTATTAGCTTCGAAAAATAAATCAAAAATGTACACTGATCATTTCACATTTTAATTTTAGTGGTTAAAATATACATTTACATGAATAAAAATTAATAATAAAAATATGCATGTAATTTTTTATAAATATTAGTCAACTAGTAAAATGAGTCATAAGTAAAGAATAAGTTATTTTTGTTAAATGAGGGCTTTTCATATAAACTAAATAAATTGTATATTGATCAAAATATAGTACAAAACTATTGTTTGAAGGTATTTTGGACTTGCTCATGATGATGATGATGACCAGGAAGCTGTGTTTCTGTTTCCATGACTTGTTTTTTTCTCTTGTTTCATTCTGTTGTAAAGATTATTTTCTGATGTGCTTTAATGACACTTACTGGTGATGCCATCCATTTGGTTTTACATTTTTGTTGTACATAAATCACATGAGCTCCCTCTATTCTTTGTAAGCCTGGATATGAGGAACCCTCAGGTTGTGTTGTTTTTTTCTTTTTACCTTTTTCAGCTCCTAAGTCCACCACCCGCTGATATTACACCCCTTTCTTTCCTTGGTGGTGGCTCCATGAAATGCTGGATTTGACTTTTGTTGAGCCATCAGACAGCAGCTAAACAGGAGAAACAATTGTTAGTATTTTTGTTCATTCTGTAGCAGAAAAAACAGAGAATTCCAGCAATGACAAACTCAGCACATAGTCTATAATAAATAAATGGTGACTTAATTATTTTACAAGTTATTTGCTCAGCCTTCTGACCGTCACGCTCATACAGATGAGTGTGGAGCTGCGTTTGACTTGATGCTCCATGTGTGTTTTTATTTCTGCTGTGAGCCTTGAAAACTCACCTAACTCTGCCCAGAGTTTGTACTTAAACTCGTATTAAATCCATTATGTTGACGCATTTTAATGAGCTTCCTCCACGTATTTTTTATTGCTGGATGCAAAGTTTACATCACTCGCAGAGTAGAACTTTGACAGACGTGTTACATTTTTGCCACTGCACACCTGCACAGTGTGGGGGGGGGGGGCACAATGCTGCATTCAGGGTCTCTGCAGGCTGTAAAGAAGGCGCAACAGGTCAGGTGATCAGCTGGTATGAATGATCGGCTCTGAAAGGCGTTGATCAGAATTTGCAGATCACATTTTTTTCCACAAAGATCGGCTGATTTTAATCTACGGCTGGAGCCGCACTTTAGAACCCCTCCGCAGCTGCATATTTTCCACGATTGCATGGTAATGCAAACACATCTGGCAGATTCTACTTCCGGTCGTTGGACTTGGCATCAAAACTAGGAATCGAAATTTTTACAAATTTGAAAAATTCCAGGAAAAACTGACAAATGGTCCTGGTTCCAATCGATGCCCAACCCTAGGTGTGGCTGATTTGTGTAACCTGGCTATGAACACCACCATGTTCATATGTGATTTGTCTTTTGCTTTACAATGATCACACGTTACGAGTCATCACAATGCACTAAATCGGAGCAGGGTAGCACAGCATCCAGAAAACTATACGACCTAGTGAGTAATGGAACTGTTGAGCTTGATTTAGTTTCAGGCTACTGGAAAATATGCTGTAAAAATAGACTTAAAGAAAACTTCACTTTACAGTGAATGTTTTTGGTTTAACAGAGCTGGCTGCACGGATACCATGGCTAAATGTAAAGCAGTCCTGCTGTCTCTCGGACTTTTTGGAATTGTCTGTTTTATCCAGTTGTCATCTTACAAAACCAACTTGTCCCAAGAGCCATCTTGCAAAACCAACTTGTCCCAAGAGACAAAAGGTAAGATGTTTTTGAAATTCTTAGTTATTTTAAAAGATCACACACTTGCAACTTCCTTTGGATTATCATGGATTACATTTAAAATTACATGGTTTAACTTTTATCCTAGTAAAGGTTTGCAAGAAAAAAACACACTTGTTTTAATACCTTTTATACAAATAACTGCAACACATTCTCGTATTTTTCTTGTTTTATTATAGTAGTGGAGAAGATCCCGCAGCTGCAGGATCTGAGAAAGCAGCGTATACGGGAGCAGTGTAATGGAGACAAAAGGGCGTTTTCGGATGGGAAGCACAGTTTGGATGAATTGACTGACAATGAGCTGAAGAACCTCATTGTGGATGACAATAATGGCATCATCTACTGTTATATTCCAAAGGTAACGTCTCATACACTGAATATTCATTACATTCTGATCTGACCTAATGCTGAATTTGTCCCTCCACCATAGATCTGACCTTTCAAAGAACATTTAAGCTAGTATCACACTGGGCTGAGACGGTTGGCAACCAGTTGTGTTCAAATTTGTACACTCTTTGCAAGAAAGTATGTACCATGTGTGCTTTTGCAAGTTCACTGATGACACTCAGGTGGGTTAGAGCATGGAAACAACTAAAACATGCTGGATCAGGGCTCTTTAGGATCAGGGTTTGAGACCCTTTACTTAAAGCAGGGGTTCCCAAATCAGGGGTCGGAACCCCAAATTTTTTTATTTTTAACTTTTGCTACGTAATTCTTATTTACCTTTGGTTTTAATACTTTACAAGGCTCTGTTGGCTTTTAAATTTCATTTTTATTCGTTTTTATTACTATTATTGTTGTGCAGCACTTTGGGGAAACGATGTTGCCATTTAAATTTGCTATAGAAATAAAGTTTGACTTGACTGAACTTGTCTACAGGTGGCTTGTACCAACTGGAAGAGGGTTATGGCTGTCTTGAGCCACAGTGAGCCGTATCCAGACCCAGAATCCATAGATCCCGAATCAGTCCACGACCCAGATAAATTTCCACTTCTGGACTCCTCTCGGAAAATGGAGATGAAGGTTTGTTGTTACATATGCGCTAGTAGAGACCTGAAAATTACAACTAAAGATTGATGTGTTCATTTGCTTTGCAGTTGAAGCTGAGGTACTACACCAAGTTCATGTTTGTGCGGGAGCCATTTATTCGTCTCATCTCTGCCTACCGAGACAAGTTCCTTCAACAAAATGAGTACTACTATGAGAAATTTGGAAAGAATATTCTTCGTCGCTATGGAAACATCCCTAATCCACCCAAAACGGATCAGGAGGCATTTGCATTGGGTAAACGTCCCTCATTTTACAACTTCATTCAGTACCTTCTGGACCCACAGACTGAGATCAGTGAACCCTTTGAACCCCACTGGAGGCAGATGCATCGCCTGTGTCACCCTTGCCTCATAAAGTGAGTATCTTTAATGAAAACTATCATCTACTATGATGAAAACCACATCAGACAATAGTTTTTTCCCCCTCAGGTATGATTTTATCGGCCATCAAGAGACCCTTAAGAGCGATGCCCAAGAGCTGCTGAGGATGTTGAAGCTAGAAGGAAAAATCAAGTTCCCCCCTGTATACGAAAATACAACTTCCTCTAATTCGGTTTTGTCCTGGTTCAAAACGGTACCTTGGAAGGACAGGAGGAGGTTATACAGGCTGTATGAGCAAGACTTTAGACTTTTTGGCTACAAAAGACCAAGTGAAATACTTGATGGCTGAGATGAAGATATTTGGCTGAGATGAAGATAATTTAGCTGGTAGTTTAATAGTTAATTTTAACAGCATATTGCAGCTGTGAAAGAATAGAAGTGCTTTAACTTTCCAGAAAACTGTTTCAACCTGTGTTCAGTGAATAAAAAATCTTTACATGACAATACTGTTTTGTTTCCTTTGTCTTCGTTTGTCCAGTGGGTCAATCAGATTTATTCTGTTCTGCCTAGTAAGGGAGTTGTCTTTCTCTAATCAGAGGAATTCTTTTTATCAACACAATCTCAAATGTTACCTCCTGCTGACAAAGTTTAAATCTCTGTGGGTTGAAAGGTTCTTGTGCTCCTGTTGCAGGAGCTAGAAGTGAGCCACAGTGGAGTTGAGCTGAAGACGGCAGGATTTGGAGTCTTACTTCCTGATACTCAAACATCTTGCCTCAAATTGACCAACAGCGACACAACTCTACCACTGACTCAGTTTGTTTTGCAATGATGTTTTATCTCCACAAAAAAGCCTGAAGAAGGTCTGCCGTGTGGTGGAGTTGCTAAAGCTAACGGTTAGCTTCTCTGCTGTTTACTGGATGCTAAATCAACAACAGCCTTTCCTGTTGCGAGTCAAGATGGGCGAGAGTCCATGAACGCTAACTTGACATGATGTGTTAATGTTTACTGGCCTTTTCTGATCCAAGCCTGTCCATGTCTATGTTCTATCGGCGGCTGCAGAAAGTTTCTTAGTGAACTTGGCCTTTATTCACCTGCACTAAAGCAAAGCACTGAACCTCAAGACGGGCGTACACTGTGACTTTTTAGTCGTTGCATTCAGCTCCATCTCAAACTGTACGACTTCCTCACAGGGCAAGTTCAAGAGTCGCGTTCTCACACTTTCACCCAATGCTCTGATGTGACCTGACTGCTGACACTATGTGTTAATTTATATAGCGCCAGATCACGACGAGAGTCGTCTCAAGGCACTTCACAAAGTAAACATTCCAATACAGTTCAGTTCATTAAGCCAATCAGTAAAAAAGTTTCCTATATAAGGAACCCAGCAGATTGCATCAAGACACTGACTGTGTGTTGATACAATCCTCATACTAAGCAAGCATGTAGCGACAGTGGGAAGGAAAACTCCCTTTTAACAGGAAGAAACCTCCAGAGGATCCTGGCTCAGTATGAGCAGCCATCCGCTACGACTCATTGGGGATTGAGAAGACAGAGCAGGCACACACACACACACACCATATAGATCAAGTAGTGTTTCCATGGCTACACTGTGATTTCTTAGTAGAAGTTCTATTTAGTAAGAGAAACTTTATTGTCTTTATCTGAGTGAATCTATAATTAATTCAATAGGTGAACTAATAGTAGCACATTCTATGTTAAGGAAAGTGAGATGTAATATCAGGAGAGGGAGAATGTTAAGTGGTTGCCAGCAGTGTGCCAGCCGATGGCCCCCTCCATGAGGCCACCATAGCTCAGCAGAACGCCAGTGTAGCTTCTTCTGGGGAGAAAAACAGTACTAGTGTGGTCATATTTTTTTGCTACAACATGTTTTGCTAGATTTGTGCCAGGATGAAGCCAAGTTGTAGTGCAATTTCAGTTACACATGAGGGGTTCTTTCAGTTTCCAGCAATATTCACAAAATTTAATATAAACAAAGGAAAAAAAAACAGGCATATTATTTTTGCTCATTCATCTGAAGGTCGCATTATCTTACAAACATGAGCCTCTCACTGAAAGGCCTCCATTATACTCAATTATATGCTTTTGTGTTCATCCATTTCTGTTTGTCACTGAAAATAGGAGGAAAACGATTGTCTGCCTCTAGTCACTGTCCTGCAGGAAGCAAGAAAAGACAGACTCATTTCTGACATGTAAGTGGTTTTTAGTCTCGTTCATATGATTTTGTGTTTATATCGTTTAAAAGCTGAATTTAGAAGTTAAGACTTCCATTTTAACCTGCAGTCCAAACTGTCTCAACAGTCTGTCATTGCATTCTTTGTATGTCCACCTGGGTGAAACTTTCCACAGTCTAATTCATCTCGTTATGATCTGCTCTCTTCAGTCTTGGAACAGCAATGTTCTTCCTTTTCATGAAATCCTTTTAATATTTGTCCTTCAGCATGCTTCTCATTGACCCCATGCCTACCCCAACACCTCCTTGTGTCCTCTGTTTCTCTAAAGCAAATCAAAACACTTTCTTCTGCAGCATTCTCCATAATTTTAACTTCCTATAGATTCATATCCAGATATCTCCCATACTTATGGTGCACATTTAATACTACACCTTCAATCTAAAGGCTCCAGATTATTCATTTTTCACCTCAAGGATTCTCATAAACTTTCCCTTAAAAACAGACATAACAATTTTCCTCTCTACACAATGGTAAAACGGTTTGAATTGCTCCATCTGGTCTCTGAACACACCTTCATTTCCTCCATCAAATCTCCTTTTAATAGTCGTAAATCCAAGGTTAAAAACCCCCATCTTATCTCATCACTCATAACCTTTATTATCTCCACAGTGTTCGTCTTCTTCTCTTTCGTTAACATTGGTAGTTTCTACAGTTTCTGCCAGCCCTCTGTTGGTCAGTAACTAGTGTTTATTCAACCATCGACTAGTAAAGATTTACCTCAATGTAAATTTCTATTTACACAAAAATGTCACAAATAAATCACAGGGTAACTTTAAGCTTCTATCTTCACGTTTAATATTTTTGTTTCACTAACACAGAAGACATCACAGATGCCATGGCGGGACGTGGAATATTCCTGAAGTTATTCATGGTCGTGGGATTACTCATTTTTACCAACTTTTTGGTTTATTACCAATCAAATAAGTCACAACAAAATCCAGGTAAGTTGTAGTGATTACCTATTAATAATAATGATCTCTTGTTGTAATTTTTTTTCTAATAAAAAAGTTCAGAAAGGAAAAACTCTAACTTGAAGATAAATTTCATCTCTTCACGAGTGATCTATAAAACCTATCTTCATTTAATTCTATAGTCAAGTCATTGTAATGTATAGCTGATGAACAGGATAAGCATGGTTAAGATCAATCTCACGTCTCACTCAGACACGATTCAGCTTCTGGTGAAGTTGTAAGATGTTACAAGAAAGATTCCCTGCTTGCAACTTCTTTGTTTGTTATTGCAGTTAACTGGATTCAATGGCGACAACATATAAGAAAGCAGCAGATGAAAGAAATGTGTGAGGGATTTTCGAAGAGCAAATATCATTTAGACAATGTGACTATAGACATGTTTGGAAACTTTGTTGTGGACGACGCTCACAGACTCATCTACTGTTTTATCCCCAAGGTGACGTATGCAAAACAGACACAACCACATTACTTTAAATTGTGCGCTTTTGCATAAGGAGTGACCTGTTCATTGGGCAATTGGGGGCAAACTGCAATACTGTGGAGAATTAAAATGCCTAGCATTTCTTGAAGGAATGAAATAAACTAAGTCTGTGGCAAAATAATGGAGTGTAAAACGTAAACATTGGCAATAAAATGACATGGAATTTTATGCAATATTTTGAGCGATTTGTTTATTATCAGAGTTTGTGATTGACTCAATTACTCCCACATCAGATTTTTGTTCAGTGTTTGTAAAATTCAATTCAATTCAGTTTATTTCTATAGCGCCAAATCACGACAAGAGTCATCTCAAGGCACTTCACAAAGTAAACATTCCAATACAGTTCAGTTCATTAAGCCAATCGGTAAAAAAACGTTTCCTATATAAGGGACCCAGCAGATTGCATCAAGACACTGACTAGTGTCATTGTGTTGGTACAATCCTCATATTAAGCAAGCACGTAGCGACAGTGGGAAGGAAAACTCCCTTTTAACAGGAAGAAACCTCCAGAGGATCCTGGCTCAGTATGAGCAGCCATCTGCTACGACTCACTGGGGATTGAGAAGACAGAGCAGGCACACGCACACCCCACACACACACACACACACACACACACACACACACACACCATATATATCAAGTAGTGTTTCTATGGCTACACTGTGATTTCTTAGTAGAAGTTCTATTTAGTAAGAGAAACTTTATTGTCTTTATCTGAGTGAATCTATAATTAATTCAACAGGTGAACTAATAGTAGCACATTCTATGTTAAAGAAAGTAAGATGTAATATCAGGAGAGGGAGAATGTTCAGTGGTTGGCAGCAGTGTGCCAGCCGATGGCCCCCTCCATGAGGCCACCACAGCTCAGCAGAACGCCAGTGTAGCTTCTTCTGGGGAGAAAAACACTTAGAGAGAAAATAAAGTTAACAGCTGAAATAACAGGAAATAATGCAATTAGAGAGTGGTGGTAGAAGAGAGTAGCAGAGTGTGGAAAGTGGTCAGTATGTCCTCCAGCAGTCTAAGCCAAGTCTAAATCAATTTGATGATGACTTCGCTACTGTTAAATCAACTTTTAGTTCAAGATCTGTAAAATTGACACAGCCACTTTGCTAATGTCGTTTAGCTATGGTGGCCATCTTGAATTAGGTTGATTATAAAACCTAATCAGTTGTAGATTTGGTGATTATGTTCTGAGAGATTCATTAAAATCTTCATGCTTCATTAGAATTTTCTAGCCATAAAGAAAGACCAAAACATCATCACCCACCTTTTGGCTATTCCATTGGAATATATTTTCTGTTTGTCTAATAATTACATTTTTATCTTTTGTATAAATCTTTTATCATTGTATCATTAATCCTATCTGATTTAGGTTCTAATTGTATTGTATTCGTTATAATGTGCCGTTGTCTGATGAATGCATTACGAAACTCGAAATAATTGAGTGGAACACAATAACAGCATCACATTTTCTACATCCTCTCTACTGGTCTACCTGTGACGAGTGTTTATTCCATCCTAGACTAAACTAACAATTTCCATCCATGTAAAGGTCTACTAACTAGGTAATTAAGTTTAATTGGTGCTTTTAAACATCAAGATCACAAGGTGCTTCAAGGGTTTACACAAACATCAAATAAGAAAATGGAGAAATCTGCTCACCATGGCTGAAGATTTTTCTTTTTATTTACAGGTTGCGTGTACTCATTGGAAAAGAATCATGCTTGCGCTGAAAATCGGCAAGCCATATCCTGACCTATTGTCCATTGATCCTTCAGTTGTCCATAATACCAATAGTCTCAGTTACTTGTACGACTTTGATACAAATGCAAGGATGGTAAGTAAAATTTGTTTGTATAATTTTTCTGGAAACCAGAAATGTGCCTTTGTGTGTTTATGGTTTAGTTTCAATGCCTAACCAGAGTCAACAACAGCAAATTAGCCATTTCCAATGAATGAAAGTAGACTGAAATGCTTCATGTATCATACAGTTACTGGAAAAATTAGGATATGGAGCAAAAGTTCATTTATATCAGTTATTCAACTTAGACTGAAAGACCATCTAAAGGCTCAGGAAGCCTTTTCAGGTGTTTTGGAATCATTAGCTGAGTAAAGTGACACTTTCTAGAATATTGGACCTTTTTACAACATTCTAAGTGTCTAAGATTTTGAATATGCTGTTTTCATAAGATGTAAGCCATAATCATCACAATTATAACAAATAAAGGCTTGAAATGTCTGGCTTTGCATGTGATACATTTATCTCAAATATTAGTTTCACCTTAAAGTTGAATTACTGATAAAATGAAATTTTACACCATATTCTAATAGTTCGAGTTGACCTGTAAATATTGATGGTATAAACATTTTGATGGTTACAATGCGTAATCTGCAGGAGCGGATGAAAAACTACACCAAGTTTCTGTTTGTCCGGGACCCATTTGTTCGTGTCGTCTCAGCTTTCCGTGACAAATTTGAGTATAAATATCTGCACGAGTACTACTATCAGATCTACGGCCGTGTTATCCTGAAACTGTATGGTAATCAACCTGATCCACCAAGGACAATGAGTGAAGCATATGCATTAGGCATCCACCCCACTTTTCACAACTTTGTTCAGTTCCTGGTGGACCCAGCGATGGAGGAGTTTTTTGACCCCCACTGGATGCAGTTGCATCGCCTGTGTCACCCCTGCCTCATACAGTAAGGACAGCTTACAGCCTGCAAGGCATAAGGTATAAAACAATCACTAAATGAAGAGTTTAATTAAAGTCATAACTTTTTTTTCTTTTAGGTATGATTTTGTTGGTCATCAGGAAACTCTTCAGGATGATGCTCGAGAGCTGCTGAAGATGTTAAATGTAGAAAATGATATAAAATTCCCTCCTTCCACCAATAACAACATGACATCCCTGGAATATGTCAAGAACATGATGAACACGGTTCCCCTGGAGGACAGGAAGAAGTTGTACAAGGTTTATGAATGGGACTTTAAACTTTTTGGTTATAGACCAACAAAATGGCTCGATGATTGAATCACATTGATGATTTGACTAATAAAATTTGATTTCATACACAACCAGAAATCAAACTATTATGATTTGTACATCATGGAAAGACACAAGTTATCTCTCTATCTTGATTATCTTCAGTGATGAGTGCACCACTCTATTCTTTTGTGTTGAAGGGACAGATTAAAAAGATGAAGCTCTCAAGTTACTGGCTTGTCTACATTCCAATCCTCATGGTGATTTGGTTTAGATCCTGAGTAGATGTAAAAATATAGAGGGATCTCCAATGGCTGAAATTCGATTTACCCCAGGGTGGCTGGTCTCCATCGCCGAGAGATAAACATTCAGGGAGAACTAGGAATATACTGGCTTATCCCATCAAAAGGTATCAGCTGAGGTGGTTCGGTCATCAGACTAGGATACCTTATGCCTGAGGTTTTCTGGGTACGCTTCCCCAGATGATAAACATCGAGTTGACCCAAAACTCACTGGAGGGGTTAAAAATCCTCTGACCTGGAGACACCTTGGGATTCCCATGTGGCTCTGGAGTCTTGCTAGGGAGAGGAATCCTTCTGTAAGTGGGAAATGAATGAATGGATGGACAGATGTTTTGCAAAATGGAAAAATGTAGACAAAACCCCACATCTAAAAAGAAAATGTTTTATTGCTACTCTACTCACCTTTTACACATTCATTCTCCTCTTAGATTACATTTTGTACATAGAAATTAGTATTAGTATCTCATGCTAAAAGTGCAGTATGTAAGAATGAAGTAAGAATGACATCCTGTGGTCAAATCTGATGCATATTTTCCAAACACGAGTCACTTTCTCTGATGAAGAGATACGACCATGAAGACAACTGTTTCACATAGACTTTTACCTCCATATGTAAGAATCTAGTCATTGTAGTGGTTACGCCATCATCTAAACAAGGGATTTTTCATGGCGTGCCCTTCGCTTACGGCCATACCACCCTGAACACGCCCGATCTCGTCTGATCTCAGAAGCAATCCAGGGTAGGACCTGGTCAGTACCTCAATGGGAGACTACTTGGGAATACCAGGTGCCGTAAGCCTTTTGACTCCATCATAAAATGCCTTTTTCTCACTTTCGCACTGTGCAGAGACAAAGATTATGTGGGATAAAGCTCAGACCAACAAAATGCAATTGCTTCAAGCGTGAGTGAACTAAAGACTGGTTACTCCTTTAAGAAAGCTGCAGGCATCCGGTCAAGGATGAGGCTTCATTTCTTCTTTAAAGCGTTTTATTGAGTCCACTTACTGGATTGACATTACACTTCTTTGTGTGTGGTTCTATAAATACAAATAAAGTACTCAAATTAGGATAATCTTTACATAATCTGTGGAAATATGCATTAAACCTCTTACAGAACTAAACACTAAAGGCATATTTACTATCTGAAACATGTGCATAAACAGGCAACTTTTGCTAACAAGTTAGCTAAACATACCAAGAAGTCTGTAAACTCTCTCATTTCTCCAGTATCCAGTCTCTGCTCCATGCTGTGGCTCCAGAAAGTTCCACATCAGTTAGCTCCAGCTTAATTATGATTGGCAGGTGGGCTGGCCAATCGTGGTGCAGAGGGGCAGAGTCTAGACTTTTCCACAGTGAGGTCTGTTATGTGGGGCGGATTGTCTCTGCTGAGGGCTACAAAATGAACCCTAAAGAAGTGGAAGCAGTTCAAGCAGCCCTCCTGCATGAGACCCCAGGGACAGTAAGAGAAGTGAGGAATTTGATGAGCTTTCTCAACTACTATTGATCATATGTCCAAGACTTTTCCAGAATAGCCAAACCGCTGTATGACCTACTCTCCAGGCCCAAGTCTGCAGAAAAGAGCTCCCAGATGACCTCCAGTCGCTGGTCGGTCTCCGTTTCCCCCATCCCAATCAGTACGGTGGACAGCTTTACACCAGGAAGCACTGCGGAAGCTGGTGGACCAGCTGATTAGTCCACCGGTGATGGCCTACCCTGACTTGGAGAAACCGTTTATTCTTCATGTGGACGCTTCGGAAGATGGACTTGATGCCGTCCTTTATCAAAGGCAAGATGAGACCCTTAGAGGCATAGCATATGGCTCCAGGACACTTACAGCTGCTGAATAAAACTATAAGCTGCACTCGGGAAAATTGGAGTTGTTGGCACTAAAATGGGCCATCACGTACCAATTTTGGGATTATCTCTTCCATGCCCCCCACTTCACTGTGTATAGCAGGGGTCCCCAATCCTGGTCCTCAAGGGCCGGTATCCAGCAGGTTTTAGTTGTAACTCTGCTTCAACACACCTGATTTCAATTAGCAAGTGATTAGCAGGCTTCAGCAGAGCTTGAGGAGCTGCTGCACAGGTGATTCAACCACTGAATCAAGTGTGTTTGAGCAGAGAAACCACAAAACCTGCTGGATAGCGGCCCTCCAGGACCAGGATTGGGGACCCCTGGTGTATAGTGACAACAATCCACTTACATATGTCTCCAGATCTGCTAAGCTCAACGCGACAGGACACCGTTGGGTTGCAGAACTGACTGACTATTTTTTCCCTCTGAAGTACAGACCTGGGACAGCCAATAGAGATGCCGACTTTCTGTCAAGATACAAACCCATTGGTACCATCATTCAAGAGTGCACAGAAGAATGCCAACAAGAAGATATTGAGAGTATTGGATGAGCTCTGGAAGTGGAGAGTACAGGAGAGATCATTTGGTTTTCAGCCGTCACCTGTAATAATGACGCTCTGCCACCAGAGGTCCGTATTGCTCCACCAGTCCAGCCCTTGGCTGCCAAAGACATCAGAGCAGCTCAAGAGACAGATCCAATCATCAACCTCTGAGATCAACATTTTTAATTCAGCCAGACTTGAACGTTTGTCTTTTGTCACATGATCATAAAATAAAACAATCCTTATTTATTTCAGAAATGGGTTTTATTTGGTTATTTCTGACAGTTTTAGTTTCATAAAAGCTCAAAATACTCAGAGAAATCAGTTTCAGCATTTATTTGAATGAACACATTTTTAAAGAGGCAAGTCAATAAATGATTTACAAGTTTGGCTAACAGCTAAAGAGAACATAAAGGTCTAGAGGCTCCACTGCCAAGGAAAAGCAGTGGTGCTGGAAGAACTACTTGATTTATTTACTCAAGTAAAAGTGCAGAAAAAGGGGTAAAACAAATTACATCAGTGGAAGTATCCAGGAAATGTTTGACTTAAGTAAAAGTATTAAAGTATACATCGTCAAATGTACTTAAAGTATTTAACATTTAAATGTGTGTAGAAGAAGGATTACCTGTGGAGCTGCAGTCCGGTGCAGACAAGGGAGTGTGTAGTTGGTCTCCATCAGACCGGGGGTGGGGTGGGGGTCGGACAAAACACAAATGAAAGTACTTTTACTTTTGAAACATTTGAGAAAATGTAGTGGAGTAGAAAGTACAGATAAATGTTTTAACATGTTGTGATGTAAAAGTAAAACGTAGGCCTGAAGAAAATGAAGTAAAAATACTGCTGCATGATCCTCTGGTTGGGCTGAGGTGAAGGTGATTGGATCAGAGAAGGATAACGTGGTTCCTCTGGAGGAGCTGGCCATGAGGTCCCTGCACCACATCCACTACCAACACCCAGAAGGTGAGAACATTCATAACAGTTCCACATTAAATGAGTACAGAGGTGTGTTTGTAGTCTCTTGTGTGAAATCACATTTCCCTGTTTGTTTTAGTCCTGACCTGCTTTATTTTCAGGCCTGAACTTGCTGCCCCCCATCAGCCTCCCAAAGGTCCTGCTGGACCTGCTGCAGTTCCCTCTGGGTCACTGTCACTGCTGCAGCCAGGCCATGTTCACCATCACCTACCCGAAGCTTTTCCCACTCCGTGACACGGCCCTGGCAGGAGTGCACCGCAGGTCAGAACACGGGTTTGTCTCTATAGCAACAAACATGTTTGGTTCTGACATCTTTGTTTCTTCTGCAGAACCACAGTGAGTTTTGTGGCCTATTGCTGCTCCAGTCACTGCCTCAGGACCTTTGACCTGCAGGGGTGACGTAAACCCCTCCCCCAAGACTCATCTGCACTGCCGAGGGGGACGGATAACATCCTGTCGTCTGTCAGCAAGTGAAGCTGATCACGTAGGAGCTCCGTGATTCCTGCCAGTGCAGACGCTGAACGATAGGACTGCTGCTCCTCGGGTTCATATTCCAGCTCTTTGGACAAAAACACTTGTGATCAAGCGGATCAGCTTGTTCCGTGTGTTTGGGTTCAGGATGATAACTGGTCCACCTCCAGTCATTATCAGTCTTGGACCTGAGGACGACTCACAGGAGAAAACTTTGACAAGTAAAGACTTTGATTTTTGGGAATTCAAGGAGCCGTCTTGTAATAATGCTAATTACTGAAGAATGTTTGAAGGTTTATTATTTATTTTAGTGTGTTTATTGTGTTAACAGCTGATTTGTTACATCAACCCCCATTTTAAACCGTATGCTCAATAAAAGCAGGTCTTTAGCAGTCAGAGGTGTAAACACATGCCTCCATTACCTTCTACACCTCGGACTTCACCTACAACACCGGCAGCTGTCACCTCCAGAAGTTCTCTGATGACTCGGCCATCGTCGGCTGTGTGTCTGAGGGGACCGGTCTGGAGTACAGGTCAGTCATCATGGACTTTGTGGACTGGTGTGAGCGTAACCACCTTCGCTTAAACACCAGTAAAACAAAGGAAATGGTGATTAACTTCCAGAGAAACACTCCTTACGTAGGTAAAGCTGGTCACGCTCCTCGTTCTCTTTCATGTAGGCTTTGCTGATCTTTTTACTGTAGAGGTCGTAGATGACACCATCCAGCCACCTCTGGAACCTTCTACAAGAGCTTTTCACAGGTTCTCCCACCGTTTCTGAGATGAGGTGTAGCCCATCTATTTTCTATGGTTTTTAGAAGTGTAACCACTTATTTATTAGAACTGGTAAATGTAAAGTGCACTGAATTGTATTCTGGAGGGGAGCCACAGGAAGTGGGTGGGGCACTCAACCAGCTGACTGCTGTGACGTAGCAGCGCTACACGCCAGCTGGGGTTGATGAGTGTGGCTGAGTATGTTGGCGTGGTCCTGTGTGCCTCATGTCCTGTATGCTGAAGGATTGTGCCTAATAAAGTGACCAGCCAAGGTAAAAGCATCCACCATGTTGACTGACAGTAGCTGGTGACTTGGGAAAGTATGTTGGGAGAGACTGAGGAGGCTTCTTAAAGACGAGATGGGGTTTAAACAGGGAGCCAATTGTCAGAGTCTGAGCTGATGAAGAGACACAACCATGAAAACAACTGTTTCACATAGACTTTTACCTCCATATGCAAGAATCTAGGTGTGAGTGACGCCATCATCTACACAAGGGATTTTTCATGGCCTGTCCTTTGCTTACAGCCATACCACCCTGAACACGTCTGATCTCAGAAGCAATCCAGGGTTGGGCCTGGTCAGTACCTTGATGGGAGACCACTTGGGAATACCAGGTGCTGTAAGCCTTTTGACTGCGCCATCATAAAATGCCGTTTTCTCACTTTGGCCCATCTTTGAACCGCCTCGTTATTGAGCCACTTTAAAACCGGGCTCGCCACACAAACGACACACGCTTGTTTGTGATAAACCCCCTTTGTTTCGTCCCCAGCAATACGGTCAACGCTGTACAGTAGGCACTAGGCATCACTTCATCTGCCTCTCTTCTTACCCTGATGCACCCATCACTCTGGAACAGGGTCCATCTGGACTCATCACACCAGTTTTTAATAATGCATTGGACAGTTCTGAACCCAATTTTAGTCGTTTCTGCAACCTCCTTAGATGTTTTCTCTGCTTGATGCATGCCAATAATGTGACCCTAACACATACAGACTAACATACAGACCACCAGATGTGTCTTTCCACATGGTTGTTGAAGAAATGGGAAGCAACTCATCGCACCAGTTGGGGTTAAATAACTTGTTGCAGCTGAAAGATAATCGCCCATGCAGTAATTATCCAATAGGAGGCTCGTACCTGTTTGCTTTGTTAAATCCAGGTGGCAACTTTTTTCTTTTTGGTACAGACAGTGTATACATTTTGTTTTCATTCCAAGAATTTGGGCCCCACACAACAGCAACTGAACACTATTAACTGTTCATTATTTTATTACAAAACATGATGAAAACAATATATTGAAGTTGATCAACTCACAAAATGAGGTGATGGTGGTTTTGAGTTAGAAAAGGTCCATTCTCTGACTGAAATCATTTGAAAGACACTATTTGTCTTCTGTCTTGGTAACAAGAAGACAAATCAAATGGACAGTCCTGAATCTTTGAACTTCTACTGCAATGCGAAAAGGGACAGCCCAATCTTATGTTCCTGCTAAAGTGAATTCATGTTTCTTTAGTCTCTGACAGTAACACCTCTCTATCTTCCGGTTCAGGACCGGCGCAGTAGAGCTGGACGGGCTGAGCTGTCCTTTGGTGGATGGAAGTCCAGGTTTGCAAACAAACAAGCATTACAAATCCCCAGACACAGAGAAAGGTGCTGAGACAAAGTGCACTTCTTTAGCAGTTCCATCAGTTGAAGTGGATGAGAGATGACAAAACAACAAAATATGGCTTTTCCACGTCTACACTCGTAGACATTTCATCTTTGATTTCTTCAGAATAACACAACAACCTGCAGATGTTCTCCAACACAGCTCTGTTCATATTTACATTTGAAATTTACATCCCAAGCATTTATTTTTTGCTGTGGCTCACCTGAGACTAACAATAAGTGGTCCATAACATACAGGTATGTTTCTGTCGTGCACGGTTCTCCATACATGAAGCTGTCTAGCAGGCTTTGACATACACTTAAATTCTCATAAATCTCTGTAAGCCCTCCTAATGCCACAGCTCCCATCCAAAAGCATTTGGCAGTACCGTCTTTAGCATTTTTCCCAGTGGTTCTTAGTTGATTTGGATGCTGAAAAAATTGTTCAAGAAGTCTAATTTCCTTCATATTGAGCTTTCTTCACACTTAGCCAGCGGAGCTGGAGATTTAAACAACGGGAAGCTGGCAAACTCCTCCTCAAGTCCTTTCATCCCATCTCTTAGCCCGTCTCCCAACCCTTCATCTATCTCGTCCCCCTCCCTCGACTCCCTCTCGGACATCACCCCCTCCCCCGTCCTCCCGTCCAGTCTGTTTGCTATTAATATTTCTGAGTTGAGCCTTAGGTCACTGCTAAGTGTGCCACAATTGACATACAGGGGGTGTCCATTGCTGGGGTTGCTGTTAATCAGGTTGTTGCTGTGGCTGTTGCCATTGCCCTGATTACTGAGAAGCGTCGTCGTGGTGGTTGAACTCGCGGTCCCGTTTCGTTTCTCTGTCATCCTGAAGGCGTCTGACATCAGGCTGGCGCTGCTAGGGGACTGGGGAGTGGCTGAGGAGCCGAGCAGTTCTCGCCCCTTTTCTGTCTCGTGATGGCCCAGGCTGGTACCGGCCCGTTTCCGGTTCAGAAAGAAGATGAGGAACCCTCCTAACAACAGGCCCATGAAAAATAAAAGAATGTAGATCGCTAAGACGTGGCGGCCTCCTCTTGGTGCCGTCACCCCTCCAACACTGGGGTCCTCCAGCGTTAGTTGGTAGGCTGCCCGCCTACAGGGGGTGGGGTCTCTGATGCTTGGTCCCCCTTCCTGACGGACACAGAAAAGAGTAGTTTTAATCGTAGTCAAAATAAAAAGTAATGAGGAGTTTCATTGTGTGTCCCTACCTGGCACGTGCAGACATATTTTCCAAGGCTGTCCTCTGTGACGGTCACCTCTAAGTCAGAGTGGTGTTGCCTGGTGTGTCTGTGGGGAGGATACTCCCAGCTACAGGGACGGGGAGACAGCTGGACACATGGGAGCAGGACACGTATCCCCAAGGAGACCCTCAGCGCCAAAATGGGTGGACGGCAGCGGCCTGGAGGACAAGAACTAAAACGCTCAATCCCCAACAATAACAAATATCAACTAAGTATAAAAAACAGCTGCATTCACTCACCAGCATGTGCGTGACACATTCTCAAAGCCTGGTCCACAACATCACCTGGACCGGGACTGACACACAAATGAAAAGAACCTTGACGTTTTTAAGTTTGTGCAAATTTTTTATTCTTTATTATTATTCAAAGTTTTTGTTTACTAAAAGTTCATTTCCTGTGTTTTTAATGGTTTTTTTTTCTTTATTTGGGCTTGTTTATAAAAATAAAACTTCAAACATTCAAACACAGGAAACACGTTTTTAAAAAATGTTCCGCTCTGATCAGCACCTACACTGTCTTATATATATTAGCCGTTTCTCTAATTATTGCCTATCTATATTATTATTTTATTGTGCTTATTTCTTATTTTTGCTTATCTCTCTTTTTTTGCACCAAGAACCAAAGCAGTGTTGTGATTTCTTACACATATGGCAATAAAACCCTTCTGATTCTGACCTTTATGATATTCCTGTGATACTCACTCTGCTTGTGATGGTTGGCAGGTTTCATCCTCTGTGCTCCACACACAGCCCAGTCCTCTGGCTCTGGCACAAACCTCACAGCTGGGATACAGGGAGCAGCCTTCAGCCGGGACTCGAGCCAAAGACAGAGGGCTTCCCACCAGAGCGCGGCCCTGAAAACACATGAGACATTTTATAGAGTCACTAAAGAGAAAGACGTTGAACATGAATCACACACAGCTGTGTCTGAGGTGTGGATTCATGGACTTTACCTGATGTAGTATTATGTTGTTAACAGGCTCCTGTGAGGTGAAAAGAGGAATCTCTTGTAGTAAAGTGGCATTCTGGCCCACTACTGCCACCTGGTGGAGCTCTCCACGGTCTGCAACAACAACAAAAGTTTTATTTATATTTATTTCAACTCATTGTAGGTTTGTATTAATATCACTCATCCTAGTCAAAATAGCACATCTAAATATATCCACAGTTAAACTACGATCAGTAGAATTTAATGTATTTCATTACCATGCTCAGTAGTAAGCTACTGGAAATGCTAGTAACATTTAATTTATACTGCTAACAAAGTAATGGTGTCATATCTATTTTAATATGTACAGGTTGGTAATAATCCAGTCTAAATTATATTCAAAGACAGACGCGTTTGTAAATTACATGCTACAATGGCCTGCCATAGACCTGCAGCGGTATGGAGCAGACTCAAAGCAACAACCGGACTCCAGGTATCTGCTGCGGCTCTGCCCCACACCGCTGCTGACAAATAACCAGGGTGGTGGGAATTTTTCTTCTGCTTGTAGAGTTTAGTCATTCAGTTTCATGATCAACGTGTTTTTTCGGAGCCCCAATTGATCATGAGCGTGCTACTCGCTAGCATTAGCATTAGCCAATCTGCTCCTAGTTTGACTCTTGATCCCAAACTTTGGAGCGTTTCTGACTTTTACAATGGCTTGTGTCTTTGCTGCTTTCTCTATTTTCCTCCACGGCACCTAGATGACCACATTATGTGTCAGTAAAATGTGTTCAAACTGTGGTGCGCACATTTAACGAAGCTTCGAATCAGTAATGAATCATTTGAGGATTTGTTTCTGCACCCAAAAACGTCTAAAGTTAGTTTTCAGTCCTCATTAAAAACATTACATAAGGAATGACTTGTGCTGTTTTATTAAGCTGCTCAACACAGAGAAATAAATTATTCAAGCAAAACGGAGAGTTTGTTGGATTATCTCAGCATGGAGTGCCATATGTTTAAAATCCTGGAGGAGCAGAGGACAAAAGAAAAAGTGTCCCGAAAAATGTGCTTTAGAAGTCACAAAAATGCAGCAAATATGTGAACTATATAATAAATGTGTACTTATATAACAACATAACACTAGCTACGTTTACATGGGCACAAGTAATCGGGTTAAACGCCCTATCGGATCAAAAATGCGTCATGTAAACATGTCAATTGGAATATTCTGATCCGATTCGTCCTGATCCGAATTAAATTTCATTCCGATTGAGAGAGGTGGTTTTGTCCGATCGTCAATCCGATTGGCGTCCATGTACACAGCCATTCGGATCGTTGGGGTAAAATAATGGCCACTGCGCATGTGTGCAACTTCAGCGTGCCCTCTTTCTGCCTCTGCGCATGCTCAGGACAGATCGAAAACATGGCGGGCGGTAAACAGAAGTGATCTGTTGCTGACGCCATTTTTTACTGGAAACACTACGGGAGCTCAATATTACTGAACGTCTCGATGGCCGAATGGCTAAAAATGCAGAGTTATACACTCAAGTGCATCTAAAGATGCAGGAAGCAGGAATTCACCGAAGCTACAGAATAAGCAAATAAAAGGGAAAAGATGTGCGGACAAGATGGCGTTTGTTTACAATTTCTCTTCCGGGAAAGACAACTCTGTGCATGCTCAACCCATGGTGCGTGCATGGCGGCGTGATCGGATCATTCCAGTTAGTGTCCATGTAAACAGAGATTTGGGATTTCCGATCAACCAAGATTTGAATCGGATTGGGGAAATTTGGCTCACGTAAACGTAGCTAGTGATAAAGAAATAAAATTGGCCCTTGCCACCTGCAGGTCCTCCACTAGGTGGCAGTAAACATGTACAGGACTGATATGGCAGGTTTATGATGAAGGTACTAATCCTAATACTCCATATAGATGCTTACAAGCTGCCTATAAACAAAAAGTACTTTATAGACCTTCCAGACACTCTGAGCTCAAGACGAGTTTAAAAAATACTATTACATTTCACTCCTTCTGATGGGGATCAAATCTACTTTTGCCACCTTCTTTTATGAATCCTTCAATCCTCACCAGTTCCAAGATAGAGCACTGCTCCTCTCTGATCCTCTCCACTTCCTGCCAGGATTACAGCCAGCTTGGTGTATCGGAGTCCCTTCCGGACCAGCAGGGGGGCTGCGATGACGCTGTTCTCCATCAGAGGGTGGTCTCTCACAAACGTCAGCACCTTGTCAGGCAGCTTCAAGGAGGACTCAAACCCTTCATCCTTCAATGCTTTGGTCAAACACTAAAAGGGAAAATAGGTTTCATTTTTCATTCATGATTTTTTTTGTTGATTATGTAAATGGAAGCAGATCATTTGGTGGTACCTGGCCAGGCCTTGGTGTGGGAACGGGCTCAGGATTAATCCAGTTCTCACAGGTCTTCTTCAGTTCTCTAAAGGGGCCGTCCATCACTTTGCTGATTTCAGAGAGACTGAAAATGCACACGGCCGACACGTCTTCAGGCTCCCTGTTCGAAATAAAAAAACAGCAAGAAAACAAATCAAGTTTTGAAATGATTTTACTTGGTTTGATTTCTCCTTAACCGTTCTCAGCTCACCACTGAGAGGTGAAGAGCCCGTAGAAGTGTGTGCTGCTGGGGTCGCCTGGAGTGTGTTGAATGGTGAAAACATCAGTGAGGATGTTGTAGCGTTGGCTGCTGGGCTTGTCCTCACACACCAACTGCGCCTTCAGAAAAGTGGTCCAACGGCGCTGCAACGTCTTCATCCCTCCAACGTCGGACTAAAAACATAAACCCAACATGAGTTTGGTCTAGTCAAGGAAAGGTACTAAACCAGGCATCAAACCAATGGGCTACCTTGCAGACTCGTGCAACTCTTGGAACTTTGACTTTGGTGTACATATCATACTCTTTGGCCATCTCAGTGAAGAAGAAGTAGATCTTGTCATCGTCTCCTGTTGGGTTGTTGTCTGGAAGCTGCTCTATGAAGGCAGAGCTGACAAACTTTGGGTCTGAACGAAAGCAAACAGAAAACTCACTACCTGTAGGAAGGTGTGACGATAGCAGAAAATGTTTCATCTAGTTGGAATTTGAGTATCTGACCATTGAGCCAGTTGATGGACTGTTCAGTTCGGATGCGCTCCTGCTCAGGTCCCATTACCCGGGAAATGTCAAAGAGCGTTCCCAGGAAGTTACTGGTGGCTGCTGTGTACAGAACGCCGTCTGGATAAAAGAGGGAGACGGTAGATCAGTTTACACTCTGGACATGAGTTAATGGGACAGTTAAACCATCCAGCTGAACTTACCAGCCATTACTGCTGTGTGATGCTGACTGGGCTCGAAGGGGCACTTGCTCTTCCCTGTCTCCATTTTTACCCCTCCATTTTCAAGTTTCTCCAAAGTGAAGGAAGGTATATCCTGTAGGACAGCGGAGGATAAGAAAGGTACAGCTCAGAACTAAAATATTAATGCTACAGGTGACTAGTACCTTGGAGGACACTGGATCTCACACTTCAGCTAC
Source organism: Aphyosemion australe (assembly GCA_006937985.1). Classification (NCBI taxonomy): domain Eukaryota; kingdom Metazoa; phylum Chordata; class Actinopteri; order Cyprinodontiformes; family Nothobranchiidae; genus Aphyosemion; species Aphyosemion australe. The sequence goes on along the minus strand of SSNS01000204.1, from coordinate 657,374 downwards.
CAAGAGACAAGCTTTTAGTTTTACCCTTTTATAGGATGCCTTTAGGGAAGCTGTGTTGCTTAAAGGGACACTAGTTAGTTTTGGCTGGATTTTAGCACCCCCTAGTGTTCGTTGGCGAAAACGAAAGTAAAGCGTATCTCTCCTTGCTGCGCGTTCGTCTTTTAAACACCTTAATCTAACTGCTGAAATGTCTCCTCAGCCTTCATTAGTGGAGCGGTTCATCACTAAATCAAACAAGTCCCAGCAGACCGGACCGGCAACTGTGAAGTTGCAAGTGGAATATTCTGGCCACAGGGGGCGACAGCACATACTGGCTCAAGAAAATGATTTAAAAATATGAAAAAGTTGCAGTGTCCCTTTAAAATGTCAAAACAATCAGATCTATTGAGCTGAAACTCTTCATGATGGGAAACATCTAGAAAAAAATCTAAACGTTAATAAACATCTTGTCCTTTCCCGATCTGGTCTCAAGTATCAGGGGGTTTTTTTCCCATTGATTGGCTAAGTATGGAAAGGCTACTTTCTATGGTTTTACATCAGGTGTGCTGTCTCCTCCTACTGGTTAACATGGAGGGGGCGGGGCATAAAACTTGTATTGCAGCCAGCCACTAGGGGGTGCTTGGAAGTCACCAACACTTTGTTGGGCTGAAAAAAATAACTTTCATCAGGAGCTGAACCTGGACCATGAAAATGCTGCAGGTGCCTCGTTTTTTTTTAAATTCTGCTTAATTCAATACAATAAATTTTGCCTTAAAATGAACAAGAAGTCAGATTATGAAGGGGTTTTTTTTTCAGTTTATTTGGGTTGGAACAGCACAGAGCTGCCTTCTCACCCACAGTTTTTAACCGAATACATAAACACAGTTTAAAAGACCATTTCAGCACATTTTATTTAAATATCACCTGAAATATCACCAGTAGGTGTTTAATACAACAGACGAGTAATTTTAATACACCTGTTTGCAGGAATAACAAGAAAAACTGATCTATACAGAAAAAATACACTGATTAACTTTAATGTACTTAATGTCTTCATGTTTGTGCTGTAAAAATTGGATATGTTTGGCCTTTGCAGCTGCTTAAATGACTCAGAACAGTGTTTAAAAAAGTAATGTTGTAGTCAGTGACTGTGCTTGAACTTTTCAAGTAGTCATAAAGATAGACACTGATTTTCTAGCTGATGAACCACATGTAAGTAGCCTAAAAAAGTCTATATTCCTTGTTTGTCTATGACAATTAATCACACCTATTAGTAGATAAAAATAAAATAAAACACTAACCAGGTATGCACACTGGGGGTCAAAGGCGTAGGTGCCACAAACGTAGATTTGATCATTTCCCAGGAACTCCAGCAGACGGATGTAATTTTTGCAGTCCACCTGTAGGGGGAGACAGAGTTGCAGAAATAAAGTTGAAGCAAGAAGGGGGGGGGGGGTCAACTTCCTATTTCAATTTTAACAATAGAGAAGTAAAATTAAATGTTTTAGTCATACACTTTTTGGTGATTATTAACAGCTGATAAAGATTATTCAAAATAAACTAGATTCAAACACTCAAACACAAGAATTTAAAGAGGTGGATTTATTTTGATCTCTCACAAGATCAACTTCAATTTAATCCAAAAATGTTGTTTATTTTTAAAGTTTGGATAAAAATGTGTAGGAGTTTCTTTATGAACCACATGAGGATCCAGGAAAAGGGAACAATCACCAATGATTCTCACTGGAAATTTGAAACCGCCACCACTTTCTGTGACACCTGAGATCCCCACAGCTCACCAATAGAGACCAATCGTATTCACTACTACCCTCAGACACGAAACATGAGAGTATTTAGTACACATTTGGTAGTATTTTTCCTCTCCTCTCTTTAACCAATGTGGAAAAATACCCCGTCGTCCCACCTCCCTGCCCATGAAACCATGACGCAGGTGATTTATCTTTAACCTTGTGTGTGTTTAGCATCTCCTGGTGGTCCTGGATGAGCTCCAGGCCTGACTCACCACCTCCCCAGAGGTCTGATCCACTCTCATGGCCGGATCATGTCACCTGCATCAGCCGTCCCCCCCTCCTTTCTACCAACACCTCTCCCGGCTGCCATGCTGGTACCACTTTGTTTGGGTTTCACAGCCAGCAGTGGGATCAGCTCAGGATTAGACTCCATTTCTCTCATGAAAACCACCGCTAGTCAAAGTCTTACTCTCAAAAGTGGCACAGCGGGGTGGGGGGGGGGGTGATCTAACGGGTTTATTTTATTATTTCTGATTGAATTAAATTCTGTAATGACCTCAAACCCTACTGGATCTTAATGTTCTCCTCAAATTAAAGCTAATTTCTGTACAAACAAATATTTTACATTTTAAACAGAATTAGACATCTGCTTACGTTCAGATGTTAATCACAGAGTGGGTGCGTGCGTTTGAATTAAAACCTAGACTGATGCAGAGTCGGCGACCGTTCAACTGGACAAGCAATATATATGAACGGTAGGCGTTGCTTTCAGTCGTAATCAAGGAAGTAGGGAGAGGGACTTAAGGGTGCTATACATTTTTCCACCTCTAGATGGTGCCATCTGAGAAAAAGACTGTGGGTCAGTGCAACAGCCTTACTTTAAACCAGGGGTGCCCAATCCTGGTCCTGGAGGGCCGCTATCCAGCAGGTTTTGTGGTTTCTCTGCTCAAACACACTTGCTTCAGTGGTTGAATCACCTGTGCAGCAGCTCATCAAGCTCTGCTGAAGCCTGCTAATCACTTTCTAGTTGAAATCAGGTGTGTTGAAGCAGAGTTACAACTAAAACCTGCTGGATACCGGCCTTTCAGGACCACGATTGGGCACCCCTGCTTTAAACCCTTCAAACATCTGACAGTTTTGTGATATCCTTAAAGGAATAGCGAGCGTACGATCTTTTTCTTCCGGGTGGATCACCTAAACCAGGGGTGTCGAACTCCGGTCCTTGAGGGACGCTATCCCACATATTTCAGTGTTTTCCCTGCTTCAACACACCTGATTTCAATCAGCAGGTGATTAACAGGCTTCTGGAGAGCTTGACGAGCTGCTGCACAGGTGAATAAACAGGGAAACAACAAAGAGGTGCGGGATACCGGCCCTCGAGGACTGGAGTTTGACACCTTTGACCTAAACCATTGGTCCACATAACTGTCAATTTCTGGTGAAGCCAATCCTGGGTTAGTCTTCAATTCCTGCGCACTCTGTGCACCCCCACACTCTCACGGAAACCAGGACGAGGCAAACGCGGTCCGGTCCGCTCCCCACAGACGCCGCTGTTGCTGGTTTTCTGCTCGAGAGGTAAGCTAACGTTCTGCACGCTATTTTTACGGCCTCACAATTACACACTAAGGCCGGCAGCTGCTTGTAAACAGGCGCTGGGAGAGTGATGCGTGGAGAGGGCGGTTCTTCCCTGAAATTCAGAAACATCGTCCGCTTCACCTTTAATTTAACCAAAAGTTGTCGCTCCAATGGCCTTACACTGTCTGCTCCAGACAACTGAACACACAGACACACAGGTGGTGTTTTGTTGAGACTACAATCTTATTCCTCTCGTCTTAATTTTGCTCTTTCCCGTTGTTCCTTCAGTGTTATTATTCCCTCTGATTTAGACCTAATCTTTTAATCAGTGTTTTCACAGAGCAAAACCAACGTCGAGCCTTCTTTTTCCTGCCTTTAGAAGCCAGTCGACTCCACACTTCTTCATAAAAGAAAAGAAAATCTGTGTTGATAATGAGTCTGAAGCACATTTCTGTTAAACATGACCTTCTGCTCCTAGTTTGAGATGTTTCTGCTGTTTTAGATCCACAACATGACTCAACTAGCAGAGGCTGGCGCTAGTCGACTCGTCACAGTGAGATGTGCTGCTTCACTGTACAGTACGCTCTATTTAATCACTTTCCATAGACAGTTACAGGACATCTGTGTCTTCATATACAGACCGTCTCACACTCACACCCCTGATGAGGGACTGGCTTTATTCCCAGAACGTTCCTTCCGATACCCAACGGCTCTCACGAGCAAAACAAACATACTGATGAATTAGAGCTCAGATTTTTTAATGGTAACACATCTCCCCAAAATGAAACTTCATTTATTTTTTCCCTGCTAGAGAATGACTGAGTTTAAAATCCCAGTAGGCTCAGAAAAAAATAAGCAATTGGTCAGAAGATGTTTACTTTTGATAGAAGGGGACATGTCAATTAAAAACAGAATAAATGTGGAGAACAACGGTTTTAAAGTGTAACAAGAGCTTCATTAATGCAAACTAGTTTATGGAATAAATCCCTGATCCTCCCTCTGGAGCAGGCATGTCTAAACTTTCCAAGGTAAAAGCCAAATTCTTTAACTTAATAGTCCTCGTGGGTCAAAATCACAAATTATTTAACATTTTAAAGCAACATTCCGCAACTTTTACACCTTAAAATAATGTTTTTTGTAAAGTTTTGGCAGCATATTATCTATTATGTTCATTTTTCACACCTGTGATAGTGTTAGTCCCATGTGTGTTTACCGCACTTTAGTTTTTTTGCTTCGGGTCGAAACAGGAAGTACTGACTGCGTGTCGTTTTACGGCAGAATATGGCAAGCCAAAGGGATTAAAAAGAGCGTGCGTTCTAAACGCGTGTTATGTCCGCCAAAATACGCGTACTTTATCCCTTTGGCTTGCCTTAATAGCATAACATAGACCCACAGTTTAGCAGTGGCAGATCCACCAAAGAAAGCTAGAAATCCCTTATCAGAGGAATCTAGGAAAAGAAAAGAAGAACGTGATAGAGCAAGAACAAAGACCAGAGTTATTATTGGGCCGTCTTTTCCTTGCTGGAGAGCTCTTTTAGAAAGAACGGCATGAACTACAGACTCTGACCTAGCCGTGCTGCTAATGGCTAGGTAAGTAATAAATGATTTCACCAGGGTTATTGTGTTTGGTCGGGCATAAAGTTGTTATACAGTCCTGATAAAACTATTTATTCAATGTGTGGAGGTGGAAAAGTTTGTTTTCATTGTTTTGCCTGATTTTAGGGTTGATTTATTTTAAAATGTTTGATTTTAAAAACTGATTTTACGACAGTGACCTTACGCAGCGAGCCTTGAGAGGGCGACAGAGCGCACATATCCGCAAAGTTCCGGAATGCAACATTTATTTTAATGTCTTTTTTTTACATGTTTACCCCCTTAAAAATAGTTCAAACTAGGCATATTAGTAGAAATCTCAACATAAAAATCATCAAAAAGTTCTTTCTAGAAATCCAAATGTAGGCCCCCAACAAAATCGCCCTGAGGGCCAATAATGGCCCCCGGGCCACACTTTGGACATACCTGCTCTAGAGGGTCTTCGTTGTGTCGGTATACCTGAGGAATGTTTCACACACCCGAAGGTGTGAATTGTTCACAGGACAGTTTCTAAACTTGACAGCTATATATTTTTTCTGTACAGGGCTTTAAAACACCACCTATTCCCAGACTATAGTCTCTTTGCCCTTTTCTTTAAAAACAAAAAAAAATGTTGACTCCTTACTAATTATGATGTTTGCAAGTTTACCCCAAAACATCATCATGTCATAAAAAACATGGATAAACCTCATAATTTGATTAATGATCGATTTTTCCTCCCCAAAGTTAATCAAAACTACTTTAAGTTGTGCAGTTACTGATTCTCAATAAAACAAAGAGTTTTTAACTAAATCAGATGAACATTTCCCAGAGAGGCACTACCATGCACGATTTGATTGTTGCATAATGTCAATGGTTGCCGTCTCATACAGGATCTTCTTGGATTGCAGAAGGATTACGGCGAGGCAACAGAACCGTAAACAAAATGATTCACTGGAATTCACGCTGCATGCAGGTTTGAGCCTGTGCTGGGTAACACGTCTCTTAGCTGTGACAGTTCAGACCATACTGTGTGTATAAATCACTGGGATCAGGGCTGAGAGAGGCAGAAGGTAACAGTCTCACCTCTGTCTTTCCCTTCCCCACGCAGGACCTCCTCTTGTCCTCTGGGACATCCCAAACAATCTAAAAGAAAAGAAGAGAGACAGAACATAATCAGTGTTACATTTATTATTTAAGCTCAATCTGAAATTCCCTTTTCATGATAATTTGCTAAATTAAGTCAGAAAATTGAAAACCACGGTACTACCACTACCGTGCTTCACAGCTAGGAAGAGGCTTTCGTGCTTTAATGTAGGTTTTTTATGTTCTCCAAACCGCTTTCAACAGAGGTCCTGTTTGTTAATGAGATTTAGCTGCAGTGAAGATATGGAGAGCAATAGCAGCACCTTTCTTATGCTACCACTCTAAGACTTCTGGCTGCTGCAATAATGTTTCATTTGTACGTTTAGGGTAATGGCACTGCAGCAATCATCCTTCTAGTTAATTATTTTAGATTTTATTGTGTTATGAAGCTGTTGTAATGTTCTGATATAATGTTCATGTTTTAGACTGATTATTTGTAGATGCTTTCCTGACACGCCTGCCCTCTTTTTGCAAAGGCAACCATTCACGTCACTGCTCTTTGTCTTTTTCTCTCCCTGAGATACAAATACCAGCAACGCTCAAGAGGCGGTACATACTTCATGCAAAATATTTATAAATGAACTGCTCTTCTTCATTGCTATAAATGACATAAACATGGGCGTTTGCTTTCCTAAAGATGCACGTTACACCTCGTATAAATGTGATTTGTGAGCTATTTCGGTTGGCCGTGCAGAATGAGGCGCATATGCTTCTTTGCAAGGTCTTTGACAATTACACAAAGATTAGAAAACCTCATTTCCACGTGCAAAAAGCCTTTAGGCCTGAGTGTTCTACGTATTTAGTCACATTTCTTTTTGTACTATAAAAATCTGGTCGTATTTAGGTCATATTCTTCTTCCATACGTTGATATTTACACAACTCCACGAGTGTGTCACCTTTTTTGGAGGTTTGCTCAAGTTGTTGGTGTCTACAGCTAATATGGCATCCCTGGCGCCCAGGACAAGCATGCCTGATGATCGGTCCAGTAGGAAGGTGCTGAAGTTGGTCACGTCCTTGAAGATCTCTGGACCAATAATGGTGTCTGCAAACCAAGAGAGAAAAAGATTAAATATGACTTTCCAAACGAGCTGAATAAAAAAGGACCGGTCTGGATAAGCTGATGTTAGCAGCGAGAGGTTTAAAGTGAAAATGAGATGAGGGGTCATATTTGAAGAGCTTGTTTAATCCTGACCTTTAACATAATCAGAGCTGCAGAAGAACTCCTATAATCTCTGAATTCATCACCTTTCTCTCTGCTTCAGTCTCCTTTCTCCACTCACTTCCACGCCCCTCCTCACTTCATGCTGTTTGTTTGGGATCATCCCTTTGGATTGTTTGCATCTGTTTTTTTATATTGTGCCCTTATTCAGAACCAAACTCACTCCTAAGGGAGTGATAAAACTAAGCTGAATAATGCATCATCATAACGTAGAGTAAACAATAGACTCGTCTTTACATAATAGTGTAAAATCAGCTATATTTGTCTCCTCTGAAACCTGAATCAAATCCCTGAAGCTTCTGAATCGAGTTCCAGCTCTTGTTTGCTCTCCCGATCACTCTCTCTCCCTCCTACTCTTTCCTCTCAACAACAAAGCATTGTGTGTGTGAGTGTGTGTGTGTTCCAACAGCTAAGAGGAAGAAAACAAAAAAAAGCCCAAAAAGGCCAGCTGTGTGTTCAACATATTTGGAGTTCTTCTGTGAGATCTTAAAACCACCTGTGTGTGTTAGAGTGTGTGAGAATGAGAGGGTTTAGTGGCTTTTTAATACAGTGCTGACCTTTTTAGGTGTTGTGAAGAAGGCCAGACATGCCCGAGGACGGACACACACACACACACACACACACACACACACACACACACACACACACACACACACACACACACACACACACACACACACACACACACACACACACACACACACACACACACACACACACGGTTTCATTTCCAAAAAAGGAGAAAGTGTGTCAATTTAACCTCAAACAAACAGAAATTACACATTACCAATAACCCACTACACAATGAATGAATGAATCGTGACTAAAACCAGGAACAAGGGCTACATCCAAGTTTGTGCACAGTGCAGATGTTTGCATCTGTTTGAAATCATGTCAACTTTCACCAATGAAAAGCCAAAAATGTCCTTGGAGGATTGGACATCGCCCAGTTTCTAACTAAGATCAGCTTCAGTTGAGAAAAGATGGAGTTACAGCTGCTTCAATCAAACTTTGAATCGATGTGCTCTTTTTTCATACTGCAAGATTTCCTCCAACTCCAAAACTTAATCAGTTGTGTATCTTATGTAAAACTTGCAAAAACTTTTTGTGTTTGTTGAGTTTCATTAACCATGGCGGCCATCTTGACTTGAGTTGACTCCAATTAACATCCAGCGATTACTTTCTGAAGGTTTCACTAAAATCTGTCCAGTGGTTTGTGAATATTTTACTAAAACAAGCTTTTTGCCCAATAAGATTTGATGCAACTGAAAACATGAGAAACAGCTCATTATTAAATCTATGGATACATCAAAAATATGTTATTTACTTATAATTAAATACTAATTAATCAAAAAAGTTGAATTATTTTAAATTGAGATACTTTAAAGCAGTTTTCCGCAAAGTTGGAATCAGGACCAAACTGTGGGCCATCAAACACCTATTGAGGACCTCTTTGATATTTTAGTTAATAAATCTAGTAAAATGGGTATTTTCCAAGTCTGTTTAACTGGCTCATTAACAACATTTGTTCATTTCAACTCATGCAAGTCCAGATCCTCTGCAGTTACTTTGAGTCAGAAGCTGAAATGTTTGGGAACCACTGCTCTAAAGAACCACGGATATGATAGAAAACATCAAAAACTTCTTCATGTGGTAAAATAATATGGCTGTTTTCCATTGAAGCAGCACTTGATAGTGAGCTGAAAAGTTTTTTTTATTCTGGAACAAATAACAGATGGTTAAAAGGAAGGAGGGGCTGAAGAAAGATGCACAGAGTTGGCTGCAGTCCCAGTATTTTACTATTGAATGTGCCAAAATGCAATTTAGAGCATTTAGCTGCAAACATTTTAATTATGTGACATTATTTCTGTTGTGATAACAGGAAATTATAGTGATTTTGTTTTCCTTTGGCGAGTAACAAAACACCTGATTATAGATCTAATCCGGTCCATTAGTGCTTATATATAGCAAAGCACGTTTTCTACCTTTGCACATTTGACTTCCTTTATAAGAGCATCACTGTTCTTAAAGACTACGTTCACTCATCTTTTCAGGACATTTGCAGTGGCTCTAGTAGAAATGAATGCCTTGTGAGTCGATCTCTGTGGGGGAAAAGCTCTGGTGCTCCTGTTGCAGGAGGTTAGCCGGAGCAGATGGGAGCAGAACAGCTTTTGGAGTCTTATTTCCTGATATTAGGACATCTCCCCTCTGATTGGCTAACAGCAACCTGACTCTACCAATGACTCTGAATGTTGATGTTTTATCTCCACAAATAACACAAGCCTGGAGGAGTTCTGCTGTGTGGTGGAGTTGCTAATGCTAACGGTTAGCTTCTACTAGTCGAGACGTTCTCTGCTGTTTCCTGGACGCTAAACCAACAACAGCCTTCCCCGTCATGAGTCAAGATGGGTGAGTCCATGAATGCTAAGTGACAGTGTGACATAGATCTGAGTGGCTTTTACTGACTCAAGCGTTTCACCGTCTATTTTATATCGGCGGCTAATGCAAGCTAATGCAGCCATAGAAGACTTTTTTTGATTTTCAGCCTGCATGTGAAACTCAGTGATATAAAAAACGTTTCTCAGATAAACTGGTCTTTGACTGTTCTTAATTTTATAAAATAAAAGCTACAAACAATCCTAATAAACACAAAAAAACAGGTGGAGCAGAATTCCCCGCGGCCTTGCTAACCCTCTGCATTGATAAAATGAAGGAGAGATAAAAGAACACACACCCTGTATTATCCCACCAGAGAATATCAAAGCAAACCACAAGAAAGAACTTGCAAACAAAAGTTAAAACTTATGTATTCGATGGATTAATTGAAGATAAAATTCTCAGAAGTTCAGAGGAAGATGAGCTCCAGTGTAGCAGCTGTTGACTAAAACTAGCACAATCGTCCTCTGTATACGCCACATCTGGGTATTTCTGATAAACAGCACTCAGTGTTGACATGGTTTTCCACTTAGAGGCCATCTGTCTGTCTGTCTGTTTGTCTGTCTGTCTGTCTGTCTGTCTGTCTGTCTTCTGTGTTAGTAAAGAAAAAAAGAAAAGGATCCCACCACAGCGACATCTGCCTGTAACTCAATCACAGCCCTTTTCTCTCCCCTCGCCTCCATCATCCAGTTAGTCTGTTTCCCGCAACATTTCACATGAATGTCATTCCACTAAGGAGCCATCTGTTCGCTAAAGGCCTCCAGGCTGTCAAATCACAAGAGTGGCTCTCATATTTGCCCGCAGACGGGAACACGTTTCCTGGAAACCTAGTCAGAGCGAGGACGGAGATGTGGAGCGTGTATTTTTACATCCCAAATGAGTGAATTATTCTTCCTCGATTCGCTGTGTAAAGCAAAGTTTTAAAGGTGTGGAACACTGAAAACACATTTTGTAATTATTATTTCTAATTATAATTGGTCTGAGTTTTTCATGCAGGCTGAACATGAAAATAGTCTCCTCCACCTATCTCCTGCATCAGCTTCTGATAGAAAATAGACGGTGAAACTCTAGGATTAGAAAATCCTGACAGATCTACGTCACACTGTCACTAACATTCATGGACTCACCCATCTTGACTGTTGTTGGTTTAGCGTCCAGGAAACAGCAGAGAACGTCTTAGCTAGTAGAAGCTAACTGTTAGCATTAGCAACTCCACCACACAGCAGAACTCCTCCAGGCTTGTGTTAGTTGTGGAGATAAAACATCAATGTTGCAGAGCAAACAAAAGCAGTATAAAACGTTTAGAAACTTTCAAAATAAAAGTCAAGTACAGGCTTCCAGTTGCTTAACTAGTAAAATAATTTACATCATTAGCTGTGATGCAGCCATAGGTTGAGTAAAGAGAACAGAAAATAAAACAATGATCTTTTTGGATACATGCAGCTGTCTTTCTCCTTGCTGTTTCCTGGACGCTAAACCAACAACAACCTTCCCCGTCGTGAGTCAAGATGGGTGAGTCCATGAATGTTAAACGACAGTGTGACGTAGATCTGTCAGGATTCTCTAATCCTAGAGTTTCACAGAAACAGAAGCTAATGCAGCAGATAGGTGTAGGAGAATATTTTCATGTTCAGCCTGCATGAAAAACTCAGACTGACCCATTAGAATCAGAAATAATCATTAAAAAATGTTTTTCAGTGAACCACACCTTTAAACGTCAAACAAATAAATGCTTATATGTAATAATAATCGTCCACACCAGTATTGCAAAACAAACTGACACCATTGAAGGTACCCACTGTGCAAAGACCTAGTTAGGAAATCCTACAGATGTGGTCTGGACCAACGGACCCAATATAGACATGATCTGCTCGCCCATGCGACATTGACTGTTTGCAGGCAAGCATTGGCCTCAGTGAACTTTGGTCTGACATCGCTATTTGCATTTCAGTAACATTTGATTTACAACTTAAGTACTGCAACAGCCTATATCTGCTTATCATGGTCTGATGTACGGCACCCATGTGCAGCAAATTAGACAAGAGTGTTAGTGACACAAGCCAAAGGCTAGATCTGTAGCCATGTCCTTGTGAACTGGTCCTCAATGTCTGAGTAGGACTCACACACACACACACACACACACACACACACACACACACACACACACACACACGCACACACACACTCCGACATGATGCCACCACCTGCTGTGTGTCCTAATGTAGAGATGATTCCTAGAGCTACACCATCTGCCCTTATTATGCACCCACACGCCTCTAATTCTACAGAAAACAAGACAGAACTGAAAGTGAAATACCTCTCAGGTTGTTGGTTTTATTTTATACTCTACTCTTCCCTTCATGGTGACACTCACCATCATCCTTCTGAAGGGCTTTGGGAATAAATTGGACCTGACATGTGTCACAAAGCAACAGAGCATGCTCTGCAGGTTGAGTAAATGCCTCATCTTTGACAGCAGGAGCCTGCAGGTCACCACCTATCAAATCTCACCTCAGGCCTGTGCACATTCATATTTTTGCACATGTCACATATGTGAGTGCATGTGCTTATAGCATTACCAAAGAGACGCACAATGGAACAATTAACAGCTGGACCGTTTTATTTATAGGCAATAATCCTTAAATTCAACGCATCTTCCTTTAGGGTAAAGGAGATTAACGGCTGAGAGGAGGCATACTGATTAAAGTTTACTAAGTCCCATTTCCAAGCGTTAGCTCTATCTCTTGGCCATTTATGTGAAGTCACAAGGGGTAGTGATTAAAAATGTCTCAAGAAAACTGGAAATCAATCTTCACCAGTTCCTGTGAAATATCCAGTATGTCCTGGAATGGCATGCAGAACTGGTTTTCTAGCTTTCAAAAAAACTTGGACAAGATCAGTTTTATCATTGTTAAGGAAGACATTAAGTGATTAATTAATCTGATTTCATAAAACTGGACATTAATATAGTCATCACTCCAAATAAATACATATTTGCAGGATTCACTGCAATTAAATGCCGATTCCCCTGAGATAATAAAAGAAAACTCTATTGGAAGAACATTTAGACCTCCCAGCTCACTGTTCTCCAACATCAGAAAGAAAAAGTTAAACCTAATATCCAAAAGAAACAGTAAACTACCAAAAACTATTATCTTTGTCCCGTTGCAATGTGCAATGCTTTTAAATCAGTTTTAGGTAAATTGGAGAGATTTGCATATCTTTTCCCAGTAAAAACATGGAGCCGTTAATGGGGATTTTTAACATCATTAGGTTCACTGAAAAAAGGAGATCTATGGAAAAACAGGAGGTGGTGTGGGTATAAATGAATAAGAAGTCCTAAAATACAAAATTCTCTCCTCTGCCATGAATCATTCATTCATTTTACATTAAACATGACAAGAGAGGCTCCATGGGAGAGATCCTGACCGTGTGTGTGTGTGTGTGTGTGTGTGTGTGTGTGTGTGTGTGTGTGTGTGTGTGTGTGTGTGTGTGTGTGTGTGTGTGTGTGTGTGTGTGTGTGTGTGTGTGTGCAGGTTGTCCATTAAGGATTTAATAAACTGAGTCTTGCTCTGAGGGACCAACCTTGGTCTATGTCTGCAGGGCACTGTGGGACCAAGTGGGAAGTGATAAATTATACACCGCCCTCCTTCGTCTGTCAATCAAAATTGACGGGTTGGAGAAAAAAGATGGAGGGAGGTGCACATGCTCCCTCCCCCATCGCGCTGTCTGAAAACACACACAAACACACACACACACACAGCGGCGCCTGCAGTGAGACAGGACACAGCTGCATGATCACAACCCCACAGATGCACGTTTATCAGCCACTCAATGCCATTGCAGCGTTGTCTAAATTGTACAAATCTGTCAAAAGTACTTGACAGGTGAAAGGAAATCTCCAGCTTTTAGCAGACTGACCTGATCCATGTTTACCACTTACCATTGCAAAATCCATGCCTGTAATTCCATTTTGCAATTTCAACAATGCGAACGAACAATCGTAATAGGCAGGCTGTTATATTTTAGCAGCATTCATGTACACGCTGATCACCAATAAAATATTTGTTGAAATAAATGGAATTTGCTAAAATAAAGGACAAAAATATTAAAAAAGGAGGGTCTGTGTGAATTGCGTAATTTTACCGTTGAATTTCATCTATTTTATCGTAATATTTACACTGTAAAAAGTGTAGATTTTATCGTAAAATGCCAGCAGCTGATGTTGGCAAAATTGTACCTAAAAATTACGACATTTTCTTCTTTCACGATACACTCTATTAAAAAGAACGTACGACAAAAGACCAGCAGCTGTGGCTGCCGATATTCTACCATAAAATTATGAGTAATATTTTTTCTTCTTTCACGGTACAGCTGATGTCTTTATCGCAACGTAAAACATCACACACTTTCCTAATATTGTAACATCTTGGATTGTGGACAAAAAAGACCCAAAATTTTCTTTACAAAGTCAGTGAAACTAGCGTTTTCTACTGACAAAATTAAAACCCAGTCAGTCTGAAACATGGCTGCTCATACCGAGTCAGGTTCTGTTGGATGTTTCTTCCTGTTAAAAGGACGTTTTCCTCCCCACTGTCGCTACATGCTTACTTAGTATGAGGATTGTTGTAAAGTCACTGACACAAGTCAGGGACTCGATGTAATCTGCAGGTTTTCCTTACATAGGAAACTTTTAACTAACTGGAAAAATAACTAAAAGCACTTATAAGTAGGTTGAACTGGAATGTTTACTTTGTGACGCCACTAGAGATGACTTGTTGTGAATTGGTGCTATGCAGATAAACTGAATTGAATTGGAAAAAGTGAAAATTTGAAGTTTGCATGAATATGTTGACACCAGCCTACCACAAGGCCAGAGGCCCCCATGTGCAAACGTGTTGCTGACGTTATTTTTGAGGTTTTTTGGTTTTTATAAATATAAATGAAAAAGTTGGAAACAAAATGATTTTTAATTGCACAGACATTACATTCAGCAGTTAATTATTTACCAAAAAAACAGCATCTAGACAATAAAGCATCGACTGAGGCTGTGTTTATATTTGGTTAACTCCTTTTTTATTGTTTCTAAGTGGCTCATTGTTTCTGCAGCTGGTTATTCTGGCACATCCTGCCTCAGTTCCTAAACTGTGTTTGAATTAGAGACAGACGCAGACACATTAGAGTGAAATAAATTAGCTCCACAGCAGCGTTACCCACATCTGAAAATGTCATTTTCAAGACTTTTAAGCATTTACGCAGCATTTATGACACTTTGGGATTTTAATTATGAATGCTGCATTAGGTCACATCTGCCCTGAGGGACTTGTTATTTAGCATTCTCTGGAAGTGCAAACCTAGGGCTCAGACTTCAGGTGACTTCCTTCTGCAACATGAAAGCTACCTGTTCAGCGGTGACGTAACGAAAAGCCAAAAACCTGTTTGAACCAACAGGGAAGCCATCAGTCACGGCTCATAAAGCTCAGGCCTTCCTCGCCTCCACTCGTGGGTGAAGACATCAAAAAACCCTAAATGACCCCCTCACACACACACACACACACTTAGGGAAGATCCAAAGTAAAGAGGAGGATTGCGAACCATGAAGAGGAAAAAAAATAGAGAAAAAGCATCAGAATGAAGCCAAAGAAGAAAGAGAGGTGAGAATAAAGAGGGGGAGGCTCAAGGTTGCAGCAGCTGATTGCACACTTTATCATTTAATGCTTTGCTACTCTTCCTCTTCCTCTATTATCCCATTTTCTCCTGGGATGTGATGGGGAGCCTGTTTATGTTGGGATGACTTTAGATGAATTCATAATGCCATACCTTCAGTTCCCTCGCCTCCACCTTCCTGTTTCCAGCCTCACACTCTGATTTCCCAGCGCCTCTCCCACCCCCATTCCCCTCTCCCTCTGGTTGTGGATGATAAGCGGTGGCACCACTAATCAGGCTTGCCCTAAATTCGCCCGTGCCCCGCAGGATTAGCATGTTGGTATGGAAGCTGGTCGCCAGCAGCGCTCGCCAATTCCTCCGCTAACAGGAAGTGTGTGTAAACAAAACCCTGCGTAAATGAGGAACTCTATCAATGAGTCATCGAGTTAAAACAACTGGACTATTTTTATCCTACAGTGAGCAAAACTGTACTGCTAAATAATGCAGGAATCGTGTTGCATAATTAGCATCTCCAGATTGAATTCAATGGGGGGAACAAAACTCTGCTGAACACTGTAGAGATCTAAAACTAAACACAACTACTGAGCATGTCTACAGGTTTGGCCTCTAAAGGCTGGTTTAAATAATCAAAAAGAAGAAGAAAGTGTGTTTTGAAAGGACGGCACCATCATTGAAACACTCTGGAAGCATTTCTTACCATTTCATTATTCAAACAAAACCTTCACCTGGCTGTGTGTTTGGGTTTCTGCTGCTGGATTCAGACTAAACAAGGAGAAAAGCTTCATATCCAAAGCCAACCAAAGCCACATTAGACATAACATCTGCCACGCTGGAACACTTCTAAGTTTCTGAGCAGCCTTGCATAACAAAACAACCCGTATACAATGAAATCTAATAGTAGCAGGGATGGTGATGAGTATCATCGACCCACTCTTCTTTATGGAACAGTTTTAATTCTGCCACATTAAAAGGTTTTACAGCTGAAGAGTCAAAGGTCAGACATTCTGGCAGAGAGCAGAATTCATGGATGAATTACAGCAGGTCATCTCGGTCCTGAAGCAGCAACGCAGTCCCAAACCATCACACTACCACCACCATGTCTGACTGTTGTAAGATTTAATAAAGTTATTATGCTTTATTGCTTATGAAATTAGGATCTTTTGGATTGCCTGGGAAGTTTATTCACCAATGAAACACAAAAGCCCAAAAATAGTTAATAAAATGAATTTATTACTAGAATTAGACTAATGATCAGAGAAAAGTAGAACAAGGATAGTAAAATGCATTAGACAATAAAATAAGATAATAAAATGAGCTGAAATGAAACTACAATGAAATGGAGTGAAATGATGATGTAATTAATGTGATGTGATGTGATTATGGGTGTTTCTGATGTTGGGTGGAGTCTGAGAGAGGAGTCTAATTCTAGTAATACATTCATTTTATTAACTATTTTTGGGCTTTTGTGTTTCATTGCACATAAGCAGATGTCTAACGCCATTGCTAATGCTGAGCGGTGCTGAATTCAATAGCATGGGGCTCTATGGGATGTTGGGTGGGCTTGGCAAAAATAAAATCAGGGGTCGGGACCCCAAATGGGGTCTGCACAAGATTACAGGGGGTCCCCATAATTTGTCTTTGCTGAGGTTGTGAGGTTAGCAAGATTTTATTTGTAAAAATTACATTTATAAAATCCCAATAACACACCCTACAGTATAATCAGACCTCCATATAAAAGTTATAACTCTGTATGTCTGTATAAAGTTTGCAAATTATCACATTTAACGTGTTTATGCGTGTAGGAGTTGGGGTTGGGGGTCCTGGCTTGTCTTGGACACAGGCAAGGGGTCCCCAACTACACCCCTGAACTACATTATATCACAGTACAGAGTAAGACCATCACTTTTACAGATTTCTAAAAAATCATACATAATTCCTGAAAGAGGGAAAACTCCGGATTCCTGCTTTAACTCTACCAGACCTGGGTGTGGCTAGTAAAAATGAACTCAGGGTTTTCTTTATGAATTGTTGCAGTGAATATTCCTGCTAGGGCCGGCCTGGTCTGGACAGCTTTGTTCACTTATAGTGCATTTTGCAAGAATAAACCAGGAATGACATCCTGTGGCCATGGCTGTTGCCAGTTATGGATCAGCTCCAGAAGAATCTAGACGGTGAGTGAAGACGAGTCATACACAGTTAGTTAATAAGTAAAAAAAAATACATTTCACTGTATCGAGTTGTTGGTAATTGAAAAAGTAGCTTGAGATATGTTTAAAGGTGACTATTTGCTTCTAATTCACTGTTAGCTCAACATTAGCCTCTAGCCTTCTTCAGCAGATATTAGAATAAAACAAAAAGATGCCGTGGCTTCTTAGAGGCAGCCGTAGCTCAGGAGGCGGAGCGGGTTGACCAGCGATCGGAGGATTGAGAGCAAACCCAGCTCCGTCAGGGTACTCTGCTGTTGTTTAAAAATAAACTCATCATTTGAAAACTGCATCTCATATTTACTCAGGTTCTCCTTGTCTGATATTTGTTTGCTGATCCAAAACACAGACTGCAAAAGAGTTTTTTTTGTCAAGATTTGACCAAACCAGTTATAAATCCATCAACACGAGAGAACCCTACTTTTTAGCATGTGAAGTCAAAAAAACAATCAAAATGTTGCATGAATGAATCGGTGCTGCTGCATGTATTGCATCAAGATTTCCCTTCTGGGAATTCAAAAGTGGAAGAAAAACACGTTGATTGATTGGACACATGGCTTGTGTTTTGTGTTCAGTTGAGTAATTTACAGATGTTCTCTCTCTGGTGCTGATTAAATGTGACAAGACTGAGAATGGGGGGGGGGGGGGGGGTATTCAGGCAAAAGTGCAAAACTTCCTGTAAAGAGATGCACACATGCTCAGGTATGCACATGTTTACATGCTAGCTTGGCTGCAACAGCATACAGTGTTCAGGTGCATCTACTGACTACCAACATGCATTCACCAGCATCATCTCTAGAATAACCAGTAACGGTTAAAACTGCATGCAACAGCTTTTAAAATTTTACAACTTATCTACAGAGCACACAACTACACAGAGTCCCTACAGAAACCACACAGCAGCACACACACAGCACAGATACCACAAGTGATTACCAAAGCAGCAGCGTCTCAGCTTCACAAGTTCTCACAAGTCTATGCTGATGGAGCACGAACCGGCAACGATGAATCTTTACGATCATCTGCTTGTTTATCGTAGCTTCATATGTGCTACAGCGTTGGTACTTCAAATTAATATTCTGTGGTCATTCACTGGAAAATGGTCACTAAAACCACAGAAAAAAAACCCAATGGCTGGTTTGGTTTTTCATCAGAAAAAGGATTTGAGCGACAATCTTCTGCTAACAATGCCCCTATTTCTAAATCAAGTGACGCATACGTGGTAATGGCAAACAGGAAGTGTGAGTCTGTGTGTCTAGTTAAAGACCACGGTTTAATGTTCAACAAAGATCGTTTCCTGTCGACTGCTCATACCGACAGTAGTAGTTTCAGGGCACAGCCATTAACAATTACCAGTTGAACTTTATATTTTTTATGTTTGCACCTGCAGAATCATCTCCATCCACTTGAATGAAAACAACAGTTTGAAAATAGGACAAAGTAGCACTTCACACATCATTAAGTTAAAATAGTTCATACAGTTCTTTTAATAGAGCATGCATGTTTTAATCTACAGATGGATATTATGAATATTTTTACAAAGCTTTAAAAACAAACACACACACGCACGTGCGCGATTATATGTAAGTTTCTGTGCTAATGTTACATTTAGACAATAGTCTACCTTATTATAAACAGATACATCATTATCTAGAGTTCACATTTTAAGAAGACTGTAGGAACATATTTATTTCTGCAGGTAGCAGAGGTTAGTTTAAAACAAATGTTGTGCTGCTATAAAAGCAGAGAAGAGCTGCTACAGGAGCCCGGATGTCCAAATATGGATTAAGTGCAAATTGAAATGTGTTTTTCCCTCATCATCAGTGTTGATGCTGTGATTAACTGTTGATGACACACTGACAGTGTCTTTAGCCCTCATTCCATCTTTTTGATGACTTTACAAAATAAAAGCATGCTTGTACAGTTGAATGTGTGACAAAATAGTTATATTACTCATCGTTTTTTTTCTTTTAGTCATCATTTTTGGTTTGTGAACCAAAATTAAAAATTGAAATCTGACTAATGCATAGTCCAACTGGTGTCCAATAAAGGACTTTTATTCTATTTTTAGCAGAACTGATAAATTATTTATAGTGATGATGTGCTCTAAGGTTAGACATTAAGGTTAAAGGTCACCAAGTCTCAAAAAGATCAGTGGAAAAAATTACTGGGTCAAAGACAAGTAGGTACAGTTGTTTCTATTTTCCACCATATGAATAATGAAACTCATAAACAAGAGTCAGACAGCTGAGTTCAGGCGTTGACTCAAATGACACCAACTGTACTGAAAATTACTGTTTCATAGAAACCATTTTTGTTTAATTAACAAATGAAATATTTAATTTGCTTTATTTAACTGCATCTTTGGGAACAAAAGTAATTTTGTACCACGCTACTGTGCTCAATGGGTTCTACCCATTTCCATACAACAGCATAAGAGTGGAGGTATGAGAAACCAACCAGAGAGGTGGAGGAGGTGGAAAAACAGCCGTCCTGCACATGTCATGTTAGTGGAAACCTGAATGGTCTACCTCCCATGTGTTGGAGGGGAAATAAAAACATTTCCATCCACACTAGAGTCATTTAGGAAAACCACAAAAACACACACATACCAGGTGACCCCGCATCCTAAATCTCACAACCCAAAACCTCCAACGGTGACAGAAACATCTGCTCCCATGGACTACGTTTCCATCACGTGTAGTCTGTGGAAACCAACTGGTTTCACTGGTTCAGGGTAAGAACAGTGGTTCCAATTAAACCTGTAGTTCAGGACTTAAGTCTCACATTATGTCCTGTTATGAATAATTACTGCAAATAAACACCTCTGAGCTTAACGCTGATTAGTCTAGTTTATGTTTTCAGATGGACGTTTCGTAGACCTGAGTGTGTTTTCATGGCTCCATGTTTCTAAAGTAAGTCTCCATCTTTTGTTCATCAAAAAGCACCGATGTCTGAGGTTGGGGATGTGGCCATAGAACAATTTGATTTTGATCCAGAAAGATTCACAAAGACATAACTGTTGTCTTAACCCAACTGGCAGGTGCTTGAGCTCAAAGTTCTTTGGTTTTAGAAGAAAAGGTGAAACACTTTATGAAATGTAAAATAGTTCAGACCTATGAGTAAAAAGTCAAGCTCATAAAAGCTTTTCTTACAACTTTTAACAATATTTTACTGCTTTCACTTCTATTTTTGAATTAAAAAGCAGCGCATGGCTTTGAAAACACCAGAAAACACTGAATTAACCAAGTTTCTTGTAAAAATATTTTTTTTCTGAGTTTGAACCACCTTGTACACACTACACATACATATCAAGGTCAAGGTCCTTGACACATACACATACCATTTAACAGGAGGTAGTGACTTTTAACATTCACTACATGACTCAAAGTTTCCCCCGATCATGGTTTCTGGGTTTGGTTCTATTCTTGACACAGAACAAAGTAACCAGTGTGCTGACCTGACACAGACCTCAGATCAAAGCTACCGACATTTAACCCAACGCAAAGACTAACACTGAGAGCATGAGTGTGAGTGTGTGTGTGTGTGTGTGTGTGTGTGTGTGTGTGTGTGTGTGTGTGTGTGTGTGTGTGTGTGTGTGTGTGTGTGTGTGTGTGTGTGTGTGATTTTTCAAGGAGAAATTGTGATTTCAGTTGAATTCACAATTTTCTTGAAATCAAGGTTCAATATTTTATTCACAACATAGTCATTTGAATCATACCATAAAACACTAAAAGCTATTATTTTTCCTACCATTATTATGTTTTTTAGTCATTTTTTACCTTTTAATGTGCTTGTAAATAGGGATGCACCGATCCGATCTTAATATCTGTATCGGTACAGATATAGAAAAATTCTAGATCGGGTATCGGAGACTATGGGCCCGATCCATAAGAACTGATCTATTCAGTATATTTCTATGTGCTGTGACTGACGACGTCATGCGCTACAGTCCCACGCTGTGCAGCAGTTGATTTCAAAATGGAGCGAGCAAAAGGATCTGTGATTTGGAACTTTTGGGCCCCCGTACAAAAGGATAATCCCAGTCTTTTTCATATAGTAACAAATAGCTCATTATGTAATACAGTTTAATACCGTTTTTCCATATCGGTATCGGATCGATATCGACCGATACTAAACTTCTGATATCGGTATCGAATGTGAAACAGTGGATCGTGCATCCCTACTTGTAAAGCCACTTGTGATTTTACCTGGAGAGACGCTGCATAAAAATACGTTCTTGTTCTACTCTAATAATGCAAGGAGGCAAACTGAAGGTAAATTGATTTCAAATGTGTATAATAAAAAAATGCACCCAGAGTTTGCCAAGGTGGGCTGCCTGGATGTTTTTCTGGGCCGTCTGATTGTTTTTCTCTCACTAAAGCTGGTGTTTATTAATCCTGGTTGAATAACTTGTGTTCATAGAGGTAGTATCAATAAAATGGCATCTACAAATAAAACATGTTGATTAAAACAGTGTTTATGAACAATACAGGTGAAATCATGTGGATAAACTGTCTCCCTGCACCATGATCCTCTACAGCGACAAACGAATCTCGACTTTGACATCCCTAACTCTCTAAAGTTCAGCAACTCTGGTTTAAACAAAAGAATTGGTCTCCGTCCAGGTCCAGTACTGGGGTTCATCTCAGATTCTGCACTCTCAGAACATTCTCCGCTCATTTCATTTCAACAAAACAGAACAATGCTCTCTTTGTCTCTGAGTCTCGGGTTCTCTATCTCATATTACAGAAAGGATTCCCTCTTCCTTTTCATGGTTATAAAGTCCAAACCCGCTTATGTGCTGCTCAGCCGAGGTCAAAACCCTCAGCATCATGTGGCCGTCGGAGTGTTTATACAAGACGTTTCACACCAGCAGATACGGACACAAACATGGCAACCTCTTTGACCTTTGAACTCCTCGTCTTACAGGCTGATACCTTCACACACATCAACAGTTATCAGTATCGGTGTCAGGGGAGCGACCTTGTAGCAGAATAAAACCAGTTTCATGAATAAAGAGGCTAAAAAAGTCAGAATCAGACGCTTCTTGTTGTAAATAAACTCCCCAGCCTCCACTCCTCCTCCTCCTCCTCCTCCACCTCCATCCATCCTTCCTGCCACACTTGGCAGCTCTTTCAGGGTCAGCTGGAGCCCGGTTTGTTTGATGCTCCTTCAAATTGCATTCGTTAACAGTTCACTACCTCCTCCCCTCGCTCTCTCGCTCGCTCACTCTGTCTGTGAGCAGTTTTATAAACTATTTAGCATCCAATCACAAAGCTACGGTGTCACAGGAGGAAAAAACAAACAAAAATAGACACTTAGTAAACAAACAGATTGAGATGGTTCCAAAATGGATTCATTTGGGTACCAAACGGCATCAAAAACCAACTAAATGAACAGACAGAAACCACATATCTTATTTAAAATGATTCTTTTAGTCTCTTATGTTGATGATTTATCATTTTATGTTAATTTAGACAATAAATAAGAGGAACTGTTTAAGTAATGGGCCCATTTAATAGTTCTGTTTAATTAGAGAATGCCATAGATGTCTTATATAATACTTTTATGAAAAACTGTTTTTATTTATCATAACTCGCCCAAAAGTACAAATAAAGCAAAGATTTATCATGCTGACATGGTAGCATCTATTATTTTCTGATTTTAGTAGTTTTTTTCCTTTTTGTGTAAAAATGCTGATGTGATTTTATAATTTATTCCTATTTATTTATTTATTACAGCCTCACAAGTGGAAAAACAAGCATGAATGCATGCAGACTGCTGATTTAGTCAATTATAAAGAATTAATATGTGAAGTTTTTTGCATACAGAGTGGAAAACTAAGCATTTTTTAAAAAATGACCAAAAAAAAACTAAACTATACGTGAGATCAGGTAGAAAAGTAATAACCTGTAAGAGGATTAACTGATAAAAAGCCCAAGAAATAAAATATAACACAGAAATAAAACAAATAAAAAAAATGTAAAACTAGTAATGTCATAAAAGAAAAAGAACATTATATAAAATATATAAGCTCAAATAACATTGAATTTGTTTTAAATAAAATAATAACTGAGTTAAAGGAAAAATCCTGATTTTCATGCCTTTATCTTTTGAAACTGACTTCCATATAAAGTCTGGTCACTTCTAATGATCCAAAGTGGACATCAGACACTAAAAACATCCAGATTGACATAAAGGAATATCAATACAGAATTGCATTTCTACCATTTCTGTTTGCAGTGCAATAAGGCACAACTTTGCTGACGTGGAGAGAAGGAGATGGAAAGTGCAGGGTGGACAGATCCAGCTCAGCGATTAAACCGGGGTCGTTTTCTGAGCGTGCTCCTGCAGGTAGAGCCGCTCAGGGTCACGTCTAATGTGATATATAGCAGCAGAGGCCAAAAGGTTAACTGCTCTGGGCTTCTGAAATGAGCGCTGAGGTGCTCAGTGCCTCTGAGTCCTGCAGCCAGAACTCAGGGTGAAGAGCACAAAGTGGAAGAGCAGATGGAGCATCAGGTATTATGCATCTCTTCAGCAGCGAGTCTTCATGATAATACCACTTATGATTCTTCCATGCCCTGGTTTGGGTGGAGGAAACTTATAAAGAGTAACAATTGCGTGAGAGATTCTCCATGTTTAAAGCTACGACTTTTATTTTTCGTTGAGGTAAATAACTTCAGGGACACGCCTGCTACACACACACACAGTCAGGTAACAATAAAATGTCCAAAGAGATCAGGGTGTGTGTGTGTTTGACATTATGTGATAACAATAGAGCAGTACAAAGTCACAATGGTTTAATGTCAAACGTAGATCATGATCAGGACAGTTTGGTTTGGCTGCATCAGAATCCAACACAAGCTTTTCAACGCTCCCACAGCGTGATCGACCATTATCCTCTCAGCTCATAGAAGCACACACACCACTCCAACGAGTTCTGTAAGTTCAATCGTGGAAGCGGAAATACTCCCTGTAAGAACTGCTTTCATCCCATCAGCTCACGTGTATGAAATCTCCTCTGCTCTTCAGAGACACCTGAGAAGTGTCGGGTTTTAGCGGAGACCTCTAGGACTGAGGCATCTTAAAGGAACACTTGGCAGTTTTGGCTTGTTTTTAGCACCCCCTAGTGTTCGTTAGTGAAAGTGAAAGTAACTCTTATCTCCTCGCTGTGCGTTCGTCTTTTTAACACCTTAATCTAACTGCTAAAATGTCTCCTCAGCCTTCATTAGTGTCTACAGGAGCGGTTCATCACTGAATCAGGAAGCATGCTGGAAGCAAACTGCAGCGCCAAGTATGTAAGCTGAATTTTTTTCAAAGTCCAGCAGGGAGCGGTTCGCCACTCTGAAGTTGCAAGTGCGGTATTCTGGCCACAGAGAGCAGTGGGTGTCCGAGTGACATTTCATTAGCATGTAAAGGGTCATTTTAGCACTTACTGGCTGAAGAAAATTAATAAAAAATATTAAAAAGTCGCATCGTATGACTTTAAGTTGCTGATATTTCAGATCATACCTGAAGGGACTTCTCATGTTTACCGCATGAACACAAAGTGGCTGAAACCTGATTTCTTAGCAGGTGAAATGAGTGAATTAGCTACATTTTAATAGGAACAATAGTGTCATCATGGGTCCAAATGAAAAACAAAAAGGTTGAACAAAGTTCCAGAGGAGCCAGTGTCTGTACGTACAATGGATGTACCCTCCGCCCTTTCACCTGTAATGGTAAATGGTAAATGGTCTGTACTTGTATAGCACCTTCTTAGGGTTCTACAACCCCCCAAGGCGCTTCACAACACAATCAACTCAATTCACCCATTCACACGCTGGTGGGGATGAGCTATGATGTAGCCACAGCTGCCCTGGGGCGCACTGACGGAGGCGAGGCTGCCGAGCACTGGCGCCACCAGTCCCTCCGACCACCACCAGCAGGCAAGGCGGGTTAAGTGTCTTGCCCAAGGACACAAAGCAGCATTCTCTGGCCGGAGCCGGGATCGAACCTGCAACCTTCCGATTACTGGACAACCCGCTCTACCTCCTGAGCTACTGCTGCCTGTAGGTTTCTGAAGCCCAGTGGGCGGTTCCCACCACCGCCATCTTGGCAGCATCACTTCCAAAAAATACAAAAATGGAGCTGAGAGTTGGGCTGTGAGGGTGGGAGCAGATGACTGGCACCCATCAATCTCTGAGCCCATGTAGCTATGAGCTAACTGAGCTAACCAAAGCTAACGGAGCTAACTGGCAAGTGCTTTTAGCCAGAAAACCATAGCTGAGTGACTCTGCTACCTTCTGTATTCTAGGCTGCAGCATTTTTAAGGTAAAGCTGAGGTTTGTCCTGGAACAAGCAGGATGCAGGTCGCTGATGACTAACCTGCTACCTGTCAATCAAAAGGACACAGCCCTAATTATTTATCATTTCAAGCTTTAATTACATCTAAATGGATGAGTTACAAAAAATCTACCCCCTCAGGTTGTCATGACGATAAACTTGACAGAGACTGATCACCAAAAATAATCAACAAGTCTCACGTTTCACAGAATCTCAGAAAAAGAAGTTCCAACCAACGCGCTGGTTTCACACTTACACCACAGCTGTGAATTTATTCATCTTTTTGGGGACGACGGCGTTTAACCGCACAGATTCTGACATTTCTGGCATACTTCACATAGACAGGGAGTGTGTTTCTGCAAACTACCACACTGGATTGCATTGTGGACGTGGTATTAAAATATGCAAAAACCAGGAAGAATTGTCCATCATTCTCAACATGTTGCAAAACCAGAAACTTCCTACTTTTCACACATTCAAAGTGTCATTATCTGAATTAAACGTGTCACCAGAACAAGCCTCCAGAGAAGAACTCTTAATGTCTCTGAAACAAAAGCAGTGTGTGGAAAGAGCTGCAAAGCACGGCTGTTTAGCACTTACTTCATCAGCTGCTGACATCTTTTACCACTGATAAACTTCAGCATTAAGAGGAGGGACTGCATGCAACCATTTCTCAGACGGGTGCATAAAACCGTGATAATTACTACCAACTCAGTTTTTCAGTGTTCGTGTGAAAATCTCAATCATCTGATTCAGATGAAAATGTGATGAGGTGCAGCGAGAAAAAAATAGCAAAAAGATAAATGAGCATGCATGTGTGTGTGTGTGTGCTCAGCCTTGAGACAGAAATGACACTCGTTTAGCAATTAACCTGCAAGCACAGTAATCTTAAGACAGGTGAGACTTCATGGATAAGACACAAAAACACACTTTAAGCCCATGTGGCCTTGCAGCATCTAACACACACACACACACACACACACACACACACACACACACACACACACACACACACACACACACACACACACTGGGACAGCCTATCTAAATAAATGATGTGTGTTATTTTCACATGGATGAAGTTCCTTTGCTGATTCACTGCACTTTCAGTGAGCTGTAGAACACACACACACACACACACACCATGAAACACCAGCCTTGTGTTCTCATGAACTCAGTTCTCGGATGTTAACGACATTTAGAGGATTAATAAAACAGTGGGGGTGAATAGAGGAAGACGTTTCAGGAGGAAGAGTGAAGAGGTGAGACAAAGTTCAAGCGTTGAGCAGCTTTCTTTAAGTTAACTAAATAATAATACACTCTAAAATAAACGGTGGATCGAATTACAAGAATTTATTTTTTCAGCAATCAGGGGGTTGACATTAGCACCTGTCTGCAGGTGAAATGAGTCATTACCACAAAAAGAGCTTCTGCGTGTCAAATCTTTTCATCTTAAGCAAATATTCTGCATTTACCCGATCCGTCACCTTCCTGCTACACGCTTGTGTCACTCATTTTGATTAGATGTCATCCTAAATTGCCTCCAGCCTGACACGGGAAGCCAGGATTCCTACAGGAGGGAGCTGGAAGGGGACGTTTCTCAACATTTTCATTGTATATTAAAACTAAACCCATCACAAACAATCATCTTCATCCTTTTCAGTATTTATGACGAGATTTTTTATATCTGGCGTCAAAATAATGCAGCAAAGAGTGTAGATTATAAAATAATAACTTAGTATAATATACAAAACACATATTTAGAATTAGATCTAAATATACAAAAAATAAGATTTTACTTTTATCTATTATATTTTATTCAGAATATTTAGACTAAAATGTCTTTGATTAGATTTGATTCTAATTATATGTATTCAACTTTCTATATTTTTGACAAAAAAATTATAACCAACATATTTAGATTAGATTCAGAATATTTAGATTTTTATTTATTTATACTTTATTCTACATGTTTAAATTTATTTTCACATATACAATTTTAATTCTAAATATTTAGATTTAATATGTTTATTTTTGATGACAAAGATTTTATTTTTATAATGTAGATTCCCCCTCCTATATTCAGATCTCATTTAAAATATTTAGATTTAATTTTATATATTTAGATTATATTTAATTTTTTTAAGTTATTAATTAGATTTGTTTACATTGTGACATAACATTGGACTTTCCTAAATTACGTGATGAAAAAAGTAATTTTCACACCCATTTTTATGATATGTGACAAAAATGTTCAACTTCTAAAACTCCAAATAAAGCAAAACACAGAGTTACATTTTTTATGTAGAATGATCGCCCCATAGAAGAAATCTAATCTCTTTAGTCTGCCTCTCACATAATTAACTCTTGACCAAAAGTCAATACTCCCCAGGCCTTATGTGACACGGAGACTCCTCGCCAACTGCTTTTGTTTACACTAAACGTTCATGTAAACAAAGCAAAAATTGAGATTTTGTCCTAGAAACCACGACAGTCTTTTGGTTTCTGAATCTCTTCTGCTGTGATACAGACGTGACAGTTCAGTTAAATATCATCTATATTTGCCTGCAAGGCTAAGATAATGTCGGCTTGACATTTAGGAAATATCAGTGGTTCAGAGGAAGTGAAGACGTTAACCGCTGTCTGTATTTTGTGCTCAAACATACAAAAAGGCATTAGCTGGGGGGAGGGGTGACCTCTGGAGCTATATACACTCAGAATATGTATACACACAGGCTCTGGGCTGCATATTTACATCGTTATTCGATATGAATTTAAAAATGTCATGTTTACACGTTGCATTTTCCTTACAGGAATAATGACCAAAAGTATAAGAAAAACATCACAATTTAAGATATTTCATTGTATAATTTGCAGAAATGCAGCATTCTGAAGTTTGGACATTGATAGAGAAACTGTAACTTAAAGTTTTCTAAGCAGTATTTAAGTCAAGCTGGTTTATTACAAACTTTTGTTCCACCTTTGAACTTCCAAACCAAGGAGAACATTTTTGTTTTTTCTATTCTTGCACATTTTGGAAAATAAGAGTAATAAAGTGATCTTGTGCAAAAATCATGTACAAATTATATTATTAATGTATGAATATTGCATGCTAACAGTATTTCTTTTATTTATTTATTTTCAGCTCGTTGCATGCTGTAATGGTATATAGGAACATTAGTGTGCTCAGATTGGCTGTTAGCTCATCAGGAGATGTGAACTCTATTTGAGTAAGATGCTAAATGTGTTTAAATATAGAAACACACTTCAAAATGGTTAAACATGCATGCTTATCAAACTACTGTAAAGACATCATTAGCTCACATAAATGAGAATCATTACAAAAGAAATAGTCTGAGCATGCTGAAAATACCACAAACCTCCAAAATAAAAGCAGGAATAAGACTGCAGGTTTTTCCAGCTGTTAATTTGCTGCATCCTCATGATTTAAATACAGATAGAAGAAAGGAGACAGAGTGCATCTAGGTATTTACAGCAACAATGCAGAAGCTAAAATGTTACATTTATGGAAAATCATTTTAGGGACGGATAGGGACACGTCTCATGGCACAATAGACTATTCTGATGAGATTCTGTTAAGCTTTACAGAACTGTGATAACAACAAATTGAGGGTTACACTGAGCACTGCAAAAACACACATGCATGCACGCGCACGCACACACACACACACACACACGATCTAATACACAGTGTCTGGTTGTAAATCATGTCAGTAGTAATGCTTCCATCCAGAGAGAGAGAGAATTGCTGACGAGTAGAATATTGCCAGGTCTAGAGCTAAATGTCCCTCCAACCTTTTATTTTACATTTTTCCACCTCTTTCTCTGGGTGAAAGAACACAAAATAAACGTGTTCACATGCGTGCGTGCATGGCTCTAAAGGCCATTTCCCACGATGCCTTGCAGCTCCAGGGTCCTCGTGACATCATCGTCACTCTGGGCGACAAGGGGAAACAAAGGGGCGGGGCTTTCCTTCCTGACACCGTCTCCAATACAATGGGGAGACCCTCTGTTTTGGGTTGTGCAGGAAAACCTCTCTAATGGGTTTAAGCTAACTTCTGTGAACATGTGTGTGTGGGTGTTTTTTTATGAACTTCATTCTTCCTGATTATTCTTGGAAGAAGAGTGAAGAATACAAAAGGCATCCTCAAAGATCTACAGGATACAGGAAGTTGAACTAAATCTAGAGAGCAGGTGATCTCGTGGCTGCAAACAACCAGAAAACAGAATCCAAGAGTTTCCCGTGCAAGTAGGTAAAAATAATACCGATATAGGCCTACCTGTATTTACCAAATGCCGTCATCAGAGAGAGAAGTGAAATAAAATCCCAAGAAAACATTTAGCACCAAATCTGCACGAACCAACCCAACTAATTGATCTGATTCTTCCCAGGAATAAAACAATAGCTGCAAATAAGCCAGTGGGATTCCTTTTAGCACAAACATGCAGAACCAGTTAAACCAGTGATATGATGGTTTATACAGAAACTAGACCAGCTCATGCAGGGTTGGTAGTTACAACCTTTAGACAAAGCCCAGAGAGATAAGATAAGAGAAACAACAGGAAGTCTCTGGTCATGGTGATGCAACGTTAGAATAAAGTAGATATGCATCAGGTTACTCTGTTAGAACGAGAAACATGCTGCATATTTCCTCATAACAGTCAAGTGTCTGTCAGATGTTCTGCAGCAACTTTATAAAAATTGGAGTTTTACACAAGTGTTTAAAGGCCCTATCAATGATATTCATAGAAATCATGGTAAAAACTGCGACTCTTTAGCGCCATGCAGTTTCGAGTAAGTATTGCAGCTACGGTGGCCCACTCAAAAAGGCAACAACTCCAGCGTTCACTCCAGCTATCTGGTTCGTTTTTTTATAAAAAGCATGAGATTGATTTATTTGCAGTCTCTGTAGGCTAACCCACACAAAGCATATAACTACTCAAGCAGGTAAAAAACATATTTTAATGAGTGTTCAGTCTTAATGCATAATGCCACACGTAGCCCCCCCTCCCCATCCCCCGACAAGACGATGCGCGC
>SSNS01000204.1:538741-626297 GCA_006937985.1 Aphyosemion australe | reverse complement strand
CATTTCTAGGGGAAACACTGCTGTTAGCTGTTGTATCAACCTACCAGTCCTGAAGGAAGCTAGCATAGCTGCCTGTCACCGATTCACACACGGAGGAGGGGTGGCATCAGCTGTGGCGTCCGGTGTCATGTGGATCAGAGCAGCGGAGTAAACAAGAGTCTGCCGGTTAGCCATCAGCTGATCGGTGTGCGCCGCAGTGAGGATCGAGATGGAGCTAACATCAACCACTGGCTGTTTAGCGATCGGATAGCCGATGAGGTTTGGCTGGAGCCGGGGACACGCTGTGGAAATAAAGTACCGGTAACTAATGCTAACATGGCTACCGGCTAGCGGACCACCGTTGGGAGAGACACGGCAGGCTGCGGTAAGAGAGGAGACTTTAATAGAAGGAGCTTTCTTGAAGAAGGACTTTGGAACTGATACGTTGGGACCGGATTGGGAGCTTTATTATGAAGAAAAGATCAGCTGAGGTGAGTCATAAAAACACTTGGATGCTGGTGTCTAGCTGTTGCGGGCGGGGTTCTCATCATATGCGGCTGCTGAGTGTTGGAAATCAATAAGACCTGACATATTTGATGTGTCTTTTGATTTCATTGTTTGTTATTCAAACTAACAAAGTCCAGCAACAGTGTAACAGCTAGTCTCGTCTCTTCTTAGTTGCATTGTCAGACGCCTAGCTTCCACGGCGCACTGCTGCCCTCTGCTGTTTCTTTCAGGTTACAGTCATAGTGCAAACGCGTAACTCAGAGCTCGTATGTCCCTAAATAGCTACCGTATTTCAAGATGGAGGATGACCATGGAGCGTCGACCACAATTTATGTATTAAAAATGTAAAATTTGAAGCTGAGAGGAATATTTAGAATTGATGTTGGTGAGAAATATTAATGAAAAAGGACAAGTTTGTGCACTGGATACACAGAATTTGGTAGTAAACAGGTAAAAATATTACACATTGTGGCTTTAAGACATTTTTGCCCCTTTTCCAACAACACTACTCCGCGTGACTCGGATAGGTTCGGTTAGGTCGGATAGTCATTTCCAACAGCACAGGTCGGTATTTTTCCAATACTTTTCAGTACCTGCTTCTTTGTGGTTCCAAGCGTATCGAACTGTTCCGAAAACGTGACGTCAATGACCGTCGATCCCTGATTGGCTAAAGAGGCAGTGATGCCCGCAGCCGTTTCTGGGTTCAGAGTCAGACAAAAAACCACAGACTGATCAGAACGTTCATGATCATCGCCGGTTTCGTGCTGTGTTGTGTTTGTGTGTGACATACGGATCGCCTCACACTGTGTACAGGTCACCTTACGCCACTTTTGTGTCAAGTAAAGGTTGTGAGTGCCACAAGTCATCAACATTGTAATGTACGACTGCATGATTGTCACATCACAGGTCCTGCAGCAATGAGACTCAACGTGTTCTCATCTAAAGTTAAAGGTACCTGACACAAAGCACACAGAGCAATCCACCAACCACAATCAGTTTCCAAAATCAAGTCTTGCTAAATAAAAAAACAATATTATTTGTGTAGTTTGTCCAAAGTTGCAGACAGAAACAACAAATTAAACATCTTTACATTTTCACACAAGCCAGTCAACGTGCCAGCTCCACTAAAGCACCATCAGAATAACGCCTAATTGATCCAAACAAGTCACAAGAGACTGGCGTACCTGCTGATGATGCTTTTATCCTTTTAATTTTTGTCTTGCATGCATAGTTTTTGCATTATTTGTTTACCATTGCAGAAACGTCCAAATGCACACATCTATACCATTCAATCTGGTCCTAAAATAGCACCACAGTCTTGAGTGTGCCCTGCCTCATTACTTACTATTTTAAGTAGTAAGAGCAGATTGTTTAGGACATATGTGAACAAACACGTTTAAAAGCCGTCCATACCACATTCTGCTTCATCTTCATGACATAATAGATGCAAGAGCTAAGAGGTATGACTCAGCAGCAGCGAGTTGCGGGTGAGGTCCTTTCTGCTGCAGATCCACCATTCATGACAGAAAAGAGACACGTCAATGCAGCTGGGCACAGAAAAGGACCAGAGTGAAGAGACGTCATGTCATCACGTCTTCCTTTTGCCCGAAGAGACACAGTGGAGAGCTGCTGGGTTGTTATGTAATCAGCACTAAAGATCACCCGTGTGTGTGCGTGCATGTGGAAACAAGACACACACACACACACACACGTTTACAGCAAAGTGCAATAACTCTGACATGGACTGGACCAGCTCTCACTGAACTCACAACCACTGTTGACCTTCCAAACAAAGGCGGTCCATCCCTCTGCTGCCTTTAATTTTCCTTCAAGTCAAAGCAAACAAAATAAATCCCTCCCTTCTTTGCCTCCATAACTTTCTCCCCCCTCCCACCCGGGGAAAAGTTAACTTAAATCACTGTTTCTCTTTTGTATGCCCTCCCCACTGAGTGACGCTCCCCTTTCTCTGTCTGTCAGGACCGGCTCCATCCACTGTGTAGGCCAGCAGGGGTGGGCCGCCTTATCTAATAAGCCCTTGTCTAACAGATTAATGTCCACTGATGATAGCCCTCCCCCCTGGACGGGCTCTAACCCTCTGTCTGCCTGATTAAACCCAAGGGAAGACACAGAGAGCTGCACACAGAAAGAGAGAAGGCGCCTCTCAAGATGCCATCAGTCTACAAGACCTTCCTGACTTTCTCTCTTATCTCTCTCCTCTTAGCTCGTTTCCCAGAGATCAGACACTGTCCTTTTAACCTGTCTGTATTAATACGACCTTTTCTATTCCATTTGACCTTTCAATCCTCAAACAAAACCCTGAAATGTACCACAGATTGGTGACTAATTCAGTTAAAGGTATTCATTAAAGAGCAAGTCACCCCCTATCAGATTTTTTACCCCACACACATTCATGTTTGAAAAACGCACCAAAAGGAGGCGTTGCCTGGCGGACCAAGATAGCGACGCTGCCAGTGGTGGACTGCATTCCCTGACCCCCTGGAGATTTTATTTTGAAAAATCAGGCCGCTAACACACACACACACACACACACCTCGGACAAAAAAAAGACTGCTGGGATGGTAGCAAATTCTTGGCCTTAGTTATTTCCCAGTCCATCCCTGGGCACTGCTAACCTAACAGTGTGAACACTAGTTTGCTATTTCAACCCCAACTCGCCATGGAGGCGTGGCCAAGAGTCAGCTGCATTTATACCCCACAGCAGAGCAGCCAACGTCACGCGTATCGGCTGATTCAAATTCAAATGTAGTGCAGGCTTTTAACCTAAAGAGGGCGCTACATTGACGATTTTATGTAGAATATTCATATTTTAGGACCAGAAATATTCCTCCTCTTCTTGTGAGGCTAGCTGTGCTGCTATGTTAGCGTTAGCTTGGCAGAATAAAAGGTGGGGATTTTATTCTGTTTTTTCTTTTGTTCTCCTGGGTTTCTCGACAACAATGGTTGGTGTTAGAAGATAAAGGTTTAATGCTTCTATTGAGTGAATGACACTGTAGCAGGAAGCTGCTAGTCTGCCCATTCACAGAAACTGAAAAGAGATTGAATTTCATTTTTCTGAGCTTTTAAATGTTACTGGAACAATCCTTTTGTGTGCAGACTCAGATATTTCCTGCTAATTGTACTTGACTTCAGCATTTCCTGCATGATGCTAAAGCACCACTGCATCAACATAAGTATGATGGCACAAAAACAGGATGGATGCATTTAAAAGCAGCAACTTTCTGATTAGTGGGTGAAAAACAAGGTTTTTATTCACACTGACAATCAGAAGGAACTGTGTTAATCTTTATACCCCCTGCCCTTATAATCCACACAAGGCCTAAAATCCTTCATCTTAACTGAAGCAGCTTCACACCACAGACCCCGTGTTTACCTCCTCAACGATCATGTGTCCCACTTTTTTCATTTTGGTTTCGTGAAACAAACAACAAATATCTAAATAAAAGCAAACAGGGATGAACAAACTGATAGTAAAAGCTACCCGGTTGCATTTCAGTGAAGCTGCGCCGCCAATTCTTTGTGTAGTGATTTCCACGTCTCCACACAAAGGAAGCACGCAAACATGCGGTTGCACCTGTATGTGGGCATTCACCTGGAGGGAGGAGCTTGGGTTACACCTTCCCTCTAATAACAATGAAAGAGGAGCTTCCTTTAGCCGTGGAAAAAAACAAGATGGGAGAGATTCACACCAGAGTAGACTGTTTACTTCTGGTCAGCTTCAGAGAGAGAGAGAGAGAGTGTGTGTGTGTGTGTGTGTGTGTGTGTGTGTGTGTGTGTGTGTGTGTGTGTGTGTGTGTGTGTGTGTGTGTGTGTGTGTGTGTGTGTGTGTGTGTGTGTGTATGGCTGACCTAACAAGGAAAGCTTTGTCCTTGGATGTCTTTTAGCTGTAAATCAACATGACGGGGAAGAGTTAGAGTCAAACTGTAGGCTGCATATTTAAGTAGCAGCAGCGTCAGACTGAAATATTCAGAGCTGCATGTTCTTATAAGGGCTTGGGTCAGAACACGGCTTCAGTTCCTCAGTTTGAAATAAAGCATCTGTGGCCGCAAAGTTCCATGTCTACTTTATTTTCATAACATTAGCAATACCCGTTATTTGACATCTCTATCAGGGCTCGTTAGCTCTGAGGCCAGTGTTGCTTCATACTGGTAGGATGTGCACAAACACACATAAATCAGACACACAGAGTTAAAGAGAAAGTATGGTGTAGATGACATGTAAGAAAATCCTATTTGAAACAAACTTCTATGCCTACATGATCCATTAGAACATGGCTGATTCACCAAAAACTTTCAGCATTAATCTTGATGCTGCTCTGCTCTTATTACTCACCGAATAAATTTCCTCCAAGGATTTTTCATTTCTCTACATGTCCTCCTGCATCCTAAGGCCCGGTTCACACGACATGAATTTAAATTGTCAGACGATTTTTAAATCATGAGAGAGCACACGAGGTGATAAAAACAATCACAGATATAAAAGTTTTGGTCCTGAAGTGCTTGCTGCTCGGCCAAAAACTACACTCAAATGTGACTTTGGAGTAAACAAACATGGTGGAAGAAGAGATGCTGGGTGCTTCCGTCACCTCACTTTCTGATTGGCTACACGTCACATTCAACAGGCTTTGTTTGTCCAAAGGTAAAATCAATCGCCTGCCAGCAATAACACAAAACAGTAAGGTCAATTGCTGATTTGAGGTCAGCAACTAAATTAAAGCTCCTAAACATTAAATAATATATTTTTAGTTATCTTATTTTTTATTTCTATAGAAAAAGTCTTTCTGAAGATCTCGCTGCTCAAAGTACAACAATGACCACATGCAAAGCTTCCTGCACATTCCTGATGCAAACGAGCCCGGCTGTTTAAAAACAAACAAAACCACACTGTGACATGCAACGTGACACTGAGTGTGTGTGTGTACTCATAAATACTACAGAAGCATGACCGGGACATGCTAGCATACACTCACCATCAGAGCTTAGAGAGGTCATTTCTTAAACTCTCCCTAAACCCAGACCTCAAATCACATCACTCAATATCATTAGCAAACAAAACACTTTTGTATTTTGTAAAGCAATGCAAAATCTCACTTGTTTTATTGCAATTCCATATTTTAGTTTTTCTGCTGAAAACCTTGGGGCTACATTGATTGCATACTTGAAAAGGGCTGTATAGCTTGCACCGAGTTAAAGGTCTGTAGATTTGCTTTTCTACGTCTCGGTGGTTCATATAACATGGTTTATTAACTGGTGAAGAGAGGAATGTTTACACTGGCAGGTAGATAACAGCTCCCTCGGTTCTGTAAGTAAAACATTAATGACGTTAATCATTTATTTAACATTAAAGGAGATGAAACAACCAGCCAGTCTGGGAGAATTTAGCAGCTTCTGCTAAACGTGTGTAACAGGCTAACACGTCTCGTTTTATGCACAACAACCTCCCTTCATTAACCTTTCTGTGTGTGTTTCAATAAGAACAGGACACACACACACACACAGCTAACACAAGCAGTACATTAACTCAGTGTTTCATTAAGCTACGACCTCCCTGCTGCACAATACGACCAACACACAGGATTTAGAAAAACTCATTATCAAATAAGGTTCAAAAGTTAAAGCTTATTAGCTGTTGTCACGCCCCTACAGTGCCTCTTAAGCACACACACACAGTTTGACTTCACCCATATGTCAAGTAGGATAAGTCCACACAACCTCTAAGAGTCTTCATGGTTTACTTTTATTTCCCATTGGTGTAAAAGCTAATCTCTACATAATGACACCCAAACAGCCCACTAACTCTTTTCCATTCAGTTCTTTATTAGTTTAGCAGCTGAAGGTTTTACCTTTATTAACACCACAGCATCACACACACACACACACACACCTGTGGTGAAAACACCTATTTATGTTGGTTATGTTTATAAGGCATACACAAATGTGCAAAGAAAATCAGGTAGAAACAAAAGACATTTTATACATATTTAGTGTTTAAAGTTATCATTAAAAAGGAGAGGTATTTTTTATATTGTAAAAACTAAAATGTGTTTATTTTTGGGATTGATCAATGAACTCAAACAAGACCATGGCAGTTGAGTGTGAGTTGAGCCCTTTAAAATAGTTTTAGAGCTTCAGTATTTAGTTCACAGACATGTACTCTGAAGTAGGAAGATTGGTGCAACATTAGCACACATTTGTGCAAATAAACAATTGTTTGTAGCTAAAAGGAATGTGAAAATGAACTTTTAAATAAGTTTGGAATAATCATTGGTTTATTTAGTAGTTTTTCTAATTGAACCCAACCCACTTCGCTGTCAGATGAAAGGCCTACTAAGGTACTGAGGTTACGTTTGTGCTTTTTAAACAAGACATTTTTCTGGTGCCATTCCTGCAGCTAAAAGAGTTTTTTTTTTGTCTTAATTTTAATTTGTCACTGGACTGCATGTAATCTCATATTATTCTTTCAAGATTAAAGACTAAATTCACTCATTTTTTTCAATACATTTGCAACGGTCTATTGTATGAATAAATGCCTTGTGAGATGATCACCTTGGGAAGAAAGCTCTGGCGCTTCTATTTCAGGAACTAAAAGTGAGCCAAAGCAGAGGGGAGAAGAACACGGCAGGATTTAGACTCTTATTTCCTGATATTCTAACATCTCTGCAACGTTGATGTTTTATCTCCACAAATAACACAAGCCTGGAGGAGTTCTGCTGTGTGGTGGAGCTGCTAATGCTAACAGTTAGCTTCTACTAGCTTAGACGTTCTCTGCTGTTTCCTGGATGCTAAACCAGCAACAGTCTTCCTCATCACGAGTCAAGATGGGTGAGTCCATAAAAGTTATTTTAACATTCTGACATGCTAATATCACTAGATTTTCTAATCTGAGTGTTTCCCCGCCTATTTTCTATTGGTGGCTTATCCAGGAAATAGGGTAGAAGACTATTTTTCATGTTTAACCTGCATGTTAAACTTAAAGTGACCAATCAAATTGTCAACAATAATGGTGTTTATGATAAACACACCTTTTCTCAATTGTCTTCTTGTGTTCCGTCCTGCAAATGCATGTCTATCGGAATACAATCTATGACTCTTTGCAATGGCTTGTTTGCCTGCATCACTGGAAGCAAACGGAGGTGGTTCAGCCATCTGACTATAATGTTTCCTAACTCTGGATATGTCAGTGGCACATCCAACTGGATGGAGGTCTTAGAGTTGACCTATAGCATGTACAGGGATTACGAGTTGTATCTTATCTGGCTTTGAACAGATCAAGACCTCCCAGAAGGAACCGGGTGATATTACTGATGAGATAGAGGATTCATACTTAACTGGAAAATTGTTGAATATATTGAGTTTTTGTTTAAATTTTCAAAAATAAAATGGTTTGATTTGACCAAAAAATACAATGTGCGCCGCAGGGCAGCTGTGGCTACATCGTAGCTCATCCCCACCAGTGTGTGAATGTGTGTGTGCATGGGTGGATCACTGATTGTGTTGTGAAGCGCCTTGGGGGGTTGTAGAACCCTAAGAAGGCGCTATACAAATACAGGCCATTTACCATTTACACAAAATGTCTGTATATTTTAGCATTTTAGGGGAACCTAAACAACAACTACACAAGCGCATGGCACAGCACAGGAGCGCCACCTCTGCAGTCCACCTACACCTGAAGGACAAGGGACACACCTTTGAAGATGACAAAGTCCACATTCTAGACAGAGAAGATAGATGGTTTGAGAGAGGAGGGAAGGAAGCTATCTATGTCAAATGGGGAAAACCTACATTAAATAGAGGAGGAGTCAGGTTTCACCTTTCCAGCACCTATAATGCAGTTCTGAATCTTATTCCCAAACAGTTTCAGTCTAGGTCACACCCTCCTGCATCTAATCAAAACAACAACTCCCTCACAATAGAGGCAAACAACTCCTCAGGGGGAAAGGAAGAGGGGTATTCATAGGTAGTTTCTGCTCATTAAGCAACAATATACAATCGACCCTCCCATATTCCAGTCAAAATTGACAAAGCTCCTCGGATGAGAAGCGAAACGTCTTCAAGAAACCAAAGAAGTCCAGTTGCCTTCATTCAAACCTCTTTGGATTGTTTTAGCAGACATTTGAAAATCAATGACATAAGAATTAAACACGTAAAGAAGCTTTTTGATAATTTATTCTTTTGCTCATAACAACAAATTTGTTTTTTTTTCTTTTCAAACTACGTTTGAACTTTAAATAATGTTTGAAACATTTTCTCTAGATGATGAATAAGTCAATTTTAAATTGTTTACTGACTCAAATTATGACAACATCCTTATGTAACAACGTTATTTGATCAAACCTACTTACTTTCCATGTATACGCTTCTCTCTACAGCCTTTGCATCATATCAGGCAGCATTACATTAATGAAATCTGGGCTGCAGGGATCTCATTTTCATTCTGTTCCATGTGAACAGGAACCTGTTATATAAAAGCACTTAAGCTGATGAGTTTGCCCAAGTCAGGGGCTGCTGTGTTGTCATGATGCAGTCTGACTTCACACTCTGGGGTGTGAGGTCACCAAAAGCCTTTAATTACAGCTTTAAATCACAACATAGATCCTGCTGTTCCCCTATGCAGCTGCTCTGTGCAAAAAAAACTACTAAATTCCCGGTAAGAACTGTGCTGTCTGTCATTTTTCTCATACATAAAGAAAAACCACCATCTACATCTACAGAGAGCCTGTGTGGAGCTTTGTGATGTTGATATGCTTTCTAGATCAGTGTAATAATGCTTTCATGAGGCTATTCCAGACGACGGTGTGATGCAAACACAAACACACCTTTTAGATAAGCCTGTCTTCTATTGTGATGTTAAGCTAAAAGATGAAAGTGTGTGTCTGCCTGGCATTAAAGGCCCTCTTTCTCTGGTTTCTGTATTCCCCAAGGAGTCCCGTACAGTAGTCTGTGCACACGCACACACACAAAAGTACACAAACAGGCTCAGCAGACACCTCAATTATGATAATGTGGATCAGCTTTAATGTATCCTTACAGCACGGTGGGCTTTCAGCTGTGTGGTGTGTGAAAATGTGTGTGTGTGCGAGTCCCAGACAGCGGGAGATGGGGGCTGTGACTGCATCTCATTTAACACAGGTTACTCCCTGCAGGAAAGCAAAATGCCGAGGTACCAGCATTTCTGCATCAACATATACAGACAGCAACCTTTAAACGCTGCTAAAATGGAAGTTACAGGGGAAAAAATAGTAAACAAGGAGATCCACAGCTCCAGGAAATGCTGAAGGAACAGATTTTTAAAAATAAAATCTGTTTAGGGCTGCAGGATATTAGAAAAGCATGCAACTGCATTATTAAAACTGAGCATTGAGGTGTCAGGATCGGTTGCAACACACCCATTAAACCTGTGAACACAATGCTAACAACATTGTGCTAGCTGAAGGCATTTGGGGGTGGGAACTCATCTCATCGTCTCTTTTTTATCTTTTTGCATGCAGTTTGTGTCTGCAATTTATGGTTAAGGCTTTGCAATGATGAGTATTTGTAGATATTGAGCAGCATGAATTGTGTATTTTTGTGTAAATCACTCTATAAGCAAGTCAAAAATAAAAAAGTAGGACGAAATAAACTACAAAAAACAAAAACGCTGCAGTAAATAGTCATCGATAGTCACTGACCATGATGATTATATTAAGTATAGAATATAATTTAGTTGTTTTAGTTAAACTTTTCAAGTGAAATGATGGTTTCAAGTCTTCACGAGACGAATCTACAGATATTTTTTAAATACATGATTATATTTGTGCCATGCTCACGCCTTAGTCCTAAACCTTTTATTGTGTCATTTACAATAAATCCCAAAGTTTATTGTTAAAACAGCTGGTTTAGATTTTTGGAACAAAACTACTACTTTAGACTACCTATTCAACAAACGAGCTGATGGGTTAGTTGATAGAAACTAGTCAGTAATTGCAGCCTTAAGAACTTTGAGATTCAACACAACCTGCAAGGATACTGAGAATATTTGAACATTTGAGTGTTTAACATCATTTAGATGCCCCATAATATTCAGGTTTTAGTTCAAATGAACAAATAAAGCTTTAATAAAGGTGTTTTCTTTATTTCATTTATCTCAAACATGCACTCTTCTTTCTCCTGCCCCCTGTTTCCTTCCTTCCTCCTCCTCCTCCTCCTCCTCCTAACCCAGACTCCCTCCCTCCTTCCATCCCTGTAATTACCACCTCAGACTCCAATTAAAAGAAACCACAATAAAGGGAGCAGAGGATGGAGACCAAGGGGAGGTAAGAGGAAGGAGTGACAGAGAACATTAATGAGCACTTTGTCCACACACACACGTGCACACACACACATATGCGTGCACACGGAAGCTCGTGCTGCTTGCTCTTTAGTCATTCTGCAAAATCGCTAACCCCAATTTAACCTGAATTTATAATTTAGCTCAATTCCTAACCAGAACACCAGCAGTGAAGCTGTTTGGTTAGTCCCAAGCTTTTGTCCTCATAAGATTACCCGTCCCCTCATGCATGGTAATTTTACCATGCATCGTCCTAACATGGTGCAAAAAACAAGAATGCATGTTTACAAACAGCAACTTCTAGAAAAATAGTAACCAGTGTTTTTAAAAACCATCAGACTATATATTTGTGTAAACATCTTAGTTTGGACACCTTTACGTAAATGTACACACCTATACACCCAATGTGTGTGTGTGTGTGTGTTCTTGTACTTACTACATACTGAGGACCAAAACAAGTCCTTAACCAACAGAGTGAGGACATTTTTGTGGTCCTCACTTTTTTTAAAAGCTTACATGTTGGGTTTAGAGGTATGGTATGAATTAAGTTTTTGTTGAGGCAACACTGGTTAGGGTTAGGGTTAGGGTTAGGCATAACACAGTCACTAAAATGAAAAACAATTAATGAAAGTCCTCACTAAGATATAAGTACAAGGATGTGTGTGTGTGTGTGTGTGTGTGTGTGTGTGTGTGTGTGTGTGTGTGTGTGTGTGTGTGTGTGTGTGTGTGTGTGTGTGAGAGAGAGAGAGAGAGAGAGAGAGAGAGAGAGAGAGAGAGAGAGAGAGAGAGCAAGAGGAAGAACAGCTGACCATTTTCTTTTGTTTCACTGAGCTTGTTTCCTGCCATTAGGGATCTCAATGTTGTCCTGAACAACACACACACACACACACACACTCACA
Source organism: Aphyosemion australe (assembly GCA_006937985.1). NCBI lineage: Eukaryota > Metazoa > Chordata > Actinopteri > Cyprinodontiformes > Nothobranchiidae > Aphyosemion > Aphyosemion australe. Next base: position 614,589 of record SSNS01000204.1, on the reverse strand, counting down.
CACACACACAGAGAGAGAGAGAGAGAGAGAGAGAGAGAGAGAGAGAGAGAGAGAGAGAGAGAGAGAGAGAGAGAGAGAGAGACATTCTAAGACACAAACAAATGTGCGGAAGGTAAAGAATAAAAGACAGAAGAGACAGAAGGTCAACGTGTCAAAGGAGCACTCAGAAAGCAAAACAGAACTGGGGAATCAACAAGTCAAGAGAGCCATACAGATAAGCTTTCAAAACTGACCAACACACACACACACACACACACACACACACACACACACACAAGCCATGTAGAAAATTAAAGAAAGTTTCAGCACTGGAAGACTTGATCAATCAATAAACACAAAGTAGGCGCAGCAGGGTAGCCCTAACTGTCAAGCTGTCTTTGTGTGTGTGTGTGTGTGTGTGTGTGTGTGCGCGCTCGCGTATGAAATAGGTCTCATAGTTGTGTGCCAGCTTCGACTGCCAAAAGACACACACACATACACACACGTACAAAAGAAGTGTGGGAGAAGGAGTGCAGAGAGGTGCTTTGATTTACTAGGCTGCCAAAAAGAGACCAGGCACAATTCACAGAGAGGAAACAGATATTGGTTCATTATACACACACACACACTCACAAACACACACTCTCTCACAAACAGAAGCCTTGTTGGTTTATTTTTTCATTTAAAAGATCTGCTTCTCGGGTTTTATTTGAAGAATACAAGTGTGTGCACCAGATGGTTCCTGGTCTGACTTTATGACCAAAAGTGTTGCCTTGATCCTGGTTGGAGAGACGAGTAGCGTTACACAACACACACGTACAGTAGTGTGTTTACAAATGGAGACCAGTTTAACCGGATGGTCCAGTTGTCCTTCCTGAGGCTTCAGAATAATCTGTGGTATTTACACTGAGTAAAGATCGTCCTAAGGTGCTTTAAAACATATTAAACTCCCATTTATTTACATAAAATATCAATGTGTATCGCTGCTTCTCTTTTTAACTCTGATTTATTTCAATGTCTTTGCATTTTGCTGTTAACGAAATTTGAATAAAAAGCCTTTTAAAAACCACAAGACAATGTAATAATATCAAACTTATTTTACGTCATTCTGAAGAAGAGATTATTATCTCAGACAAACAATCCTGTAGTTTCCACTAAGCCTGCTTTGCAACCGATGTATTTGCAGGTGGATTTGCTGCTGAAAACATGAGATTAGCTAGCTTTTCTTTAACTTCCTTTATATTGTGTTTACTGTCAATAAAGCAAAGTTGTAGAAGAAAGCAGCCCACACAAGCAGATGACTCTGACCAATCAGTATTCTGCTCAGTGTGGAATCTGTAAATCCTGTAACCAAAAACAACTACGGTGAGACAGATTGTGACTTTTAATTGTAGAAATATTTCAAATAAACAAGTTCTGAATAATTTAAACTGGAGTGAAATAAAGAAAAAGCTGGTGCGTTAACTTAGAGCAGTAGGGCTAAAACACGCTGTTGGGGGAGGGGCAGAAAATCAAGAAAAGGCACAAAATTTCAGAGAATAAGGCCATGTAGTTACGGGAGGAAAACTTGAATAATGTCTGATTTTGCTTAACCCTAAATCAGAAAAAAAAAAAATTAAATGGGCAAGGGGATTAACTGAGAATTAAACTACTTTCACGATTCTGTGAATTTTTTTATTACCTCAAACCTTTGCGACAATATTCAGTTTTTGGAAGGAGGGAGCTCAATAACTATCTTTTCATCAGCTTTGTTCTGGTGACATGATTTTATTATTTGAAGGTTTTTTGTTTATCTTAAAGCAAATTTATGACTCGACTATTTTAGAAAGTTATATTCTTGTATACCTATGCCTTGCTGGGCGATATGACCTAAAATCAATATCACGGTATATTGAGGAGTTCACCTCAATAACGATAACTAGACGATAACTACATGTATGAGCAAAAACAAAAGTTGTCCACTAGATGGAGCTGTCACGTGTTTTACATTGAGTCACGTCATCATGTGACTCGAAGTGGTACTGCTTCTTAAAGGGACATGAACGTCGCCAAACTACATACATCTTTTCATGTTTTCCATTAACAAATTTACTGACATGGGAAAATATTAGATCGGCTAGAGTCAGAAATTTTGATAACGATAAATTTTAGATTTATCGCCCAGGCCTGGCCTTTGATAAAGGAAATTGTCAGAAAAATTTAGACTTTACAACATCAAAGAATATTCAAGTTCTTCAGGTTTATACATGAAGTTAATTTTGGAATTTCGGAGATTTTCCTTGCAGAATGTTACCCTGTTTTCCCTGCAAACTTATAATTCAGCAATTTCAGTAAACATTCCAGTTGCTTTTTGGTAAATCTCCGTATTTATTTTTGGATTTGACATTTTTTTGGCTAATATATAAACTTACAATATCAAAGAATAAGTTTATTCATGTAAATTTGTCATTTTAAAAGCTGTAGCTACATAATTTATTGGACAGTCTTATCTAAACTTTCATTATGCAATAAATTAAGTTAAAGAGAAAAGAATTCACTATGGCTACTCTGCTTAGCTGATTGACTCCTCCATGAGAATTTCTCCCTGATTCTCACAACTGAGATCAATATGTTCGTTGTCTACTGCAGGTAAGATACTGCCTGCTCATGGCTACTCCACACTTTAAAGAAAAAGAAGAATGATCTCTTTAATGTGCTTGAAATTTATGCAGGACACAGCCTCAGTTGTGTTGCTGTGTGCCATCACTTGTGAAAAGCCTTTATTCATATTGCAAAGTGTCAGTGCAGCGAGGCCATGAAACAGAATTTTACAAGACTTCTCTTGGTAGTCTGAACACGACGGGCTTTTCCAGCTTCCAACTGTCACTGAGGGTAAAAAATGCCAGCAGGCACAAATTTTGGGGTGAAAAAAGCATCTGGCTGCTCTCTACAGCGCTGATACATTGAGGTTAACATTTCCACCATTGAATTCACTTTCCATATAAAAAACACCAGGGTGTGATGCTCAGAAAGCGTTTAATTTGACTCTGGCCACACCTGACATACAGGAACAAGGGGGAACGAGCACGGTGTGATAAAGTGTTTATGTGTGTGTGACAGGAAGTGGCTGAGGGAAATCCAGAAGAAAAGGAGTGTGTGCATGTTTTTCCTTCCTACCCTCCTCCTCCTTCACCTTACTGCTGACACAAGTCCAACACAAAGAGCAGCGCACACATCAATAAACATGCAGTCACCTTCTGGATAAACAAATCAAATCAGAGCCACAACTCATGCAGTTGTTGTACATGCATAGCAAACTTCTTCTTGGATAGATGACCGGTATATTCCAATAGTTTTTCATACCAAGAATGTAATTAATTGATGTGTCAATCAGATGATTCAAGACCTTTAATCTGTCTAAGTAAACAGCCACCAACTCTCTGAGGATCGTCCACAGCCGGGTATCTATGTGCGTCTGAGACTGATAAGTCACTTACCGCTTAAGTGGATGCAGCGTCTCAGAATGAGAAAGGTCACAGTTTGACCTCTGACCTCTTCTTAAACTTGTGACCCGAGTGTCTGGTTTGCTTTGTTCTGAGTGAGACAGGTCAATTACTCTGTGTGTTCGTATCGTTTTTCATCTAGATCTATTAGCTTCTGTCACGTAGCTTTAGGAATATCTGACGCTCTTACTTGCACTGATTGTCTGATTTACTTCCTGGATGTTTTTTTTTTTAAAGATTATCCGACCAAAATTAATCAGTGTTGTCCCTTCTCTTTCTATTTCAACATCTAAATACTGTTTGTCTTAAACTGGTTTAGTGGAGCACTTTTGGAGCGTATATTGCTAAGATGACCTGTGGGGTGCCACAGGGTTTTATCTTTGGTCCTTGCTTATTTACCTTAAAAATGGCACCCCTTGGACAAGTTAGACCATCTTATGCACATGATGCTAATTCCAAATCACCCATGTTAATATCTCAGAACTTCAGCATACTAATCTAGTCTCCTTTTCTAAACACATTACACAAACCTGTGAGAAACTTGGCAATATCTTTGAAAATAACCTTACCTTAAACAGCCATGTTAACTCAGAAGTACAGTTATGCCACGTTGTGACTGATTTACTTTCTTTCCACTTAGATTACTGAAACTCTACATTTACATATCTAGCCACAAGAGTCTACATATCCTAAGTCTAATATTAGTCACAAAAAAAGCAGGACATTAATCCTGTTATAGCTTCGTTACGCTGGCTTTAAATACATTTTAGAATTGATTTTGAGATTTTATGGATGACCTATAAAGCCAAAGCAGGTCTTGCACCCAAATATCCTAGTGACCTTTTAATTCCCTACGTAGCCATAGCTTTAGATCTTCTAAATAAACTCTGTTAAAAAAACTTGAAGATGAAACGTGATGCCCCATTAGGTTCTCCAAAACTGTCTTTACCGATAAACCATTACTCTACCATTTTACCTTCATTGACTTTATTGTTCTTATTTATTATTCCAGCTATTCTTTTAATTTTGTATCATACTGAATGTGTTTAATGTCTTTTACGTCACCTTATTGGTAACATTGTGTTTTTATGTTGTGTGCAGATGGTTTTAACTCAGTTAAGCAGTAACTATGATTATTATTGTTTATACAGTCCTGATTGCACGTAGTGAGGTTTGTAATTACATAAATAATTTATAACATTTTTAAACGAACTGCACCCTCATGATCTAAATGCTATAACATACTCTCTGAATGTTACACTTGGCTCCAGTCTTCCTTCTATGGGATGGGATTTTCATGCTACGGAGAGCTGGAGAGGAAGATGATGAGGAGAGGAAGCAGGTGTGAATCCCAATGAGTTACTGATAGATGCTTGAGCTGTCCGCTGCCTTCTAAAACACTCTGAAGGTAATAAACAGAAATGCACTCGTTGCCGACAGTTTAACTCAAGAACCTTTGAGAAAAAGGTGTACTTAGAAACCAGACACACATATTTAATTGGATTTCTACAAACGGGGGAGTGAGAACTTGGCAGGCGGAGCGGATGAATGAAAAACTGCAACACAGAGCTGAATTCCATCCAGCATGTCGTTGACCTCTTGGAGTTTAAAAAGTCCATCATGAACAATCTCGGTATGTAAGAGGGCAGTGAAAAATACCATAAATGATCAAATCTTTCATGTAATACAGAACAGTGAAGTTTCTGGACAATGTGTGAGAAAATGAGAACAGAAAGTGTGTGTGTCCTTTGACTTATGGGCTGGCTGGACCTGTGGGCAGATCATTGACAAACAACGCAAAAGTGTGTGTGAACAACGTGTGTGAACCACTAATGTGATTCTGTGTGTCCGAGACAACGTCTGAGCTTCATAGAGAGAGCATTATGGGTGGAAGCGAATGGGAAGTTGATGAACTTTGCTGACGAAGGTTCGGAGGAGTGAAGGAGTATTTCCTGTAGGTGGCTGAGAATCTACTCCTCTGATCGTTCATTCATTCACTTCATTTCTTCCTCTTCTTCATGTTTGAGTCATTATGATTCCATATTCAGAAAGTAACATTCCTTGAAGGAATGCAAAACACACTCTAAAAATTAAATGTTGAATTTACTTAACCAAATTATGTCAACTGGTTCCACTAAACATAGTTGCTTAAATCTAAACAGTAATATTAATTTACTTTAACATAACAACGCATATTACTCTTTACATTTATGCAACTAGATTTAGTGGAACCAGTTGGCATAACTTGGTTAAGTAAATTCAACATTTCATTTCTTAGAGCTGTTATTTTACTTATCTGACAATGCTTGGAATATGTGGTGCAAATGACTCTCAGCTACTATCACCCCAAATTGTAGCTCAGTCCCTTTAAGAATGACTACGTTATGCCATTTTTCTGTTTGATATTGATTAGCTGTGTCGGCCATCTTGAATCAAGGTGATTTTTCTGTTGAAAATTCTCATTTTATGGGATGATCGCCATTTGGTGGTGAGGGATTCATGATGTCTTTGGCTGCTATTTTGAAGTGAACAAGTTAGATTGTTCACAACTTCTGCATAGGAACCCTTAGCAAATTCAGCTTTGGCTTATTTTTTATTATGGAAGACCAATGCAAGCTTTAGAAAATAAAAAAATATATTAAAAAAGAAAATAAATACATTTTAAAAGCCACAAAGGTGTAGCAGAAAAACAAGTTTCTGATAAAGTAAGGATTGTCATAGAGAGCAAGTTGGTTTTAAAATGGCATCACGTTTAAGTAACATTGAGCACGATGGGTTATCAGAAGTGCTAAAAGCATTTAGAAACCCTTCCTCCTCGTTTCCCTTGGAGCCACTCAACTCCACCACACTCCATCGGCTCCAATCCGATGGGGCAGATGGGCAGAGCAGGAGACAATGGGATGCAGGGATCCAAAGGAGGAAGCACTCCTTTAATCTTTGTATAACCACATTTTATTCTCCAGGGATGGACAACAATAAAACTTCAACCCAAACACATCATCTACACAAGTCCACACATATTCTCAAAGGCAACGCTCGTCTTGGTTTGGTGGTTACACTGTTCTGGCCTAATCCCCAGACATTTGTCTAGCATGAAAACACAACAACAGAATTAGGGCATCATGAGCTCAACCAGCCTTCCAAAACAAGACATTTTAGTTTGCTGGCAGAGTAAAAACCTGACATTTCACTTCCAATAAAGAAGCAACTGTCAGAAAGTACCTACTGATATGGTCCAGTTTTTATTTACAAATTTGAAAGTATTCAGCCAAGCATTAAAATCATTTTACATTTTCTGCTCAGTGGTGTTCTGGTTTGCTCCATCACTTTAAAATTTGAGGGTTACTGCTTCTAAACCTTTATTGGCACCTTTCTGTAAAACATTTGCACCGTCATCCTGCCAGTTTTGCTTCCTCTCAAAGTCTAAAAATTTTCACATTAGGTAACTTATTTGCACCAAAGATAAAGAGGCGACTGAATTTTTTATTTAACCCTTTAATGACAATAATTACACATAGTCCATGTGGATGTATGTAAGGTCTAGTGAATTGTCCAATATATAGTTGCTAATATGTCATTCTCTAAATTCAGAAACCAAATGATTTTTTAATTGGACCAGCAATTAGGGTGAGAAAGTTGTGTGTCAATCCTGTCTGTGACTGCGGAAGGTCTTGTGATGGAAGTCCTAGAGGGGTACCATATTAAATAGTATAGGTATTTTTTTTCTGCTTACTGGTACTTTAAAACTTTTTCAGATAACTTAAATAGTTCATGTCAGCATCAAAAAGACATTCAAATCAAATATTTAAATCAAACACCGAGGAGTTTCCTGCTCCTCCACCCTACTGGTTGAATATGGAATTACAACTAACATAAAAAACCTGCTGCAGTGTGCTATAACTTGCGATAACAACAAGCTAACACTAACATGAGCCAACTAATACTACAATAAACAACAAAGATCCACACTGTTGAACAAAAAATATCATTACTTACAAGTCCAGTAGCAACAAAGCCAGGTCACCATGAGTCCGTGATTTTGTAGCCTCCTTTAGCTCCCTCAAACTAGTGTAGGCCACGCCAACGTTCACTCTGGTTTTAGCTCTTTGCTTCACCTCCAAAAACATTACGCTCTTACTTTTCCTTCTAAGCTTCGCCAACAGAAAAAGCAAACTTCTCATTTTTCCTTCTTTTTGTGCTTTTTATTGACAACAGGCAACCTGAAAATGCTAACCACTAGCAATACAGCTAACAGCCGTAATTCATGTATAAGAGCGCCCCCTAGAACACCTACCCGCTCCACAAAACTAACTAGTGCAGTTTTTGGTCAGCAGAGGGCTGCAGAGTGGTGTCAAATATGAAATTGGTCAAGTTTTTTAGTGTCACACTCTAAAAGCCAAAAGCAGTCAGATCCGAGGCAGTTCTGATATTCAATGGCAGATTGTTCCAAAGTTTAGGGGCACAAACTGCATTACTAACAGTAATAAAAGTGTAAGGCAAGACAAGAATGTACCAATTTTCATGCTAATGTGATTGTACCATTCCAGTGTATGTCTGAAATAGCAATTGTATACCTTTTTGGGACAACCCCTAACAACTATGACCATGAGATTTGGATCCTAACTAGCTGGTCCGTCAACATTCTAACTCACCTATGGTGGTGAAATTTAGATCATGACCAAAAGAACACAATCCTAAAAACAAGTAGCTGAAATGAGCCTCCCCATAGGGCGGCTAAGCTAAGCCTTAGAGATAAGGTGAGGAGCTTCAAGTTGACCCACTGCTCTTCTACTGATAGCACACCTCCAGGTCCTCTCCCACTGGAGAGTTTCCGGGCACATCCCACTGGGAGCAGACACTGAAGCAGACCCAAAAGTCACTCTGGGGAATTGTAAATCCTCTCTGGCTTGGGAACACCTTAGAGACCTCCAGGAAGAGCAAAAGATTATCACTAGGTAGAGAAATGTCTGGATCTCCCCTCTGAACCGGTCATCTCCACAACCCAGCCTTAGATAATTGAGGGAAAATGAATGAATGAAACCAATTATTTAAGTCAACGTAGTTAGATTTTAGTATACATAGATAATGCTTGACTGAAACATCAGATTTCAAAACCTCATTTCTGTAAAATTCCTAATATAACATGATGTCGAGGTTATAATTCAGCAATATAAAGTCACGCAAAAAAACAACAAATAGTCTGAAACCACCAGTGTTTCTTAAACCAACTTCACTGTAAGAGAAGATGCTTTTGATAAGTTTCTGTCCCGTAACACATCAAGACAACCTAGAGAAGAGACACTGATGAGTAGGAATTATTTCAACATAATGACCAAAAATAAGATTTGAACTTCACATAAAGTCAAATGTTTCCTCAGCTGCCTTCCTCTGTCATTTACAGAGGCTTTATATCTCACCTTCCATGAAAGAACCTCTCTAGATTACACCAGATTTACTTCCCATAACACACACACAGTAGACCGTCACAGAACAACGGCTCACGCTGTGGATCCACAAACCACAACTAACCATGAGTAAATGTTGGCACTAAAACACAAAGTCCTATAAAAGGGTCATAAATCTTCGATCTAAGGGCTGCTAGACTGAGAAAATGTCTAAATGAAGATTCTGTTAAGCTCCCGTTGACTGAAAACACAGATTAAGTGCAGCTTTGGTGGCCAACACAGGTGAAACAACAGGTGGACACTGGGTGGCCTCAAGAGCAGGATGCATATTTTGTGACCAACCAGGTGAGGTAAAGTAATAACGATGGTCTTTCTCACACTAAACTAGGTGATTCATATAGCTGCTTCACGGGTGGGCGACATGCCCTCCTCCAGCTCCCCCATGTGTGGCGACTCCCTAATGAGTTTCACGTGAGAAGCATTAAAACTGGTGGCTAGAGCGGAATCTGGTCCTCTCATACGCCATTAAAAACTTTTCTTTAGTTGATGCTATCAACACGTCTATAGACTCATTATGTCACGTGTATTTTCACTCTAACGGTTATACAACACCCTTCCTCAATTATTTAGGCAAATAAATGACTCATCAGTCTAATTATCCACACCGACATGTGCTTTTATAGTCGTTATTACACGTCTTGAAACATGGGTCATAATTACCATTAGACTGATGGAAAATGTTGAGGCTTGTAGAAGAGTGGACCCAAATGTAAGAAATCAGGAGGTTTAACTGGGTTCTGTTACCAAAACAGGAACTGCATGAGCAGAAACGAAAAACCTGGAGGTGTTCCAGAAAGGAGGTTCAACACACTCTCAAGTTCATCCATGACCTCAAAGTTGATTCACTCTGAACAGAGAAACCTTGAGATTTTAGTTCCAGAACAGCTGATTTCAATGAGTTCAGTGAACTCTGGATTAGCCTCATGAACGAAGAGCATTCAGAAGCATTTTTCAATAGAGAAAGTCCTCCATGAAGCTTGGAAGGATTACAGATGTGGATGCAGAGCAAAGTCACATAAGAAGAAAAAATTATCAAAGAATAGAAGCACATCCATTTTAGGTTGGAAGAACCTCTCATGTTGTAAAGAATTAGGATGGATTGTTTTGAAAATTGAACAATCCTGTGAGAGGGGACTATACAAAGTTGGAATTTCTTAAATAAATCCAGCTAGTGAGGAGGTTTAGATCTGAGTTAGTTACCTTGGTAAATGTCTACGTTTTTGGAACAGAAGCTTGAGAGTTTCCCTAAATTCAGAGTTTATTTTGTTGGAGTTTTCTGGAGGAAATCACTGACAGAAACAGACAAATCATCAAAGATAAAGACCAAACCTATGACCTAATTACTAACACATTAATGAATAGAACAAAGCTTAAGTGTGAACCACTGGGTAAAGTAAGACAACCAAACACGGACAGAAAACAGTTAATCTATGAAAAACACAACAAATCTAACAATCTAAATAAAAAGACGTCTTCTAAAACTACATCTGCACTAACAGCAGCGTTTAAAAGCAGGACATTTTCTGGATTCATTCTAATCAGCTGACCAAGTATGCATAACAGCTAGCATGTCTTACATAACAGACTTACTTCAATCATAACACCACCTAAGATAACACAGAACCATGCACAGACACACTCCCTCACAAAGATGTTTACTGTATGAGCGCTTTCCCATTTTTCTTGAGGCGTTCATTTTGAGCCACGTGCAATCGGAGATATCCAAGATCTTGCAGAAACCTTGCCACTAAACGTCATATTCAATAAACCTTGTAACTTAACAGTTAGCAAGAAATCAAAAACTGGAAGCACAAATGACTTTTTTGGGAGAAAAACACTAGATCTATAATTAGTTATTTTAATTTTGATGGAAGATCTTGCTCGAACGTAGCTTTACTAGGTGTCCTCCACATTTAACCGTGCACAGGCCTGTTAATTACTCATTCATTTCAATCAGGTGTGCAGGAGCAAAGAAACAGCTAACGTGCAAGATGGTAGCCCTCGAGGACCGGAGTTGGTGACCCCTGCTCTGGAGCAACCAGTGACTCCACCCAAGCCCATCAGTGACTAAAGCAGGTGTTAAAAAAGGGGCAGCAAAAGTGGAGGCAGCCTGGTACCCGTTACAAGTGGAAACACCTTGGATCCATGCCAAACCAAGGCCAGCCTCGCTGAGTAGGTACTGGTGAAGAAGGGCCATTGGATTAGTTGTTTTGAAGCATGGCAAATTAGCAGAGACTCATCAGCAACCATTAAGCATGCTAACATATGCTAACACTGTGCTACTGACAGAACAGCAGTTTGAGATGATCTATTTTTAAATTGTGTATTTGAACTAGATTGTGAATGCCATCATTAAATGGAGCGTCACAATTTTGTTTAAGCCTGATCCCAACACTGTTGAAACCTGCGTCAAACAGTGGTCACTGGGCTTAGATAGCTAAGATTCTACCAATTTGTTGGTCAATTAATTGAGAGGACAGTTGTAAGGTTTGTTGTTCTTTATCTTGAAGGAATGAGTCACAGAGACAATGATCTGACGGCCACCATATGTGAAGATTTTCCACCTCTGCTAAGTTGTTTCTTGTCTGAGTTGCATGAAAACACAAAGCAGCGCCTCACTGAGAGTCGTTCAGCAAACGAGCTCGACTCAAAGCGAGTGAGTTTCCAGTAAAAACGTGAACATGCATAGGAAAGAAATGAGCTGAAAGCACAACAAGCTCAGCTGCAGCGCTGGAGGGTAAAGCCTATTAATACAGTCAGGTGACCTGAGTGAAGACTGATGGTCAATGGACAAAGTGACGCAAGCTCTAAATCTCTTCCTCCTCGCTGCATCAGGGTGTAAACACCATCACATGGTGGAGGGAGCAAGAACAGCCCCAGAGCAGATGATATTGATGCTGGCATCAATGGTGGAAAAAGGCAATAGATAACACAGATGGAGTTTTAACCTGCAAAGCATCCAACTCAAACACAGAGGAATAAACACTGACTGAAATCCAATGACTTCTTTTTTTCTGTTTTTGGTATCACTCACCGCTTAGAGAAGTGGAAATCTAGACAGTAAGGTTAGGGTTTGGTGTTTAAAAGGTAGCAAAAAATAGCACTTCCTTAAAACTTCTGCAGAAAATGTAATCCCCTCTATATGCAAAATAGTATCAGAATCTGGAGAAACGATATATATATCACAATGTAGGGAAGATGATGTGATAAATTGTGATACTAAAAGCCATATTTGCTATTTTTAGGACTTCATTTCACTAAATCTATCAATATTTAGCTCCTTTCATTACCCATGTGGAGCAGTGGGCAGCTGAGGAGGAGATGGGAAACAGAAACTGGGTAAACTAATACAGATGTGATTTAGACATTATGTAGACATCAATTAATTCAACTTAACTTTCTACTTGATTGATCCGTCAGGTGAATAATAAGAAATGACAGAGAAGTGCTGCTACAGGAGCTCAAATACCCAACAAAATAAAAGCATGTTTGATCAATAATTATAGTACATACTTTGTTGTTGTTTTTTTATCTTAGAATGATACATATTAGGCATCTGTATAGAACCATAACATCTGCAGCCTTTAACACACAGCTATGTGATGTTATCACTTAAAAAGGCTTTATTGATATAAAAATGAACACTTATGATCTCTGATTGTGCAGAAAGTGGCATCTTGTTGCTCACAGCGTCTTTTTCACTCGTGATTATTATTAGGACCACGTTAACCTGACCCTGAGCAGAAAGTCTCTACCTGCCTGCAGAGCTGCACATCCTGATCCTTTCCTTATCTAAAATAAAAATAAATAAGTCAAATGAGACGGTGACTTCTCCACATGCATCAGTGAACTCACTGGGCTGAATTCTCTCCCTCTAAGCCTGATCTCGCTGCACTTGTTGTTGGGGTTGAGTAGAACAAGCCTGGCACCTGCTTTCTGTGCCAAACTCTCCATTTATCAAGCGACAACAAAAGCTGAAGGCAGCTGCTTGGCTCTGCGCTTCCAGTGCGTAAAACCATCCAGAACACGCGTCAAGTCCGGAGGAATGATGACAGAGCTCATCGCGCAGCAGGATCAGAAAGGATCACTGATCTGAGAAACTATGCAAACTGTAGTAAAGTTGTAGGTGATGATGCTTCATCAGCTGTTTTTATTTGGGAGGTTGTACTCACGGTCAGGTCCGCCCAGAGTGGCTGCCAGGCAGCAGCCGGACAGCAGGCAGCACACCGGGACGAGGATCAGCACCACACCGAGACTCATCCTGAGATCTGATTCAATACCGAACTTCAGCTGCGACCCATCCTGGTTCTGATCCGGGTTTATCCTCGTTCACCAAGGGTTCGGGAGTGGGTTCGAGCTCGGAAAAGTGGCTCGGATCACTTGTGGATGAACCGAACGCGTCCTCTCTGTTGTTCCTGGAGCCGCCACACGCACAAAGCGCTCTGACTGGAGGAGTGTGTGCGCACGCTCGGAAACAAACACAATTTAGATTCAATTTCTGCTGCGTTCTGGTCCAAAACTACGCGTTAAAGTCATCCAGAACTAGCGTCCTCCTGCGGGGATAAAGGTCCAGAGTCCCGGGATAGAAAGGATCCGTGTCGCCTCGCGCTCCCCTCCCGGTTTGGTCACTCAGCGCTCTTCCCTAATGTCGCTCCTCTGTTGTTATTTAAAAATACTGAAGTTAACTGAAACCATGAAAAACACAAATCCTGTTTCGGTCCCGAGCGCGCGCGCTGTTGTTCAGTAGCGGCAGCAGCAGAGTGGATTAGGACCGAGAGCAGAGCAGAGAGGAGGCTGGATGGTGGAGAGCGGCTCGCGCCCCGCCCTCCGGAAGCACGAGCGATTACAGGTATGGCGGTGACGTCACACACGGCAGGTGCACACAGACCTACATCCCCTCTGGAACAGAGCCCAAACAGGACGAATCTCACCTTCTTAATCAATAAATAACAAAATTAGAACATTTAATTCTATTACAATAATAATAAGAGATATTTACATGTTACTGTTATTAGTTTATCTGGTGTTGGTAATAATAATAATAATAATAATAATAATAATAATAATAATAATAATAATAATAATAATAATAATAATAATAACAACAACAACAATAATAATAATAAACCCCTAAAACACTCTGAGAACTCCAGATTCATCCACATCTTTCAAATTTTGCAAACAACTATTTGTCTGTTTGCAAAACACCTCATAAGCAACTTGGTGGAAAATATATTTAAAATAAGAATAATTCAAGATTATAATTGTTTTGAATGAATATTTGACAGTTTTCTATTGTGTAGAGATCAGGAGAGTCCAGCAGGGCACATCAATATGTTGAAGTCGACATTCAAGTCCAAAGTTATTCATTTTTAGTTCAGTCCCTAATATCTCTCAACTCAACTTTATTTAAATACCTCGTTTACACATCTGGTATTGACCAAAGCACACTACACAAAATAACATCATAAAAACAACACAAACATTGACGTATAGCACAGAACCACAATCCTCATGACAAAACGGAAAGAAGAAAAAATCAATAAAGAAAAAGAGAAAATATATTAACCTGATGCACAGTTCCATCTAATATTTATTTATTGACTTTCACCCTAACCAAAATGTTTACACCTCTTTTTAAAAAATCAGTTTCTAAAGTCAAATTAAAGAAACACAGTCAATTAAAACCTAAATAAGTTACACGGTAAACTTAGAAGTTCACTATTTCCATTTTATTCTGATTTTTCCATTCCTGTCAGTCACATGACATCACAAGGGGGCGGGGCATCTTAACATGTATAGAGCTGGGCTGAAGGGGTTTGCAGGAATTTTATTAAAAAAATAAAACAATTTTACAAAAATAACTTCAGTTTGTTCTGTTTTTTTTGATTAATTGTGCTGCAGTCATGATCTTCCTGTCTTTCCCGCCTCTACTTCTTTTTATTATTCCCAGGAGGAGAGCGGCACAGCTTGCGTTTCTGACCAACAGATTTCACGGGGCGGAGGCTCAGACATGTACCCCATCATTAGAATAAAGGGAGGGGTCACGGAGGAGCCCAGATTAAAGGATTTAGCAGAAGAAGTGGGTAAAGGAGGAGGAGGGCGGGGGGTCAAAGGTGAGGCAGCGATGTCTAAGAGAAGCCAAAGGGGAGCTAAAAGGGGAGCGGCGCCATCTCTAATCGAGGCTGATTAAACTCAAGCTGTGCGTGTCGCATGTTTATGCAGTCAATGACTTTTGAATGGTCAAACGTGCGTCTTTGTAACAAAAGACGTCTTCATCGAGGACAAAAGCAGCCTCTGGAGCTCAAGGCCTTTTCTAGAAAGCCACCCTTGACTTTTGGGGGGGTGAGCACATTTATCAATGTCATAGTTGACTTCTGATCTGTGCCTCTTTAAAATAATTAGACCCCATCTGGGATGAGAGGGGTGCACAAGGACAGGGTGAGATTTACTGAGCCTAGCTGCTGCCCCCTACTGGACAGGTGAAGCAAAACAACATCCAGAATCAATTTTTATTACCTCAAATAAAATAATAAGTAAGGATTTCAGAACAAATATTTTCCTCCAGTTATAAGGTAAACAAAAAAATATATACCAAAAAAGATTGAAAGGATTATGTCACATTCCAGCTACTACTACTGCACTAACTGTAGAGTTTAAACACAGTTTTAGCATAAATTGAATGCTAAATATTGGCATAAATTAACCCCAAGCACCAACCAGAGACCGGTGAAATCTTAAAGGGATTGTCACGGCTGCTTATCTGTCCCCGCACATTAATATTCAGAACGTGATGTAAAGAGGCTGCAATCCGTGACCCTGCACTCCCTCGGCTAATGTGTGTGTGTGGCGGTGTGCATGGCTGCAGATGCCACTTGTCTGTCACTGCATGTCTGAACATCCAGGAGTCCAAACCAGACACTGGTGATGGGTTTTGTGGGTCGCCGTGCGTGTGACTAATGGGGTAAGAGCCGCCAGTGGAAGCTGGAGGGATTGTTGTGATAGAAGAGGAGAACATCAGACAGAGAACAGAGATTAGGACTGACTGGGGATCACCTCCTTCAGAAAATGTAATTATATGACTCTGAATCTCTCAGGGAGCCTTGATCAGACTGAAGCGCACACACACACACACACACACACACACACACACACACTCATGTGACACTGACCTTGTCCTTGAATGCAAACAGACACAAAAGCACCATTTTGTTATAAATCTAGTGAATCTGGGTCCTATCGGTTGTATTTTGAATATTTTAATTGGTTTACCGAGTGTGAGATGGTGTGCGGGATTAAAAGTAAACAAACTGCAGATTTGAACTTTTATTATCCTTTAACTTGGCAAGGCTGAGGCCCATTGACCCTTTTTAGTGATTATCACTGACTGCACCATATTGGTTTGACCAATATTCATCTGGAAATTGGTGAAGATGTTCAAAAACAGCACAGACACCACCATGGAATTGAAACCCGTGGAATGGCAGCATGATTGTCCACAATAAAGAGAGTTGTACATCTCCATTGACTCAGAAGACCAAGAAAGAGGCTCTTGCTCCAAAGATCAACTGCTCACATGGAAAACCAAAATTCCCCCTGGAGAAACGTTTTCTGGAAAGACAAGACACTGATTGAGCGGATTGCAGTTGTAAGAAAAACAATTAAAGGAGATGAGGTGGTGGAAGGAGGTGATCCATTAAGCTTTACCAGTTGTCAGTGGCGCTGCATGCCAACAGGGAGGGCAGGCAGTGACTTGGAGCCCCACGGCCACAAGGGCATCCAGAGGGCCAACAGAGTTTGCCCCCCCCCCCCCCCAACACACACACACACACACATACACACTCTCCAACAAAGTATCTTGTCCTCACTGCAAACCCAACAGCCCCTGACTCGGATGGAGAAATGGCAACGTGCTTCGCAGTCTGCACTGGTCTTTTTGCTTGGAGCCCCTTTCCAACATTGCAGCGCCACTGCCAATTGTTAAGCATGGTGGTGGTAGGGTCATGCTGTGGTACTGGTACAGTTCACATTAAGCATGAAATAATTAACTCATTCACTGCCATTGACGACTAAAGTCGTCTTTTCAAGTCCAACCGCTGGCTGCCAAAGACGACTTTAGTCGTCATTTTGCTTTTTTTACGGGGCGGGCGTCGGAGCGAGCCCCGCACCGTGAGAACAAGCATCACGTGTCTAAAGCGGATCTTCATCCGTGTACGTCACACATCACGTGATCAGAAAGCGGAAAATCAATGGATTACGAGTTTGTTTTGGGACGCTGCTGTGGAAAAAATGATGCGCCGAACCAGAAATGCTTCTGGAGCGGCGATTGGGCACCAGATTGTGAACGAACGGATAACGCTAGAAATACGGTGATTCTTCCTGATGTAAGAAGTGAGTCTACTCTTTCTTTTGGTAGTTTTGCCGTTTACATGATCATAGAGCACAATGTTCTGTGACTCTTCAAAAAACAGTAAAAACGCTCAAAAACGCTGGCAGTCAGGGGCTTTCTGACCAGAAAACAGCTGGCAGGTAATGAGTTAAGCTTCAGGAATGGCTCAACTTAAAAACAATTAGAAATTACACTGTAAGAAACAAAATGTTGAATTGACTTAACCAAGTTATGTCAACTGGTTCCACTAAACTAGTTGATTAAATGTAAAGAGTAATTAGCAACTAGGTTTATTGGAACCAGTTGACTTGGTTAAGTCAATTCAATGTTTCATTTCTTACAGTGTAATTGGCTTTTCTAAAAAAAAAAATGCTTTCTCAAAAAACCAAGCAGTTGTGCCAAGAAAAAAATGGTCAGATAGTCATTAAGGAAATTTCCAGAAGCTTGTTGATGAAAAAGAAAAGTGGTCAAAGTGCAGCTAAGAGACATTCAATTGGTTATAGTCCTGTTTCCTGGACAGGGTTTGCTAGAAAGCGTTCCTTATAATGCATCTGCACACATTCCCCTCCCCCTTCCATTAAAATTTGTAAATTGAGAAAAAAAATACACCAAATTCAAATCGACTGCTGTAAGTGTGAATTTCATCCCAAAGGTCTGGTTAAACAAGATTACAGGACAAGCGTGGAGAGGGGTCAATCCTCGCCCTCCACTCTACAAGGTGTTTGTGTCTCAGCTCAACTGATTTACCCCCCGTCCCTCGCCTCTGCTGAGGAGGAAATGGAACAAACAGCTTAAAATCTTTCCCTCTAATCCTGCAACAATGGATGCTGCTGTTTTATAGGAGGTGGAGATGGAAGGGGTTCAAGCAGTGGGCCCGAGCTGCACTGATCCCAGGTAAGCCTCGAGATTCGGATCAACGCTCCAGCTGAAACATTTCATTATATTTCATTCCACTCAAATGATTCATGAATATCTGTGGTTTTTGCTCAAGTGATCTAGAACAAAATCGATTTGCTGCATTAGCAAAGAAAGTGAATTATGTGAAAAGTGTACCTGAGTTTTTCTTGTCAATCATCAACCGTACATTTCCTTATTCCTATGTAGAAGTGTATAAATACCATTTTACCGTAGTAGGAAGCTCCCTGAACAGCCTCCTTTTGGGGGAAATACTGTTTCTGTTCAACAGGACTGATGCGCTAACTGCTAGTTTGAGCTCAGACATGTGTTTTGCATTACAGCTTTTATTGCATGCAGTTCATTTAGTAAAAATATCACCAGTAGCAGATAAAATGGAACCCTTCAAGTGCACGCAGGGGTCACATTTAAATGGTGCAAAACTATACGTGATGTAAACGTTTAAAAAAAAAAGAAATGAACATAACGTAACATTAGAATTGAAAAACGTACCTTAAGCCTTTTTTCTTCTTTTTCCAACTGAGGATATTTGGTTTTACAAAACCCAGCTGTGTGAACACGGCCTCTGACTGTTAGCGTGTGAGTCCTGTAGGATGTAAAATTCTATTTTTCCAAACTGAGGCCACTCACAAAACTATCACTATTTTATCTTTTAAACAGAGCCACACCTCAGAATGGTTGAAATACCCTTTAGGGCGTGTGCATGGCCGAATGAAACTGACCTTCAAGAGTTGAGAAAAAAAAGTGTTTATATATGTTGTTTATTGACTGTAAGTCCAACATTTCTTGATCCGGAGCTGTTTTCTGTAGTGGGGTGTTTTCTTCTGTTGGCAGACACACCTGATACTCATCAACTCACTACCTGGCTGGGTAAGCTCCAGAACACCTTGATTCCTGCACCCTGTTATCACTAATGATGTTCCATCACAACCTCTGCTCTTGCCTGAGTGCTCACCTCCACCAGTCTGTCGCCCTGATCATCCCTCATTAAAATCTGGAGACCCTTCTTGACCACCCGCCAACACCTACACTCCAAATCGTGGAATCTCCTAACCGTGTCAGTCCGTTTTCTCCACTGTCTTGTTTATCCCAGGATTCTCCACCAACTATCACCCCCAGAGTCATAAACTGACTGCAAAAGTATGATTTGTTCATTTTTATACCCATACACCTGCACCTGTGTCTCAAAAATATCCAAAAAACATCACAATAAAATCTCTATTATCTTTATTCCAAGTGTTTTGCTTGTGTTTTGTTTAATTTAAAGGTCAACTTTACTAATATTTTAATATATTTGCAGCCGTTTCTAGTAGGAATGAATGCCTTGTGAGTCGTTCTCTGGGGAAAACAAGCTCCGGTGCACCTGTTTGAGGATTTTAAGTCTTATTTCCTGATATTTGGGCGTCTCTCCTCTGATTGGCTAAAATCAACACGACTCTACCAATGACTCTGTTTGCTCTGCAACGCTGTTGTTCCATCTCCACAAATAACACAAGCCTGGAGGAGTTCTGCTGTGTGGTGGAGCTGCTAATGCTAATGGTTAGCTTCTGCTAGCCGAGACGTTTTCTGCTGTTTCCTGGACGCGAGTGTGTGAGTCAAGATGGGTGAGTCCATGAATGTTAAGTGACAGTGTGACGTAGATCTGTCAGGATTTTCTAATCCTAGAGTTTCACCGTCTATTTTCTATCAGAAGCTAATGCAGGAGATAGGTGTAGGAGACTATTTTCATGTTCAGCCTGCATGAAAAACTCACAGTGACTGATTATAATCAGAAATAATAAGAAAAGAGCAGTTTTCCAGTGAACTTGCTCTTTAAGAATCATATCCTACTGTCAGTAAAATCCACAGCAGCCTGTGAGCAAAAACTAATTGAGTCATTTATGTGATTTTAGAAATCTCAGGAGTTCCTGAGGTTTGTTGTCAGATCCTGGCTGGCTTTTACTAACAGGAGGAAACTGGCTCCCAAAACAGACACATTAAAGAGGCTGAAGTCTAGATTTACCTATCAGAGGATATCTTAATCTTTAAAAACCCAAAAGAGTATTAGAGATTCCTGCTCTGTAAATGATTGTCACTCTATAGATAAAAGGTTTTCATACCAAACAGTGAGAAAACAATGAGGTTTTCCATTATGGGGGAGGTGGTTCAGTGCAGGAGCGTGTGCTTTGCATTCATAAGATCCTGGATTTATTCCCCAGCGTCTCTCGTTCTGTGTAATAATGCTACAATACATGAAATACTGCACTTGAAATAAAAGCTCTCAGCCTTGCAGCACTCCCTCTCTTTCTCTACAAGGGATGCAAAGGTCTCCACTCCGCTTTGATTTCAGGTTTCATTCAACACGATTTCTCCTTCATCCACACAATGACCCGGCGGACACAATAACAGGAATTGCAAGAGATTTTTGTTCCTCTTATCTAAATCAATTTATAATCAGTCTGGTGGAGCAGGAGGGTCAAGATGACATAAGCATGAAAGGGTTCTTTAATTCTCAAGAATACATGAGAGAAATGTTAAGAAGATGGTTAGCAAGTCAATAAAACCAAGGCTGGAGGAAAATCTGGTGGGATCACATGTTTTGTAATGTTCCTTTACTGCAGAAGAAATAAAGTCCCTGTAGCACTGCTTTAGTCCAGGTGACTCAAATGAAAGTCAGATTAAGAAAATGAACCAAAAATCTTTCTTCCCACACAATTCTGGTCCTCAAGGGCCACCATCCTGCAGGTTTGAGTTGTCTCTCTGCTCCAGCTCCCCTGATTTGAGTCGTTAGGTGGTTAACTGGCTTTGCAATCTTGAGAACATGCTGAACGGGTACATTAGGCGTTGAATCGGTTGTGTTAGAGGAGGGAGACAACAAAAACATACAGGGTGGTGGTCTCCTTCAGGACAGGATTTGACACCAATGTCCTAATGTTTTTAAATAAGAAGCTAAAATGTTTAGATTTACCAAGTTGGAGCATTAAAGTGATGTTTCAGCATTTCAGGTATGTTTCTGTGTAAAATATATTAATAACCACTATTTTATCCATTGTAGGTAGATTCCCAACAGCCTCTGTTTGAAGAAATAGAGTTTAAATCTGACAGGACTGATGATCACTTTAATTAGACGCTAGCACATAAGTCCTGCAGCATATGAACAGTTGCTGTTGATTGAGGTTTTTCAGCCAGCCTTACAGAATGGGTGTTATAAAGATTTTTACAGATTTCATATTCAGTTGTTACCATGTCAGAGCTTTTGAGCTTTTGAGGTTGCTCAGTGGTCTTCCTGAGGGGAAAAGGGTGAATGAGCTGAATGGGTGGAGTTTGTCATCCATCTTAACTCTGGTTTTGTATCTTTTGGGTGTTTATAGCCCTTTTTATAAAAGAATGGCGCCAATTTGCCACAACACCGAGGCGACATCTGGGAGACTAATGTTGTTTATAAGTGGTCAGACCGTGGCGGTAATGATGTCCTTTTTATAAAAGATTACGCAATAACAGCATAAAGGAGGTATGGGGGCGGTCTCGTTGTTGTCCGTGACTTCAAATGGTGTTTTTCTTTTTGGGACTCTGGTAGTTTGTCCTAAAGTTGAAGTGGTAGCAGCCGGCTGTTTCTCCTTCTCTGATGTTATTGAGCAAGAACCTCTCACACCAGTGCTGTTCTGCTGAAAAACTGTATTTATTTTGTGTGGTGCAGTTCAAACTCTGACTGCTAGGTGGCAGCAGATTTCACCCCCTTCATTCTGACGGAACAACGAGATCTTATATTAACTCTGGATGTGTCTTGGAATCATCTGGCTTGAGTTTTCCAATTAAATTAAGTTTTAAATTGGAAATATCATCTGGCTTTTAGTATCGCAATATCATCTCCCCTGTATTGTTGTATATATATTGTATCGCCAGATTCTTGCCAGTACACACCCCGAGCTCCAGAGCAACAAGAACAGATTAAGACTGTTTGTGTTTCCAACATTAATAAAGCTTTATTCAGTCAGAGGAACATTTGCACATGTTTGCAGCTTCCATCAGGGAAATCTGTGTGTTATCAGTCCCTGTGTCATGAATTAAAAATGTTAAAACAATGCTAGCTATGAATTATTCAGGTGTCTTATGAAAACACAACACAATACGTAGTCATAGCAAGCACAGATGAAAACACACGTGTTGGTGTTCTACTAAAATTAAATAAACCTGTAATGTGGTCGTTTATCTGAAATATAATTATTAGACTCATCCGTCAGTTAAATGGAACAAACACACACAGCTGCAGGTCAGGGGTCACCTACAGGAAACAGATAAATCTAATCAGCTGATGAAGGGAGTTCCAGTCATGTGTCTCAAAACCATCATAGAGTCACAATAAAGAGAAAACATGTTTGAAAAAATAGTTGATGTTCATTTTTCTTGATGAAAAATTCCAACTTTACATTAAAATTTGGTAAAATGGGGATGCAGCAGGAATTTTTCTAAAACCTAACTATGAACAAGCTTATTTAAAGTCTAATTGTCCAAAAGTCACAGCCTCATCACCTCATAAGTATTTTGGTGGATGATAAAATAGACAAACATGAGTTTTGTAGAAGTTGTATTGATGTAAAAAGTTACTACATTCAAAAAAGTAAGGGACTTTGAGGCCCTGGAGCTAAAGAATACAACATTTACATGTAAAACGGAGGTTTCTGCAGTAAATAATCATTCATTTCTTTTTATTATGATGTGAGACTGCATTTTGATGGAATTACCTTTGTCATTTTAAATTAAAACTTCATTTTCAACATGAAAAAGACCAACGTCACACGTAGTTTTATGACCAAACCTTGATGAAAGTGTGAGAAAAGTACAGAGAAATGGTAAAAGTCTTGGTTTTGTTATTTAGAAATGAACTTACATGTAATATTCTGGTGTTCGGTTTATTTTTAGTGGAAAAACTGTTGCTCACGTTTGTTTTCTAACATCTAAGACGCGTTATCTGGGTTTAGTTTGACAGTAATGCAGCAGGAACATCCACAAACCCAAACAACATCATAAATTTATTCTGTCGTGGCTGCGGTGAATCCAAAAGTGTTGAATAATTAACTTCTATACGCCTCCTTTACCTCAGTGGTAAAAAAATGCAATTAGCCAACGCTGCTCCAACCTAATTCTTTGCATTGTGGTGGAACGGTTGGAGAACAGATGGTGAGATCCATTATTGATCTGCCCTCGATCAGATTAAGTAGATTATGGCAACGTGAACCCTCAGAATCTATCCAGCTATCTATCTGGGAGTATTTGTGTGTTTAATATTTAAATGTGACCTAAATACACAACGTGTTGATTTATCCGACCGAGCAGCGCGATGATGGAGTGTCTGCCTCTCGAACCGACGCAAACCTCCCTTTAATCCTGTCAGCCCTCTCCGAGTGTGTGAAGAAGCTGAAGCGAGAGCCTGCGGCGAGTACGACATTGTACCCCCTCCACCCTGCTGAGATCTAATTGAAGAAACAAGTGCTCGGTACAAAGTGAAGCCCCACAGCTCACTGGGACATTAATACTCCACCAGAGTGGAAAAATACTCAGAGAGAGACTTGGGTGAGCCACAGCGTACAAATGTGAGAAATGTGATTTTTTGGGGATGTGGAGGATGTGGAGGAAAAGGAAGCATGTTTGATTTGAGGTTCACAGCTGCCTACATGGTGACTCATCAAATTTACACGTGTGGCCCACCAGCTGTAAAGTCAGCCTGTTCACTTTAAATGGTTCATGCTCAATTACAGTTTTAACCCAACTGTCATTAATCCTCATTTTCACTCAATACGTTCATTTTATCTCATAATTATTTATTGACTACCAAGAAAGTTAATACACATTTCTGTTTGCAGAAACCCCAGTTTTTATGTTCTTTTGAGTCTTTCTTGGTGTTTGGACAGAAATCTATTACAGTGACTGAGATGTGTGAAATAGGGAGAAGAAACAAGTCAAAAATGCTTTTGTTTTTAATAAACAGAGGTGTTGATTACAAAAGGCCTCGTGCTTTTTTAAACAGAGTCTAGTAGTTATCAGAAGGTATTTCAGAGAGCACAAACGATGAACAGTTTGGCTATTTTATATTTAAATTTTGACCCTCTTGGCCTTCCATAATTCACCTTAAGCTGTCTCAGTCACAAATCACTGAATTTAACAGTTTCCACTGCTGACTCCATACATCCATTTGTTCAAAAAACCAACCAACCATTCATTTAAATAATCATCCATCCATCCATCCATCCATCCATCCAGCCAGCCAGCCAGCCAGCCAGCCATCCATCCATCCATCCATCCATCCATCCATCCATCCATCCATCCATCCATCCATCCATCCATCCATCCATCCATCCATCCATCCATCTATCCATCCATCCATCCATCCATCCAGCCATCCATCCATTCATCCATTCAAATATCCATCCATCCATCATCCATCCATCCATCCATCCATCCATCCAAATATCCATCCATCCATCCATCCATCCATCCATCCATCCATCCATCCATCCATCCATCCATCCATCCATCCATCCATCCATTCAAATATCCATCCATCCATCCAGCCAGCCATCCATCCATTCAAATATCCATCCATCCATCCATCCATCCAGCCATCCATCCATTCAAATATCCATCCATCCATCCATCCATCCAGCCATCCATCCATTCAAATATCCATTCATCCATCCATTCTTATCAAAGGTTGGGTTGTGGACGTCACCCCCTCATGAAGCCACTCATATCTGGAATCTCCTTTCAGTCACAACCCAAATCTTCTGACCATAGCTGAGGATTTGGAGGCAGATGCATCAGTAAATTGAGAGCTTTGTCTTTTGGCTCATCTCCTTCACTAGGGCAGATGGAAGCAACCCCTTCATTACTGAAGACGAAGCCTTGATCCATCAGTCCGTCTCTTGCTCCATCCTATCATGACTTGCAAACAAGATACAAGGTAATTAAGACAGAGACTCATTTCAAACCCAAAAGAGGCTTCATCTGATTAAATACCCTGATTTGGAATGGTGCTCATCTCAATCAATAGTTTAAGACTGAAGTTCACCAGCAGTTAGATCTTCATGCTTCACTATAAGAATGATTGATCTACTTCTGATGCTATTACAATAACATGAATGCAGTTTATATGTTTGCTTTTCCCTCTGTAGAAGCACCATTTAAAAATGGTAGCCAGTATTAGGAGATAAAACGCTGTGGGCGGATAGAAAACACCGCCACGGCTCCTCTGTTGCTTGTCTGTGCTGTAGAGTGGGCCATAGCCAGTGTGATATTCCCGTTGTAGAGAAGCTGAGCTGAATATGCTCAAGGCCTTCCAATCTCAAAGCATTTATTGTTTGTGGGGAGAAGAAAGCATCGATTGTCCTGGTGTCATCAAACCACTAAAGCTGCTTAGAGTCTCAGCTTTAGAACCAAGTCTATTTTCTGTCCAGAACAGAACGGGTTTTGTTTGGACACCTTTTACCATGATGTCATCCTAAAATAGCCCCGCATTCTTAAAGCATGGGTAAAATTAGCCCTGGACTTCATCCACCCATCCATCTTCTATACCACTCATCCTCGCTAGGGTTGCAGGGAGCTGGTGTCTATCTCCAGCAGTCATTGGGTGAGAGGTGGACACCCTGGAACGGTTTCCAGTCCATCAGGGACACAGAGACAAATAACGAGCCACACACTCATTCACACCTGGAGACAATTTAGTGTCTCCATTCAGCCTGATATAGACGCCTAAGCCTGTAGGAAGAAACCAGAGTACCTGGAAAAAACACACATGCATGGGAAAAACATAATTCCACGCAGAAAGGTCACACAAGCAGGATTCAAACCAGCAACCTTCTTGCTACGAGGTAATATTGCTACTAAATGTGCTACTGTGCAGCCCCAATTGCTGGCTATTGTTGCAAATACTCATCGAACCACTTCTGGCCTTAAGGTGTCCAGATGAGTATCAGGATTAGTACCTTCATCACAAAGCTGTCATACCCAGTCCTATACATGTCTACTGCCCTCTGGTGGAGGAAAATTTACATATTTTGCTTTGCTTTTATGTGTCTGTTCCATGTATTATGTATATGCATGTATGTATTTTTATAGTTTATACTGTTGTTTACTGTTTTAATCTTTTATTATGTTGTTGTGTTGTGCTTCAGCGCCTTGGTCTCCTGTAATGGGTGTGGAAGGTGCTATATAAATAAAGCTTTGATTGATTGATATTTTAAGTTTTTCAAAAATTGGATGTGACACAGAAGAGCCACCTTTCATGGCAGCCCTTCTAACTCGTTTTACATACACCTATGACATTTAGGATGAACCAGCTCAAACTGAAATTTAAAAAATTCTTACTTCCCCTCAGAGATCAAAGCATTTGCTTTAAGCTTTGCAGTCATTTGAAGGAAGTATGATGCTGCTTTTAGAGCGTGTCGGATCAGGCAGTAACACCAACCCTAAAGATAGGAGAGTTTTTCACCCAGCTGATTCAGAGTGATGAAATACTTATCCTTTAGGGGTGTTTGTTTAATGATGCTCCTTTAGAAGATTTTTTTGAGTAAATATTAGCTCAAGTGCAAGATTCAGCATATATTTTTTTATTTTCTGCAAAAGATTCAGCAAATTGATGAGTTTAAGCTCACCAACGATCTTAAAAATGGGTTTTGTGTTATGTTATTTCATAATATTTGCTAAATGTGTGTGAATTTTTCAACCTGCAAGCTGATTTTACTTTAAAAAAAGACAATTAATTGAACGTTAAGAGGAGTAATGAGGCTGAAAAAGTAGACGACTGCAGAAAGTGAGAGTGAAAGAACGAGTCAGACTGGTTTACAGGGTTTTAGTTGAACAGAAGAGAGGAAATATCCAGATGGGTGTCTACTCACGTGACAGGAGCGCTTTAATTTTGCAACTGGAGACTGAAAGAAATTTACAGAGAATTAACAGGAGAGATGTTGAGAGACAGGAGGACAGGAGGGAGGAGAAGGAAAGTGGCATCTGTCCTTCTGAAGCATCTGCTCTCTGATTAGCAGAGGAGGAGAAGGAGGGCCAAAGGCTTCTTAGGGAGCTCAAACTGAATCATATGTTCTTTGAATACTGTATGAGATTAGAGAATACATTATTGAACATTAAGTCCCTTTTAGGGAAAAGGGTTCATCCCTTGGCGAGCACATGCACATTTCACCCTGGCTAACCCCTTCATCTACAGGGAAAAGATCAAGTTGGGTATTAGGGTTGTGCCGGTATTTGTATCTGTATCTGTATTTGTTGGGCGGGGGCCTTTGAATTTTTATTTGTATTTGTGTAAAACTCAAAATGGGTGTAAAAATCCATTTTTTTGCATTACACTTCTAATTTATGTTATAGTGTAGAAGTATAACGCGAAAAAAGGATTTTTACACCTATTTTGAGTTTTACTCGAATACAAATACAGATACAAATACTGGCTGCTTTGCACACCCCTACTGGGTATAAAACCACTTCAAATATAATCAAGTCAACATATATCTGCAAACGTCATACTGGTAAAAGCAAAACCTATAAGCTAAAACACAGCTTCACTGCTTCAGCTGACAACTGGTCTTTAATGCAGTACATTTTCCTTTCCTAAGCACTAACACGATTCTACAATCTATCAAACGATTTAACAGAGTCATACACTCGATGTTTCAATACGTTCACTGTGGTCTCTAGTATGGATGAATGTGTTGTGAGTCGTTTTCTGTGGTGCTCCTGCTTTAGGAAGTAGACGTTAATCAGAGGAGTGGGGATTGGAAAATGACAGGATTACAAGTCTTACTCATTAATATTGATGATATGTGATCATCTTACCTCTGATTGGCTAATGGCAATGTAACTCTTCTACTGCCTCCGTTCGCTCGTCTTTCTTGAGTAAAAAATGCAACGTTGATATTTCTCTCCATACAAGCCTGAAGATGCTGTCATGTTGTGGAGTTGCTAATGCTAACGTTAGCTTGTAGCCGAGACATGTTCTGCTGTCTCATGGCCGCTAAATCAACACAACCTTCTGTGGACGCGAGCCAAGGTGGGTTCATGTATGCTAATGTTGCCCTGGCCTTTTCTGACCCAAGCCTTTCCTCGTCGTTGTTTTTTTCAGCGGCTAATGCAGGACATTGGGGGTTGAAGACTATTTTCACAATCAACCTGCATGTGAAAACCAGCGTGATGCTTGTGTTTCAAAAAGAAGTATTATATGTTTCTCTGTGTATCTCTGCTTTAAGCTTCACCGAGAGACGGCTTACTGAATGGTAGAGGAGGAACGGGAAAGATAACAATGAACAAATGTTATAGGCCACCGTTGAAGGTAAATGAAGAGATCTGAGGCCAAAGGGATGAAGTATCATTGTGAGACGGTATAGTGGGCCCACGGCTCTATGTGAGGAAAAAGGAGATAGGAAGAGAAGGAAGGAACAGAGAAGAAGAAGAAGAAGGGTAGTGGGGTAAGTTTGGAACAAGTGGATTTATAACTCAACATTTAAAACCTTAGACAAAGAGTTTGATCATCTTTGTTTTTATTAGTAATTCTTTAGCTCTTTGCTGCCATGCTCATGCATACTCTCTTATCTTTACTTTTTGCCTGGCATAACTTTTTGAACCCCTTGACTCACTTTGAATTGATTCACTGTATACAACTTTTTTTTAAATATTGTTATTATATGTTTTTTTCCCATCAGTCTTCCCACTGACGGTGTGAGCAGGTGGTTTCTCAGTAGTAAATCTAACCTGACAGGATGGTTTACCAGTCTTGCCCCTGGGCAAGAACAAACAAAGAACTCAGCTCTGTTCTAAAGGATTGTTGGGAAAACAGCCCCCAGAATCCCTAGCAGATGTCTGAAGGTATTACATCAGTTAGTCAAACACCCAGTCGTTTAAACACCTCTGTCAAGTTCCATTTCTCAAAAAGTGTGAAAGAAGTTGATGCCATAAAACTTTTAGTTTCTTTAGTTGATTGCTAAAGAGGCAACAAGGGAGCCACGTCTGTACCAGGTCCTCCTACTCTGCCTGAAATAGATTTTCGTCACAAGACAGTTTGGTTATTACCTGCCTTCATTTTTATTCCCCTCTATCTGCTCCACCATCAAGACATTTTAGCATCACATTACCATGACAGCACCATTACATGCAGAATTTCTACAGTTGCTCCACACCCTGAACCCTGCCCTTGCATGACTCTCTTTGACCTTGTTGGGATGCAGCTGTGTCCAACAAGACCACGCCACACTGGCCACGCTGTTGATGTAACGGGGTTCCTGATGAGAAAGCCAGGCTTGCTGATTATAAATAAGCAGCCATCACACTCCAAACCCAACTACTTCACTTATCAACCACCACAACCCAGCTATGTGGAACCTGTGTGCTCTAAACAAGTGGTGTCCAATCCTGGTCCTCAAGAGTCACTATCCTGTGTGTTTTATGTGTTTACAACCCAGTTGAGTTCCCTGTTCAGCACGTCTCTGTTTTCTGTAGGACCCTTGTAGCTGACTATTGATTCACATCAGTTGAGTTGGAGCAGAGAATCACCTAAAACATGCAGGATAGTGGCCTTTGAAGACAAGGATTGGTACAGCTGCTCTAAAACAGGATAAAGGTAGCCTGCTCTAACACGGTAATGGATGTGTTCCTAATAGAAAAACCTTAAGAGCCGATGAAGTCCTGACTGATCTTTAGCTTTCTAGCTGGGATGTTGTAGCCTGGCAAGCCATCCTATATATGTGAATATATAGTCTGGCCACAAACCATTGACGGCTCTCAGTAGTGAGGCGGGATCTACGGTTGTCTTTCAAACTGTCTGCACGCAATTGGATAGCGCTAGGACCAATCAGAGTGACGAACAACGTGACGTAATCATAGCGATGGAAAAGAGGGAGGCAGCACTGGCGTCTAACATCAATGATTTCTGTCGTTTTTATATAAAAACATGTGAATATCAGGTGTTCTGGGACATTGCACTACTTTGTTTGATAAAAATAAGAAGCCGCTAAGTATATCAGACAGACTTACGCACGTTGGAGTCTAAATAATCCAATGTTGATGACAAAGCCGTTTCAAATGAACGTGGTTCCTGCGCCACCTCCATGTTGTTTGTGTTCGCAGCCACAGCTCTGACGTCATCAGCTACTCCCGCTCTGTGATTTGTCCACAGTATAGAGCGCTGTGATTGGCCCAACCAAAATTATAGCGAGCTGTGATTGGACAGCCACAGCAGCGGATCGTGCTGCGAGGGTTCCAATGAAGCGTGCCTAGACCAAACTCTGCAAGGCAAGAATTTGGTCTAGTTCACTAGGCTAGGAGTGTTGGCCTTGCTGAGCTTCAGACCAATCACAACGCTTGTATCTCGGTGGGCTGCAAAACAATTGGTAAAAAAAATGTGAATAGAATTTGCAAAGTTGTTTCCAAAAGGTCTGGAAACGTTAGTAAGGGTTCTCTGTTTCATTGATTCGAGACACAAGTCCTTATTTTTGACATGTTGAAACCCTAACCCTAACCCTCTCAATAGTTACTATTCTCCACAAATTTACTAACACTTTTTACCCTCAGGGGTCAATTTGACCCCAGGGATATTTGCCTCCAGAAAATTATTTACTGAAAATTGTTGCCTGAGTTTTTATGTCATACACTTTGTTTATTTGTAAAATACATAAATAAGCCCTTGATAGTGAAAGCTGACCTGTTCTCTAGCGCCACCATCAGGCCAAACTTAAATCATCATACCGAAGTTAGAATAAATTTATCTTCTCATATTTTCTGACAACATTAATGATCACAAGATTATGAACCTTAATGGGTTTTGGTGATGATATGACCTTTCCTGTAGCGCCACCATCAGGTCAAACTTTCAGTTTTAGAGTTAGTGTATCTTACAAATCTTTCATCCAAATCTTTTGCTTGGCATACATATATTGTCAGAATGGACAGCGCCCACGAAACGCAACCAAGCACTCATCAACAGTCACATGGGGGCCTGGATTGTAAAGCAAGGGTAAACGCGGCACCCACTTGTCCCACACATCCCTTATTGACGCAAGTTTGTCACGTTCTCGTCGGCCCTGCCTTGTTTGCTTGTCATCAAAGAGTATGACATGGGACAAAACTTGAAAAGTCTTCAGAGACATGGTGGCTGGAAATATTGCCCTTCCAGTCTCAGCATTCCAAAGGCTTGCTGTTGCTTCACCATTTGATTTATAAACCCTGAGCAAGCCAATGTAGGCTTCCAAGTCAAATGCATCCAAGTCTTTCCAACTGTCCCCATAGACTCGCTTACCTTCTACATTTGTCATCCCAAGTACAATATTCTCAATTGATGGGGTTATGAAGAGTCCGAATGATGACTTGATGTATTTAGTGTGGCTGATTGCATATCTCGTGGGGCCTGTAACCATTTTGATAACATTAGTAGCATTGAGTCTACCCTGCTGTTGACGTGTGGAAAGGGACCATGTTATCTTTCCATTTTTGGAGGTGACCGTGTCTGTGGGTTGTTGAGACACAACAGGAGGGTCAACACTCTCATTCTCATCAGATGAGAATCCCTCAGAATCAGGGTCCTCCTCAACACAATCCTCTGTCATCTATGTCACTTTCAATGTCAAAGAGCTGCTCCAAAACCTCACTAACAGTGAATCTTTTCCTAGAGTACATTCTCACGTGAGAGAGCGTGCAGACTGTAGTAGCCTACACAGAGCACACTGAGGAAAAGAGGGATGTTGGTGCAAGCTTGATACGTTTGCTTCTCCTTTATTTTGCATATCCCTGTCTATGGTCTCTCACTCTCACACACACACACACACACACACACACACACACACACACACACACACACACACACACACACACACACACACACACACACACACACTTCATGTATCAACTAAAAAGTATCAACTGCACCTGTACCTGCAGTTTACACAGTTAAAAAAGCTTGGGGTCAAATTGACCCCCGAGGAACACCTATGCGTTCAATATGTGTTCAGGACATTGAGAAAATATTATGATGAAAATTTTTTGCTGAATCTGTTGTCCCCATCAAATTAAGAAAAGTCATGAAATATGAAGCAAAAAAAACATAGGCAACTATTAATTTTAGAGTGATAAACATCGAAAGGGGTCAAATTGACCCCAAGGAGAATAGGAGGGTTAAGGTAGTCCTTACTGGTGTCTGGAAGCCTTCTCAATTTTGTTTCCAAAAGCCAGAAAGCATGAGAAATTCTACACAACGTTGGGAGAAGAACATTTTCTCAACCATTCCAGTTTGTTCAGAATAACATCACAAGCTCTAGATACTCATACATAATTATGAACTTCTTGCACGGTTTCAACTGAAAACAGAATTTTGTCTCTCAAACGAGTCAAACAGTCACAGCCAAGTAAAATAAATGTTTAAGATACTGTTCCTTCTCACTCATACATTAATAAAATAGAACAGAGTTCATTTGTGCTCGCTGAAACCGTTTTCACGTGTTCACACTTCTGTATTTCCTTCCTGCATCTCTTTTTGCAAACAGATCTCCTTTGAGCTCCTCCAACTCCCCTAAGACTGGCACACATGATGAAGTCAGCTTAGGGGGGTGGGGTGATGGTGGCGCAGATGGGGGGTGGAGGGGTGTGAAGAGCAGAGTTGTACCAGGATGTCAACACCCACACACACACATAAATCTACACACACACACACACACAATGGAGAAAGGAGCTCTGCCACTAACCAAACCAACAACCACAGACGCCAACTCCTACGTACAACTGCTGCCAGACTCTCCTCACTAACCCCCCTCCAAGGCCCCTCCATGGTTTAATTGGTGTAATTATATTTGCATAAGGCTGTCCTGTGTCAGCACACATGTACACACACACGCACACACACACACACACACACACACACACACACACACACACACACACACACACACACACACACACACACACACACACACAGCCCTGACAGGTTTTAGTGGGTAGAATAATTGAATATTATTGTCTAACTAGTGCCCTCGAGGGCCCATCTGCATATATGGTGAAGCTGTACGTTTCCTTAGAGAACTAATAACACAATCACCTTCATGATGGTTAGGAACTTTAAAGGTTAATTGACTTGATTTGATGAGGACATTCAGAATTTTTTACAGTTCATTAAAAGAGGTGCATTCAAGAAAAATGAATGACCATAAAAGGTCTGTTTTGTTATTTTTCAAGCCTGATTTCAGAGCTCACTAAATCACCTGTATTAACCTTTGGTATGTATAGTAACACTTCAGCTGATGGCACTGATGCACTAATCTGTGTGGCATTATTGAACGTGATTATAATTAACACTATTCCAATTATTTTTTCATGTTAATTTTCTGAAATCTTAACACAACGTTTCTTTTTAAAACTAAGCTCAATGAGGTCAGCATTTAGGATAATTAGTGAGGGAGCTGCTACAAAATACTAGAGCAATAATAACAAAATAAAATTGGTGTGTACGTCCTGCAGTACTTAGAACTTCCACATGGAGCAGAAGTTAAAGACCACTCATTTTTTCAGCACATTTGCAGTGGTCTCTATAAATGAATGCCTTGTGAGGTGATCTCTGAGGGGAAACAGCTCTGGCGCTCCTGTTTCAGGAAGTAGAAGTTAGCCAGATCAGAGCTGAGCTGAACATGACAGGTTATTTCCTGATATTTGGACATCTCTCCTCTGATAGGCTAACAGCAACATGACTCAACCACTGACTCCGTTTGTTTTACAACGTTGATGTTTTATCTCCACAAACAACACAAGCCTGGAGGAGTTCTGCTCTGTGGTGGAGCTGCTAATGCTAACGGTTAGCTTCTACTAGCTGAGACTCTCTCTGCTGTTTCCTGGACGCTAAACCACCAACAGCCTTCCCCGTGCGAGTCAAGATGGGTGAGTCCATGAATGTTATGTGACGTAGATCTGTCAGGATTTTCAAATCCTAGAGTTTCACCATCAACTTCTATCAGAAGCTAATGCAGGAGCTAGGTGGAGACTATTTTCCCACTTAGCCTGCATGAAAAACTCAGAGTGACTGATCAAAATTCAAAAATATCAAGAAAAAAAAGCAGTTTCTCAGTGAACTTTGTCTCTAATGAATGCACTAATCCTGGTAAGGAGACAGAGGTGTAAAAATTGTAGAAATATGTGGAGCAGATATAATTCACCTGGTTTTACAGGTTAAGCTGAAAGCATCAAAGAGGGTGGGTGAGTGGTCTTTATGTTGAGAGATTATTTTATTGATACATTTCATTCTAGATCCACACAAAGAAATTTCTGAACTCTGTACATATTAAAGTCTGCATGGTGGAGCGGTAGGTAGCGCAGTTGTCTCACATAAAGTTGCCGGTTCAAATCCCAGCTGTGGCCCTTCTGTGTGGATTTTGCATGTTCCCCCATGCATGTGAGGATTTTCTTTGGATAAAAGCTGCCGCTAAATAAATAAACATCAATTTAATAAAGGCCTGGGCGTGACAGTGTGGCTTTAATTCAAGACTCACAACTGGAATCAGCTCCTTTAAAGCACACATGACCAGTGCTACCCATAATGCTCTGCAGCATAAACAAATCTAAGCATAATAATGTTAGAAATAAACAATGTTAAGGATTTTACACTAGAAATCATATTGATTTCTCTGATTTTGGTCATAATGATGGATTTTTTTATGCTTTTTGTCTTTATTTCCCCCTTTTTTACTTTAGCAATCATCTCCCACCTCCCTTTCTTTTTATTTGATTTATGAAATGACATCACCTACACTATCCTCTCCTCCTCCTCCCCAATCTACTCCTCCATCCCCCTCCTCTTGATTCCTCCACAACCGCACCAATTCCCACTCCTAAAATTGAAATCCAATTTTCCTCCATCAGTTGCTCTCTCTCTCTCTCTCTCTCTCTCTCTCTCTCTCTCTCTCTCTCTCTCTCTCTGCAGTGGAAGAAGGGGTATGTGGGTCTTTTGTTCACCCACCCGCTCATGTGCTGCTCCTCCGGTTGCCACAGCAACCGGGTGTATATACATGCTGCTGCTCCAGGAGGGAGATTCAGATGGAAAAAGAGAATAGGATGCAGCGGGGAGGACTGAGATGGAGTCAGAGGAGACAGAAAAACTCAAAGAAATGGTTGAAGATTTGAAGAAATATGAAATATTTCCCCTACAGCTGTATGAGCTGTAGTTTCACTCCACTCAGATGATCTTTTCAGGATTAAATTGGGTTTTAAAACTTAACCTAAAGCAAATTTACAGATAAAATAGCAATTACTCAACATTTCCATGTTTTAGAACAGCTTTTGTTGCATATTTGGTTTTTTTTAGAAGCAATTTTTAACTTCTGCTTTTAACATATAATGAAAATGACAAAATAAATTGTGATTTTAAATGTTTTAAGTGATTTGTTTTCTGTAGGTTTTTATAATAGACTGTAGATGTAAAAAAAAATTAAAAATTAAGAAAATTACATCAGTATTTTTGTTTTTCTATTGAAATTCCTTCATAAATCAAATTGTTTTAACATTTTATATGGTTTCAGAAGCTACTTTTACAAGAACTGAAAAGGACAGGAAGTGACCGAGCATCAGAGAGGGATAATCAAACAAAATAAACCAGCATCCGTGTCCCAGTACCGTCTTCCTCCACCCAGTTGTCTCTGTTTGCTGCATCAGAAATCCTGCAGGAATCCAAACCCTGCAGACAAGTTGCCATCTGCCATCTTGGCTCCGGTCCAGCGCCGAGCTGCAGAGCCAGGATGGAGCGCGGTCCAACACATTCAGAAGACCCGCTTCCAAAATCCGTCAAACAAGACATGTTTTATCACATGATAAGACATATAGACGGCAGCTAAAAGCAATGTAACGGCTCTGCTGGTTTACCCAGTGGGGGGACAAATAAACCAGTTACTGCTTGTTGAAGCTTGTCCAAAGCTGGTTTAGGCTAAAACTGGATTTGGGAAAACAGAAAAGCCTGGAAGAATAATAAAAGCTTTAATGGTTGAGGACACAGGCTGGGAATTAACAATGACATTTCTGTGGCGTGACAGGATGAGCAAATGTTCATTGACTGGTTTTAGGGCTGGTGGCAGTCTGCTGCTGACCTGCTTCTGAGCAGAGAGGAGAGATACGGGGAGACGGAGGAGCTATCACTATCAGAGCGATTAAACCAATGAACATACATGAATGAACATCCAGAGCTGCAGAAGGATCACGATACTCTGATCTTCAGATAATAGACTCCTCCACATCTACATCTAATCTCATTCCTCTGAAAAAGAACATAACTGTTCTCTAAAGTCACCAGAGCTCCTGACATAAAACAAAATCGGAATAATTCTTGTTAATTTATTTTAAAATGGTCAACAATGTGAAAAACATACGATAAATAACACATTTCTTCTGATAAACATGTTTTAACACTAAAATATTTCAATTAAAAAAGTGCCATGAATGTAGGCTTCTGAACAGGAAGCCCAAAAACCAAAACTGGTGAATGTGTCACCCTGAAGCAGCCTGGAGGCAAACTGAAAAGGTTTAAAACTATAAAACAGCAGAGATGAAAACATTTTCTCATGAAAGAACCAAAAAGTGGAAGAAATGTGAAAAACAGAATTAAAATGAACAGATGTGTTTTAGGAAAGGTTAAAGCTTGAATACAGATGAAGATGAGAATTTATAAAAATTGTTGTTGCTATGGTTACAGCCGAGCCATGCTATTCATTTAGGTATTTTGTTACAATCAATGGACTCAATGGGCCATTTTATATAGACCATCTCTAAAAGATGGATGTGTTCCTAAACTAACTTTAAAAACGTCTGCTGGAGGTTGCTATGTGTGAGTTTACCATTAAGAGCTGTTAACGTAAGCAAGTAGCTGTTAGCTTGTGTCAAAGGTTGTGTCCAAATTCAGGGGCTACGTTTCTCCAAGGACCCGGCCTATCCAGTTGACGTAGACCAGCTCCTTCATCGTCAGGGAAGACCGGTAGTGCGTGTCTGGGAAACTGGACGGCTTTTACATTTATTCCCGCCCTTCCCTGCAAACATTCAACATCGCATAGACGTGCAGATGATGTCTATGAGTCCGTCGGTCTAGACCACGTCTGTAGGACATCCTAACTAGGTCTTTGCACGGTGGGTTACTTCGGCATATTTCCTGTCACTTTGCAGCTGTACTTGTGCTAAAAAGACGCTCGTGATAATGGAGCTCAAAATTTTGCATCTCCTGTTTGGACTGCAGTGAGTCTTTTTACTCGTTGGCTTTCCCTCAACAACGTTGACACTGGCTTTTGTATTCTTGCTTTTTTTTGCATTGCTTTTATTGCTTTTACTTGTGTTTATCCATACTATTTTATCCTCCTTTAGCTGTCTATCTATGTTTTTAGATACTGTTCAGCACCTCGGGCTTCCGTTAAGGTGGTAGAAGGTGCTATACAAAGAAATTTGATTGACTGATTAATGATGATACATTTATTTATTTATCAATCAGGTCATAGCTTAACTCCTAATAGCTGTTAGCTCAAAATCTAAGCAACTTCCTATTGACAGAAGACGATGGCATGTTCCTCGTCCGGCTCGTCTGGGATGGAGTTTGACACAAACAGCCTGACATAAGTCTTTGGGTCAAACTGTGTGTTTATGAGGTCAGACAGATTACACTTTCTGTGTCTTCCATGTCCCGTGTCTTTTTAATTACGGATTACATCTGATTAACACGTAGACATGTGTATCACAATAATCTTCTGACATCATTCTACTGACATGGGATGAAAGTCAGCATGTTTTTCTTCTGACGGGCTCTGAGGCAGATTAAAAACAAGTCCATAATCATCTGGATGCTCCAGCATGAGTGCTCCTGCTCTAAAGCCTGAGTCCATTAAAAACAACAGAATCTGGGTGGACGGTGCAGGGGTCAACCGCTGCATGTAAGACTTTAAAGACAACATATCATATGAAGATGTGTGTGTGTGTGTGTGTGTGTGTGTGTGTGTGTGTGTGTGTGTGTGTGTGTGTGTGTGTGTGTGTGTGTGTGTCTCTGGTGAGTAATCTATCATCTGCAGGATTAGCGCCTGTGGACTGAGACTGAGATTAAATTTGCCAAGCTGGGGTTCATGCTGTGAGACAGATTTCCATCAGTGTGAGGTCTCGTTCCATTTCTGGTGAAACGTCAAAATAAAAAAGGCAACAACAATATTGTACCTTTAAAAAGATCATCTTACCTGAATCAAACCAAAGTTTATCACAGATGTCTCAGTAAGAATTCAGGAAACTCACATCAAAAGGGAATTCATTTGTCTCTTTTATAAGAGATCCTCCAACAGCAGCTGTTACAAAGGTGTTCAGTGCCCCAAAAGAAAATTGCTAGCATGAATACAGTCATTTCAATTCTGCACCTATTTCCATTTGTTACCTTGAGACCAAATTGGTAGTCATTAGTGTCTTTTGTCCAACTGTAGGAGCTGTTAGAGAAAGAATCTAAAGCCTGAAACACACTCACACACAAAAAACCTAAAAGCATGAATTCAGCTTTTCATGAGATTCAGAATTTGAACAAAGCAGCTCATCAAAAATCTTAAAAAATGAAATTTCACACAAGATTGGGTGGGTTTTTCTATTCTTATGAATAATCTTGCATCTCCTCACCTTCAGCCACAGTTTTGACCTTTAAATACCCTGTCAGTATATTTTATAAATATACATCTTTATAGAGACGAAACAAAATCTGAAAACTGCCTGTAGGCTCCTCTCCAGAATCCCACAATCAATGCTTTCTGACATTTGGAGGGGGAGGGTGCTCTCTCTCTCTCTCTCTCTCTCTCTCTCTCTCTCTCTCTCTCTCTCTCTCTCTCACACACACACACACACACACACACACACACACACACACACACACACACACACACACACACACACACACACAGAAGTGCATCTATTTCATTGAGTGTGCAGGAATCCATGTGCTCCAAAGGTTGCTTTAGTTACGCTAAACCCGTCTACAAACCTACATCTGTCTTATTTTTTACATTTAGATTCACTGGCTGTTGAAGTCTTGCTGTTCCTCCTTTTGAAAAAAACAAAAAAAACATAATTTTGGACCATTTGGCAAAAGACTGGAAACCTTCAGCTCGTTTTACTACTGTAAATAATCATAGAATACCATGCAGGCGTGTCCAACCCTGGTCCTTGATGGACGCTATCCTAGTCTAGAAATGTAGACCAACCATAGAAGTAGCAGAAACATTTTGCTCTGCAGGTCGGCCTAGCCACGCTCCATTATAGCATCAGCAGGTCGACCATTGGCCTGAACAGTTTTGTCTCGTGCCGATCACAGCGTTCTACGTTTCTTGGGTGGGCTTAACGCTAGAGATGTGATGAAAAAACTACAAAGATGGCGTTGTTTCAGAAGCTTTGGACTATTTAGACTTTTCTTTGAGTCAAGAGCAGATAGAGGTACTTAAGTCCTTTATTTAGAGAAAGAATGTATTTGCTTCTTTTTTGACAGTGTATGGTGGACTGCCTCGTTGACTGAACACCGTAGCGGTGAGTAAGTCATTTGTTGCTCTGATTGATTCTAACGATGTCCAATTGCATGTGGACACAGTTTGAAAGACAACCGTATTAGATTCTGCCCCACAACTGGGTTGGTTTAATGGATCATGACCAAACTATATATTTACACATGTAGGATGTCTTGCCAAGCTACAGCTAGTCAGCAGGTTTAAGTTCTTTTCTTTTTTACCAGCAGATCTTCATCCCAACCACCATCTATGAGCTCAGGGCAGTGACAGAAAGGACAAGACTGTGAATACAAGTGGCTGAAATGAGTTTTCTCTATTGGGTGGCCGATGAGCTATAGCGGTTTAGGTGCTTGGTATGATTGCCCCCTGGATGCCTCCCAGGAGGTGTTTCAGGACTGTCCTGCCAGCAGGAGGCCCCCGGGACAACCCAGGACAGGTTGGCCAGGGAACACCTGGGGATCCTGCCAGTGGACATGGTGGAGGTTGTTGAGGAGAGGGAGGTCTCACTGCTGGGGCTGCTACCCCCTCGACCTAGGCTTGGATAAGCGGACCCTGATCCAACACACCTGATTCAATGGTTGAATCACCTGTTCAGCAGCCATGAAGCTCTGCAGAAGCCTGTTAATCATAGAAACAACTAAAACATGCACATGAAAATGCCATTGACCAGGGTTGAACACCATTTGTCTAATGCAATACTGACACTGTAAAACTTTATTTAATAGTATTGCACGAACTGAATTTTTTAACAAAAATTTCTTGGAATTTTCCACCATTTTGTAGCTAAACCAAAGTTGTAGAACTGGGTCACCCTTTACCATGCACACAGTCCAGCGAGACGTACACAACACAATCACATCTGTATCCCTCTGATGCTAAAATCAATACACATCTGAACTAGCAATCCCAGCTAATGGCAGGTAAAGTGGGAGGA
Source organism: Aphyosemion australe (assembly GCA_006937985.1). Lineage (NCBI taxonomy): Eukaryota > Metazoa > Chordata > Actinopteri > Cyprinodontiformes > Nothobranchiidae > Aphyosemion > Aphyosemion australe. The sequence goes on along the minus strand of SSNS01000204.1, from coordinate 573,928 downwards.
AGTATTGACAGCTTGTACACAAAACCAGCGAATCGATAACAACTTCTACCATCGTAAATGTACTAGAAAATAATAATTATGGTTGAAAAGCAAACAATAACCTCCATTCTGAAGCTAAAGCATCCACAAAAGCAGCCTAAAAGCTTTGGCTCTGAGCTGTGTTAGGACCGATGACCTATTGGGGAATCGAGCAGGATTCTGAAAGGTCAATACAGTGTAAAGTACTGCAGAGGGAGCCTGGTCAATATGAACACTGGGCTGCAGAGATGTTCAACTGACAAGAGGATGCATTTGCGTGATTTCCTGGAAGCGCGTTCCAATATGTTGTCTTGCTTTTCATGAACCCAGATAACCTGTTGTCTTGTTTCTTTGATTGGAAATAAAGAAATGTGTATTTACCTATAATAAATGATGTGCCAGCTCTGAATGGAGGTCAGGCTACTGAGTGCTGCTGCTTCTGGTCAGAAGCTTGGGGTCTTTAGTGCGACCTGTTCGAGTTCATGGCATGAAAATTAAGGATGTGTGATGTCCTGCATACCTCTGATTGTGTTTGTGCACATTGTATAATAAAATAAATCTGGTGATGTGTCAAGCAGCTAATATTTGTTAGTTGTGGATAATAAAATGGAGAAAACGCTGCAAAATCAAAGGTTAATTTATGCTTAGAAATTGCAAATCTGTCTGAATGTTTCTAAGATGCCTTGAGTTAACCTCGGTCCTTAAGAGTCTTTGAAGGTTGAATTGTGCTTTAAGGTTCAGAGCAACAATTGTGTGTGTGTGTGTGTGTGTGTGTGTGTGTGTGTGTGTGTGTGTGTGTGTGTGTGTGTGTGTGTGTGTGTGTGTGTGTGTGTGTGTGTGTGTGTGTGTGTGTGTGTGTGTGTGTGTATGAGGGGGGTTCAAGGTCTGTCATACTTCATTTTTATCATGTCTTTGTTCGTTTAAGGTCACACCCTTTCTCCAGTCAGATTCACTTAACAGGGAAAATATGACCTCATTCTGCTGTTTGTTTATTCACAAATTTCATATTTGTGACCATAACTATTATTTTAGATTGCAGATGGAGGTACTTCAGTCCTTTATTTTGAAAAAGAATATATTTGCTTCTTCTTCAACTGGAGGACTGCCCCGTTGACTGATTGCTGTACAAATAAATACGTCATGTTTTTTAATGCTTATTGGTTCTAGTGCTGTCCAGTTGTACAATATTATTATTATTATTATTATTATTATTATTATTATTATTATTATTATTATTATTTCAGGTGTAATGTGACATTTCAAGAGTCCTCCTACCTCTAGTTTTGATAATAATTTTAAAACACTGATTTAACACAGTTTTTATCACTAACTTGAGTAATTGGTTGTTACAACTCTAACTAACATAACCTTTAAGGTAAATAAAATCTTCTGAGAACACAATATTTTTCTAGCTTCAGCAGCACAAAAAACGTATGAAGTAAAATTTGAAAAAGCTATGATGTAACAGAGAGAAGTCACACATGGAAATCAAGTCTTTCTTCTGCTGTGTAGGTAGAATAAAGTGAGCACAGCTTTAGTTCTGAAACAAAGACCTTTTTACATCACATTCACATCAGCAGGTAAAAAATAAAATCTGGAAATATGAGCTTTTGTCAGGACGCCATGTTTTTGTTTGTTGTTTTTAAAGGATGTGTTCTCTGTTAGAGCAGAGTTTTCTGAAACCGAAGCATTTTGTTGCTTCAATTTAACAAATGGCTCATAACAAACTGGTGGAACAGCAGTTGCTGAGGTCTGCAGAATCAAGAACTTAATAATATTAATAGAACCTTAAACCACGATGCAATCAAGATGGCTGCCAGAGACAAATGACCTTGGAAGAAGCAAAAACGGCTGTAAGTCAGTTCATTTTAATGTTGGTGTGATGGTAGCTGCTAGTCATGTCCAAAACTTACTCAGAGGCCAACATATTTGGTATGAACTGCTGGAGTCAACCAGCTGTCCTCCTGTTAACAATATCTCACAAACCAGAGGATAGGCTTTAAAGCTGCACTAGACCAATGCTGTGTTACAAATGGAAACAGTTCTTTGAGCTTCTATATCTTCTGAAACTTTGTTGGGGCTCAAAATGCCCCAGGAGCTCTGATAAAAAAACAAATGCAACACTATAATAAAGAAAGGCCTAGCAAGGAACTGCTGGTTTTCTCCAACATTCATGAATATTCAATGATCTGCATGCTGATTGGCCAAGAAATAAGCGTCCCAGCAATTCAATATTTCTTCTTTATTTGCCTCTCATCAGCGGTAGCTCGGGCTAGCATTAGCAGTAGCTCGGGCTAGCATTAGCAGTAGCTCGGGCTAGCATTAGCATTAGCTTGTGGCTAGCGTTTTTCTTCGGTTAGGATTATGGTGTGTTCCAGTTGTCCTCGGAACTCGGAATTTTCGACCAGGAAATGACGTAACGAGCTCATTTTGCGTTCCAGATTCCAACTCGGAAAAAATTGGACTCCGCAAAGCTGCATGTGTTGTTGCTCTGTATGAGTACAAAGAACTAATAACAAAGTATTCTCTGCACCTAAACGCAGGAAACGCAGGGGAATCAGCAGTTGCCACATAAAACCAGAAAAAAACATTAAAAATCAAACGTCAAAATGTAAACACGAGCAACAGCTAAAAAAACATAAACACCGGTCAATTTCGGCAGCAATGCTGACGTTTTCAGCAAGGTAACTATTGATAACAAGAATAAACAACAACTCGGTGCTGTTAAATAGCAAAAAGAAAGAAAGCAGAGCATATAAACAATGAAAACAATAAAGACTACAACAACACTGGGCGCGGCCATCTTTAAAATTGTGATCTTGAGGTCCTCTGAAACATACGAGCTCGCAGCTCGGAATTCCGAGTTCATTTTCCGGTTAACTTATCTATAAAACGAGTTCCGAGGACAACTGGAATGCACCATAAGTGTAACTAACATTTATATACTGCCAACACTGAAGTGGGTTGGGACATGCAGATTTAAGGGTGTGTGTCTTGCTTATGACGTGTTAAACCATCTTTTCTCAGAAATAACCGTTTCTCCGTGGCCATTAAAATTAGACTAATTTACAAAGAAAAGCGAGATGTCACAAACTTTTTAGGAGACACCCCAAGCTTCCTATGTTCATCAACAACAAGGTAGAGCTTTAACTTCTAGGACCCCTCTAAAAAAACCCTCAGAACAAAATACTCATCAGATGTTTTCCAACCTGAATATTCAGAGAAATAACCACATAACATAAAAACCTGAGGAATAATGAATCCATTCAAGGATCCACTTTTCAGTCTATAAACGTAGAGAAACATTGTAAAGTCTCTCACACCATCAATCGTGTCAACACCGCTCCCATCTCATTCACTAGAATCCATCTCAGCCTTTTATCTTTGTTTGGATTTTTAATGATATCCCATTATTCCTCCTCAGAGTCCCAATAGTGTTCATGTTTGGCTCAGATCGGATCGATAAGGTTGATTTAATTCACAGGGAGAACAGTCGATGCCTGCAAATAAGGCTACTTTAGATGTAAATGATCCCCTCTATACATCGTCTAAGTCAAGGTCATGCGAGGACAACGCTGGATACAAATTGAGGGGGGGGGGGGGTCTACAGACTTGACTTTTAATTTGAAGGCGTTTCTTCCTCTAATAAAATTTCCATTGGACTTTTATTGTGTTTTGGACTTTTGGGTTTGAACAGCAAAAGTTGCTGTTAGACTTCTCATAAATAATAGAGATGTGTGACATGGTAAGGTTTAAAACCCAGTCTCATGGGGAGCGGTAATAAGGACATTTTTCCACATCAGGGGCCAACCTTGGTTCAGTTTTTGAAAAAAACAAACCAAAAAATACTCAAGAAAATAAGTTTGCCATGTTTTTTTTTATACATTTTACATATTTGTACAGGAATTTGACCCTTTCCACATTTTTATATGAGATTAAATTATTTAAAAACACTAATAAAATGTACTTGATCTTTATTATGTCAACATCTTTAGATTCATTTCAAATAAAAGTCATAATACAGGTCATGAAAGATGTAACAAAAAAAACACTCAATAAAAATGTAAACGTTTAAATATTCCATCATAAAATAATAAGAAAAATCTCTGACATATTTTCTTACAAGTTCACCAAAACATTTTAAAAGTTTCTGGGGAGGATCAGTGAGGTTATTTGTGTTTCATGTTTTGACCCTTTTCATCACATCTGTCATGTTTCTGTTCTGGTGCACTCAGAAGAAAGAGTGTTGGAGCTGCAAAGCTCAGAATTCCGTTAGCTTTCACTCCCTCAGGATCAAACTCATTTATGGAGAAGTTCAAACCCAAGATTCTCAGCTTCCCTGCTGGCCAACTGCAGCCTGACCTCAGCTCTAAGTTTGTTCTGTTTTTAACTAAGTGTATCAATAAAGGCTCTGCCCCTCACCCGAATGCAGAGTTCTTCATAAAGGGATCCTAGATTTGCTGAAATAACAGCATATGTTGTGTTTTGGATGCTGGTGCTGGTCCAGCATGGGATGCTGGTGATTGGATGCTGGACCAGCATCCTGCATTTGTTGATGACTAATGTAAACTGTTTCGCTTACCTGAAGCCATTAACCCTTGGAGGTCCCTTTAAAAAATAACATTGGGTACCCTTAGCACAGAAAAATGTCCTTGATCAAAAGGTGTAATTAAAATTCTATAATATTTCCTGAGTCTGATTTTTTTTCATCCCATCCTTGGCTTCAGCACTCACTAAGCATAATAAAAGATGTATGTTTTTTTTTAGATTTAACCCCTTTATTGCCAGGTGTTATTTAAAAAATCTGCATTGTAAAAAAACAAAAAACACTGCTGCCTGCACAAAAAATGTACTAAGGGACCTCCAAGGGTTAAGGAAAGGAATCAACAACTATTACACAGGAACACACTTAAAATATCTCTTTAGCGTCCAACTCATTTGTCTGATCCTTATAAAGCAGTTAAAGCCAGAATGATCAGCATCATGCAGGATGTCACTTAACAGCTCAGACTTCAGAAGGACTGTGTAAATCTAAATTAAACCACCAATGAAGAAGAAGAAGAAAAAGTCATTTTTACAGAACATCTCTCAAGAAAAACAAAAAAAAAAGATTTTAAAATTACAACCGTCTGCCTTGTGTGAGTCACCATTGTTGTGTAAATCTGGCTCAAGAAGTTGCCAAAAAGTGGTTTAATGCTCAATAATTCTTGGTGCTGCAACCGTCCATATGCAAAAAACAGGAAGCAGTTTACTGGGATCAGCGTCCATCTGTCTCTCTGATGGATTCAACCTGAGGACAATTCCTAACACATGCTATGATGTACATGGGTTCAGCTAATATGGTACGTTGGACAAGAGTGATGGCCTCAAGCCACTGCTGGTGTGTGTGTGTGTGTGTGTGTGTGTGTGTGTGTGTGTGTGTGTGTGTGTGTGTGTGTGTGTGTGTGTGTGTGTGTGTGTGTGTGTGTGTGTGTGTGTGTGTGTGTGTGTGTGTGTGTGTGTGTGTGTGTGTGTGTGTGTGTAAACCCACATCAAGCAGTGGTGCATCTGTGTCTGACCCTGAGACACGAGTTTAAGCCACAGGGAGCAGCCCTTGGCGTCGTCGGTGCGCATACACACACACACACACACACACACACTCCACCTACACAAACACACAGCTGGCCAATCATAAGACACACTCCCCACAGCGTGGGAACGAACCTCCTCCATAGCAGACAGGACAGTGTGTATTAATGTTTGCACGTGAACATTTGTGCCACTTCATTGCCTGCTCAGTCACCTGCAAATGTTTGTTCCTTCATTATTCCTGCTTGTGTGTGTGTGTGTATGCGAGTGTGTGTGGGTTTGTGTGCGTGTGTGCACGAGTGCTTCAAAGGGGAAGCTCAGAAGACGAACAATGATATCACTTCAGGCTGGATGAACCTCTCCGTACCTCCCACAGGGCGAGGAGCGGTGAGAGCACAGAGGAGAAAAACAGGGGTGTCAAAAATGAATGATAGGTGTGTTTGTTCCTGGTGGGAGATGAGTGTGTGAAGGAGAAAAACTGGGAGAGATTAAAAAAGAGAGATTAGAAGAGAAGGATTGTTGTGAGTGTGTAAAGAACAAGCCTTCCTATGATCCGTACTCCCGCTGAGGATCTCTGCATCTTCAGCAACATTCCAACTGGAATTCTGTGTTTACCTAACAAGGACCTCCAGGTCAGAGGTGACAAAAACTAATCATCCTCCAGAGGCATAATTTAATCTGTTTATGCCTTAAATGATCCTGATTCATTTGCATCAGCGTTATTTTCAGTATTTAACAGTAGCAGAAGCATTTATGTTCTCACTCTCACTCACTGGTGATCCTGCAGGAAGGATTAAACCATTTAATGGAGGAAATGCAACACGATACAAATACGGGCCATTTAAAAAAGCCTCGTACACCTGGGAGGTATCAGCACCAAACACCTTTGATTAACAAGTAAACAGTGGAAATTAAAGCTAAAAGAAACCAAAATGCCCCCTAGTGGTTGGATGGAGTGTACATTTTAAGTCCCTCCTCTTCGTTTAAAAATGAAAACAGGAGATTGTTCTTGTAAAAAAATCTCAAAGTACACTTTAGATAGTTCTTTCCAGGTGTTGAATGTTGTTACTTTAATATTTTATGTTCAAATATTTATTTTCTAAATAGTCAGATGTGGCTTCTTTACTGCCCTAATTAGCTGTCATTGTTATATATTGATGGATAAATCCATGAATTTTGCGTGCATGCATGTGTTGGTTGGTTTGTGAATAGCGTTAGCAACATATCTCGTAAATAACCACTTGACATATTGTAGGGGACTCTTCTGAAGGAAGTTGTTTGAAGCATATCTGCGACAGATTAACTTTTGAAACCAACCTCGTTCACAATGGCTCCCACAGCAACTCAACCGCAGAAAACACCAAAGTGGCTCTAACTCAGTCATTTTTAGGTACTGAGCTAAAATCTGGTTGTTCCGTAGCTGACGCCAGCTTTCCACCGGCCGCAGAAGTGTAACAAAATAGCAGCGTTTCCCCCTTCCAGCTGGGAGCGCTTCAGAAGTGAAACGGGAGCGTTCCACACAGCTGATCCCGTGAGGTCACAAAATCACGGGAGAATTGCAACACCACACGTGATTTCAGCAGTCCACACAAAGCAAGGAGAACGACAGCTGCATGTATCCAAAAAGTCTGTGGTTTATTTTCTGTTTGGTTTACATCGGCTATGAGGGTTTCACAGGTAATGGCTGCTGCACGTGACTTTTGTTATGGAAGTTTTTCACACTGCCTTTGTGTTTGACTTCCTGTCTGTCCCGATCTAAACTGCGAAGTTTGACGTGTTTCAGAAACGTAGCGCGTAAAAAATAGACTCGAGACATAATGATAGCGTCCCGTCGCTTCTGGGACACGCCAGGACGTTATACATAGCTGCCGGTGGAAAGGACCCTGTCCACTATAATGGTGGCTAATTGCTGCGTAGCACGTTTTGCGACATTTTGCGCCGCTTTCACGTCCTGTAGAAAGCCGGGGTTAGAATGATCCCCCTCTCAAACTTCAAGCACTAACTGATCGCTCAATGCTTTTGTTCAAAACTGTGGCATTAACTCTAGAGCCCCCTTCAGACAGGCCATTAAAAACAGAAATGTTCGGGACTCCGTACCTAATATTATTTACCCAGTTGTCCTGAACCTTGCCAACTGTGTCCCGTCTGTTTCAGACCAGTTTCAGCCAAACAACCTGCTGCACATTCCATTCAAATGTATTTTTAAACATTTCTAACCATCACTTGGAACATTAAAAAAAGTCAGATGCTCATAACTCAGTCCCTTTTCCTCCAAGGAATGCCGTTTAAACCTAGAGTAACATTTATGATCTTTAAAGGCCAGAAAAAGACACTGCACATGTTTCTGAAAGCGGACACGTCGCTTTGTTCACTATATAATTTATGTAAAGTCATCTTTGCCCCTCCTGCTGAACTTTGTCCGTAGTGAAACCACACTCAGAGCTCCCTCTGATGCGACAGACACCTTCTATTCAGCCAGACCACACTGATCTTCAAATCTTTGCCTCCTTTTTTAACATCCTTTCTTCCTCTTCCACCTTTCTCCCCTTTTTGAGCCGAGCCTTTCATGTTCAGATCAGAGAAGGCTGCCACTTATCACAGGAGTCTGGAGAGGCTTTCTTCTAAAAGCTGGCGTTATATGCCTGATTTAACAAGGCACACACACAAAGAGCGCTCTATCTCCCCTTCTTACCCATCCATATAGGATATCCCTCTCTCTCTTTTTTCTAAAGGCACTGAAAAAATGCCACACACTCGTTCTATTTTTGAGCACACACACTCCAGCACACAGGCCGGCCTCGGCTCCTATTCTGTCACAATGGGATTAGTGGTGTGATTCCTCCACTCCTTTTAAGTAGGCGCACTACCAATCCACTTATGATAGACTCTGTTGAATACTGAAAGGAGTGAGGAGAAGGGGAGAGATGTGTTGGACGGATGTGGACAGAAGAGGAGTTAGAGGAGGAAAACCGGGATGGAGTGGGAAAAATACACCTGACTGTAGAACTAAATGTGTCTCCATTGGTTAATGATGGAAAATGAAGGCAGCACACTTATTGGAAGACTTGATGCATTGACTGTGAACCTGTTGCCACGGTGACAAAAGGCAGCAGAGGCCCCACCTGTCGCCCGTCGTGTTTCATGCTGTGATGTCATCTGTTGTCGCCAACGCCGGTCAGGACCTTAGCCAATGGGACAAAGGCACCAGAGGGAGCAGACTGAATTTTTAAAAGAAATTTTTTTTTTCCTGTCTCACATTTTTTATGAACTGCTCTCTCTCTCTCTCTCTCTCTCTCTCTCTCTCTCTCTCTCTCTCTCTCTCTCTCTCTCTCTCTCTCACCCGCCCTCTCATATCAGGCTTGTTTTCTTTTTGGCTTATTCGGCTCAGCCAGCGGGCAGCCCACGAAGCTACAGCTGTGTGTTTTCCTGCTGTTAAATGAAGAAAAAAGTTACTTTTTCATCAAAACAGCTATTTAAGGCAACGCTGCTTTTATTTTGATAGTGGGTTAGCTAATTAGCATTTAGAGGGATCGTGAAGACTCTGAAAAATAACCAAATACACACAGCAAATTTTACAGGTTACACACAATTATCTACAATAACAGACAACTTTATATTTCTTTATTTATATTTCTGATATAAAACACTACGGTTATGAGCTTTCTCCTCAGAGTATAACAGTTTGCGATGCAGTGCATTATGGGATACTTTGCTGTCCCAAGTCTGCAGAAGAATGCATTGATGCAACCGCGATACAATGAGTGGAATAAGAACACATTCAGGAACTTTGAGCAAACTTGCCATGATACACGTAGACATGAATACGTTAACGTCCCATTGGGCGCTTGAGAGCGTAACAAATTCGCCGCCATATTGGATGGGTTCCTCACTTTCCAAACCCAACTGGAGTCAACGCAGAGTGAGCCACTATGCCCGTTTTTTTGTGCAGCCCATGGTTGCAACAACCTATTGAAAAGCCTACCTGTTGGGGTTTTATATTTTAATTTATTTTATTTTATAGTATTTTAATTATCATGCAATACCATATGTCTGATTTTGTGAAAAAGCATAATAAAATGTGTTTTTAGTTGGGTAAGCACCTTCCTCAGTAGAAATAAATGCACTGGAGACGAAGGAGACCCATCCAAGATGGCGGCCGGCCACTACAGCAACTCCAATAGGCAGCACCAGTCCACGGGGCGTCAATGTATATGATGTCTGTGATGATACGTACTTAGGATTGGAACAGTACTTGGGCCATCGTTGATGACGTTTCACAAGGATGTGAGTCCAAAAGTTCAGATGAGTACACATATTGAGAAACGGCCCAAGAGTCCTCTTTTTTGGAAATCAAATTGTGGTCAACCTACATTTAATTATCACACATCAATCAAAAGCAAAAGGCAGGAGGTAATGGGGGTGTTTTAATGTTTTTTCTTACTCTTCTGGGTTTTTCTTTGCAGTTCAGTCTCTGCAGGGAAATAATAAAAGTGCTTTTTCTCTCTTTCTGCTGTCAATTTCACTAAAAACTCAGTTAGGCTCTGCAACAAGTCATAAATAAAACATTAGAGCTTTGATATTTTACTTTCCAAAAACATGAAATATATTTATGATGTTAAAAGCTTTTCCGCTTCTTATATTAAATGCAACCCAATAAAAGCAACCCTGATTAGTGCAGACACTGGTATAGAAATGGAAAAGTACTTACTTGTTTTAGTCAGTTATCTCTGTTTTCTCCTTTATCTTCTCTTGCTCTAACGCTTTTGCTAATTTTATTTTGACCATATTCCTCCTGCTGTTATTTCACTTCCACATGATGAATCTCTACTTGGAGCCATTACCTCGTGTTTCTTCCATCCCTTTGTCACAAGGGAGAAGAGCCAGAGTGTTGATGTGCCTCTTTAGCCCAAAGGTGGGGCCTGCAAAGACTCTGTGGCTTTAAAAAAGCATCTAGCAGACAAACACACTCGAGGGTTGATGAGAAAATGTGATTTTAAGACGAGCGTCCATTATGCAACCTTTTGTATGGGTGAGTGAGTGACAGTGAGAGTGTACCAGGTCAGTGAATGGAGTCACTGAGGCGAGAGCGATGGCTAATTATTGTGTTGGAAATTGGCAGCATGTGAAGAAAGGATTAGATAAAAAGTTGGGATTGGATTGTCAAAGTCTAACTTATGATATAAATGCAAAGTCAAAACTTTCTTTATGACTGCTCTATAATAAGAGGAATGTCTGTCTACAGCTGCAGCCGCATGGTTGTGAAAATCATCACTTGTGTGATTGTCAAAGTTTGCTTGTTCAGAATTTTAATATCTATTTGTGACAAATTTCTTTGTTTTACTGTATAATCACAAACATTTCATACGTTTTAAAGGATTTTGTTGACGGCAAATTATCTTTAAGCAAAAAGTAAATATCTGCAGTGTTGGTTCTTTTTGTCCCAAGACTTTTGCAACTTACCCTAATATGGTGTCAATCTAGCCTAGTGAACTAGACCAGAGTTTGGTCTAGGCACGCTTCATTGTAACCCTCGCAGCCTGCTCCACTGCTGTGGCTGTCCAATCACAGCTCGCTATAGTTTTGGTTGGGCCAATCACAGCGCTCTATATTGTGGGCCAATCACAGAGCGGGAATAGCTGATGATGTCAGAGCTGCGGCAGCGAACCCAAGCAATATGGCAGGAACCACGTTCGTTTGAAATGGCTTTGTCATCAACATTGGATTATTTAGACTCCAACGTGCGTAAGTCTGTCTGATATACTTAGCGGCTTCTTATTTTTAACAAAGTAGTGCAATGTCCCAGTACACCTGATATTCGCATGTTTTTCATACAAAAACGACAGAAATCATTGATGTTAGACGCCATTGCTGCCTCCCTCTTTTTCGTCGCTGTGGTTACGTCACGTTGTTCGTTACTCTGATTGGTCCTAGCGCTATCCAATTGCGTGCTGACATTTTGAAAGACAACCGTAGATCCCGCCTCACGACTGAGAGCCGTCAATGGTTCGTGGCCAGACTATATATTCACATATATAGGATGGCTTGCCAGGCTAGTGTCAATCAACATCTGGTCCAAATCCTGACTGATGGCCATTTTACATAATCAATTCTGGGGCTTTTATTTGTCCACCTGTCCTTTGAGGACTGATCACAAGTTCTCAATAGGACTAAGGTCTGGGGAGTGTCTTGGACACTTTGTTTTGATGTTTAGTTCTCCATACCAACTATTCATCCCTTAAAAGTGACAATGTGTAGTTTTTACCATTAATCTCTGGAAATGTCATTCAAAATGTTGTTGAGAAGGAATAAAATAATGCCCAGTTGTTGAAACGTTTTGGCGACTTTGTAACATATAACCATAAAAATGGGGTCTAAAATACACTGGCGTGGGTCTAAGTCTCTTGGCGAGGACATATTAGATGTTTCCTTCTACGGGAGCCCATGAGGACAAAACACATTTACCGATTTGTAACAAGCGGTCACAAAACTTTCAGCATTCATAAATGTTCTTGTTTTAAACATTTACCTCTTTGCTCATTGTTAGTGATGAAAGGGAGTCTGACGAAGCACTCGTTCAAAAATTGCGCTCCCAGGGATTTTTGACCCCAATGGCCATCCGTTGGTTAGGTCTTACTCAAACACAAAAATACTGATCACTTGCAATGATTTTGGTATGTACTGCCCCCTATTGCCAGGAGTATAACACACAGTTACTTTAACCTTGTGGTCTGTGCCCCACTATGCTGGAAAAGTTGTTGTTAACCACCAAATGGTTTTGGATGTTTGGGAGGAGTTCCTCTGGGAGGATGTTTAGGTACCATTCTTTATTCATAGCTGTGATCTGAGGCTAAACCTTTAGTGATTCCACTGCCTTGGCTGAAAAGCAACCCCACACATTATTGATCTCTGTAGATGTTGGCAAGACACAGAACTCTGGGACAGAAGTGGTTTTTTTACTATCCTTTGTGACACAAGGCCATCCACCAAGAGTCTTCCACTCATGGTGCGTGCCCTTCCTGGGCTTGCTCTACGCTAGTGGGCCCTGATCCCACAGCTAGATAACCTTAAGGAGATGGTCCTGGTCTGGGATTTCTTTGCATTTTTGCAGTTTCTCTGCATCTGATCACTTTTCAGAATGTTCTGAGTTTCATGTAAACGGCCATCATAAAAACCGAGGCAGAAAACTTGATCTCTTTTATTATTGTCTGTGTTGTTTGGCCACAGCAGAAGGCATAAGAGGTGGCTTTTTCATAACTGCTACTGTTTTCAGCACACAAGCTTCCTATTGTTGACAGGTGACCCCTTTGGGGTCAGTGTGTTGTTTCTCCTTCCTTGTTGTTAAAGCAGAAACAGGAAGCAGGTACACCCAGAGGACATATCGCTTCCCGTTGAAAGCTGGGCTGCACTTGAGTTAAATCTCTTTGCTTGTTTCCCTGACACCTATTGAAGACATGTTGTAAGCAAAAGCTGACAGCCAGTTAAGGTCAGCCTGAAGATATAAAACACATGCTGTCAGGAACTGAATGTACTGCTGTCATTTCAGCTTCCTGCTTTTGGTTTTAGTCCTATTGATGCTGCAGGAAAGCCTAAAATGACATGTATGTGTCTAAATACATCAGGTTTGCCATTTTCAAGGTGTGCATGATTATTCTACTGTAGTAAAAAGTGTTGCTGCTTTAGGTGCAATGCAGGGCGTTTTCATGACAGATTTGACCAGCAGGTCATTCTGCAGAAACCAAAAACATCCATGATCGCTATTATTAATTCTGTCCTCGTGTTCACAAGTTAGCTGCTCCGTTATCTGAAGATAACCAGCCTGTTTTATGGTTATGATGTTAAAGTATTGGTTCTTGTGACTTACACACACTTTTACCACTTGGAGATGATCTATAGCAGTAAAGAAGATCCATGATGTTTGTTTTAAGTGGCATTACACATGAATCAGTTGCAAAAAGACAATCCTGACGAACCGCTCTTGGGTTGATAAATTATTAATAAAATTATAAAGCTAAATTAAGTAGAGACTTAATATTAACAAATGCAAAGCAATTCTATTCCACACCTAAAGACAACATGATTAAAGAGGCAATTATTGAGGTTTGTTTTGAGACGGCACGCTGAGTAAAACAGAACATTTACCTCACGGTTTCTTTCTTATTAAAGCAAGTGAAACCAACATGATTATTTTATTAGGTTGGCAGCCAAAAGTAAGAACTTAATTAAAAAACACATTGATTCCCCATTTTGGTGAATTTAGTGCACATTCTACAAATCAAAGTGGAAATAAGAGGCCAAAATGAGCTTCCTCTGCAGGGTGGAAGTGTTTAGAGATTAGGTTAGGAGCTTGGAGTGGTGCTGCTGCTCCTCTGTACTGAAAGGAGTCAGTTGAGGTGGTTCGGACATCTCATTAGGATGCCTCCTGGTTGCCTCCCAATGGATGTTTCCCAGGCATGTCCAACTGGGAAGAGACCCCCAGATGCTTGTGCTTCTCTGAGTTTTGCATCTCTATGTTAACGTCCAGACTCAGTACATAAACCTGAGAAAAGAAATGACAGCCAGGGTGCAGCCTGTCTTGAGAAGGTTATTAACAGAAAGGGAAACGGGAATTATTGTATGTGCTGCAAACAGACAGAAATGGTAAATGGCCTGTGTTAGATATAGCACCTTCAAGAGTTCTACAACCCCCCAAGGCACTTTACCAACTCTGGTGACCTAGTGGTATGAGTGTCCGCCCCGGGACTGGGAGATCGGGGTTCGAATCCCGGTCGGGTCATAACAAAGACTTCGCTTGACACTCAGCATTAAGGGGTTGGATTGGGGGGTTAAACCACCAAATAGTTCCCGAGCGCAGCCACAGCTGCAGTTCACCGCTCCCCACCACGGGGATGGGTCAAATGCGGAGATGTAATTTCACCAGTGTGTGATGATGACTTGGGACTTTAACTTTACAACACAACCAGTCCTTTACACACACACACATTGGTGATGAGCTACATCGTAGCCACAGCTGCACTGAGGCTGCAGTACACAAGCACCACCGCTCCTCTGACCACCACCTGCAGACAAGGTGGGTTAAGAGTCTTGCTCAAGGACACAACGACTGCAATCCTCCGATTACGGGGTGGACACTTAACTCCTCTACCACCATTGCCCCATCTACAGGTGATGACAGATAAAATAATCATACTTTTCACCTGACTGCAGCGATCACTTTTAAAAGCTCCTGGTAAAACTGTTGACGTCTGAGGAGGTTTAGACGAACACGGGACTGAAAATGTTTTTTCCACTTAGCAGATACTGACAGCATGAGAACAACATCATATGACAGGGTGGAAACAAGCAGCTGAACTTTGTGTGAAGGGCAGAGTTTAGGCGAGATAACGTGAGTCGTGAGGAAAAACAGGAAGAAATGATCAGCTGTAAGAAGTAAACAACAGAATATAGAAAGATGTTAAGTGTTTGTCTGTTAGCAAAGAATCACCTGTCAGATTTGGATGAAACTCCCAGAAAGGAAAGACTAGATGTCTATCTACAACTCAACCGGTTTAAAGATGGACGCCACAGCTAATCGTCATCAAATAACAAAAAATCAGGCAGATTTACAGGAACTGCGTGAAACTTCTACATGGAAATAGGTACTACGTCTTGTAGGAAGAGCTTTATAGATATTAGTTGTTCACCTTTAACACTTCTAGTTTTACCCAAAATGTTACATGGTTCCTAAAAATCATGATGACTCTCATTCACATTTTCACTCTGTTTGCTATTTATATAAATAGGTATGTCTGTTCCAAAAAATCACAAATGTCACTGCAAATTCTCCCTGTGCATGCTTTATATTAACGTTACATTACATAGGCTTTATGTTAGCTTAGCATTAACTTTACATTAACATTACACTGGTTTTACCTTAGATCTACGTTAGCAGTACATTAGCTTTATGTTAGCTTTACGTTAGTATGTCTAGATAGCAGCACAGAGTTCCTTTTACCAGTTTAAGACAACAGTAGACAGCTGTTGTCTCTGCAGCTAATAAATATATTCTCAGCTTGTGTTTGAAGAATTCTCCCTGGTTGGAAGGTTCTAACATTTCTCTTGTCTTCCCTGCTGAAAAAACCAGTATAGGTGTTACTATGTTGTGGTTTGGTGCTGGTTTAGCTGGTGGACCTGCATACAATGCTGGTCCAATATGGGATGCTGGTCTAGCATGTTGGTCCAGCATCTAATCACCAGCATCATGCTGGACCAGAATCAGAATTTAATTTATTGCTAAGTACATCAGTGAGACTCACGTTACCAGGAATTTGCTTCGGTGGAATGGTGCAGACATACAGATGCATTAAAAAGGAGATTATGCATAATAAACATAGAACATAAGAGAGAAACACGACATAAGAGGCTGGGAAAGAAACATAGGGTGACTAGTTCAGGACTGTATGGTTAAAATGGTTATCTGGTGTTCAGCAGACCTACAGCAGCGAGAAAGAAGCTGTTCTTGTGGCGTGAGGTTCTGGCCCAGATGGACCTGAACTTCATGCCCAAAGAGCCTGGTTGGACCAGACCATGGCCAGGATGAGAGGTGTCAGCTGCGATACGACCTGCACACCTCAGAGCCCTGGAGGTGTGCAGGTTGTGGATCGATAGGAGGCTACAGCCAATCACATTTTCCGCTGAATGCACAACATGCTGTAGTCTGTGTTTGTCCATCACAGTTGCCCCCGCGTACCACACAGTGATAGCGGAGGTGAGGATGGACTCGATTTCTGTGCACAGAAAATCTTGTACTTTGTTGTTTTACTAAGCACAACACCAATCCTCCATGAGGGAATCAGGTCTTCTGATGAACTTATCCTAGTTTTAACATCCGTAAGTTAGTAGCGTATGAGCAGCTCCAGCTTGGTTTCTTAAAGTGGCAGAGCCCTCACTCTGGAAGGTACTGAAACTGTCAAGAATAAAACTTATAAAAGGTTTTTTGTGCAAAGGACTTCCTGAACATGTTTGTATAGACCATAGAACTATTATAACTTAAAGAGCAAGCGACCCCCTACCAGAGTTTTACTCCATCCGCACTTCCTGTTTGAAAAAGGAGGTGTTGCCTGGCGAATCAAGAGCGCATGCAGCACTGTGGCAGTGAAACGGACTGCAAAAAAAAAAAGTTGATTACTGGGTGACTTGCTCTTTAAGAAAAAAAGTCACAATATTCTTTAAATATCCTTAAACTTTAAATATCCTTAAACTTTAAATATCCTTAAACTTTAAACATCCTTTTAATTACTATATTTAAATTTACTGTGCTTAATATAGAAAACTGATTGCAGACCACATAAACACTGAAGATCAAACTGGTCGAGATAACCAAAGAAAAGTAAATCTAGTCCCTCGTGTGGCGAATTTTAAGAAGAATGAATCAGCAGAATGACTTTTATCGTACTTCTCTCTCTCTCTCTCCCTCTCTCTCTCTCTCTCTCTCTCTCCATGTTTTAAGCGGTCATTACAAATGGGTTATTTACATCAACACCAAGGAAGCAAAGGCTCGATCTGCTTCTGACCACCTGACCCAGTTTTTCCTTGTGGGAAAATGAGATTTTGTGCCCAAAGCAATTAGGCTAAAAACTACAGCCCTGTCAGCAAATGTAGAAACGTGATGCTGCATTCAGAAATGAAGCAATGGGGAGAGTTTTTCTCTTCTCTCTCCATTCACCGCCTCTTTTCTTATTCTTTTGAGTCCGCTTCCATTTTCCCCTGTAGAAGAAATGACTGATTAATTGCCAACATCCACCTGCTGGGCTCCCTCTCTCACTCACATACACACACACACACACACACACACGCACACACCTCTTCCAATCATCATTCATGTTTCATATGAGGAGCAAAGAAAGTCCTGCTTTTTGGGGAGGCTGATTTCCATGACAACAGGTCCGGGGATTAGAGTTAAAACCTGTCACGTCTGAAGAATCGTCAGAGCACCTTAATTTGAGAGTGAAGGGGAGAAGAAGAGGAACTGAAAGACTTCAGGCAGCGCTGACGGAAGGGAGAGTAATCCTGCTGAAATTTGTTTAGCTTCATATCTTAATTTTTTTCTGCATCACTCTGAGGAGGAACTCAAGTGTAGCAGGATGCAAAGTGTGATTTAGTATGAAGAGTAAATGGATAAAAGAAAGAGGAGGGAAAGGGAATTATTTAAAAAAGGAAAACATTTCAAAACTTAAAGTACTCAACATCCCTCTGTGGTTAGACGAAGCGTAAAATCAAAATGAAAATAAAAAAGTATGGTCATGTCAACTGGTTTCCTTGTTTTATTTATTTATAGACGTATTAAATATGAGAAGAAATAAAACTTCATTTTCTTGTCTGCAAGTGTGAAAAATAACTGATTTGGGGTAAAAGAACCTTGAACATCCAACCACAGCCCGGGAGCTCAAGCTGAAACAAAATAATCTCCCTCTAGTGGCTGGTTTCAGTACATGATTTAGCTCCGCCTCCCCAGTAAATTAATGGGACCTTTTTTGGACATTAAAATGGAAAAACACCTAGAATATCATTTGTGACTAATGACTCTTATAGTTCTTAAATTGCTGCTGCATATCCTTTCTTCTGCACTTTCCTGTGACGCGTATTCAAGAAAGTAGACGATGTTAAAGTCAAGTTAAAGTCCCAAGTCATCATCACACAATGGTGAAATTACATCTCCGCATTTGACCCATCCCCATGGTGGGGAGCGGTGAGCTGCAGCGGTGAGCTGCAGCTGTGGCTGCGCTCGGGAACTATTTGGTGGTTTAACCCCCCAATCTAACCCCTTAGTGCTGAGTGTCAAGCGAGGAGGCATTGGGTCCCATTTTTTCAAGGTCTTTGGTATGACCCGACCGGGAATCGAACCCTGATCTCCCAGTCCCGGGGCGGACACTCTACCACTAGGCCACTGGAGCTGGTTCAGCACCACTAATCAAACTTGTCATGTCTGGGGTGACTGTTTTTTTCTCCAACCAATTATCTTTATTTTAAGATAGTCTCCAAGAAAAATTCTGTAGGTTTTGGCAAAGATGTTGCAGAGATTTCAGCCGGCCAATCAGTCCATCGGTTGGTGTAAATCAGGGGTCACCAACATCCTGCACTCTGTTTCTTTGCTCCTACACACCTGATTGAAATGAATGAGTAATTAACAGGCCAGTGCAGAGTTAAACATGGTGAGGAGATGATTAAATTACTCCATTCTGGTGTGGTAGAGCAGGAAACAGAATACCAGCAGGATGGTAGTTGGTGACACCTGGTGTAAAGGGTTGACTCAACACGGAGGCGGTAAGTGTAAATGCACCGACCCATACCAGAGCCAGACCAAGCTGACCCAAGTGTAAATGAGCCATAAGCTGCTGTGTTGTCAATGTTTTAGAGGTCATTGTCATTTTATCTTTTTCAGATGTCGATGTAAAATAAATATAGAACTAAGGGGACTTTTGGTGTTTATAATATAATGAGTGGAAGTTCAGAACACTAAACTAAAATGTGGGCCCAAACTACAACAGACCTCCACCATGTTTTACTGCTGAGACTCAAGGCTGAGCCTCATTTTTAATAGAATCAAGTAGGAAAACCAACGTCATTCATTTCTACCTGCTGTCTCTATAAGTTTCAACATGAACATTTCAATCTGACATTTTGTTACAACAGCAGATGAACACAGTAAAGTTCTGATGTGCAGCATTACTAGACTAATGGTTTTTATCTGACTTTAACCTTTTTAAATGTCAGATAAAAGGGATGGTCTTTTAAACGCATCTAAACCGTAAAATGTGCCGTTTCTAGAGCCCCAACGGTTACTTGATGCTTCTTACATTTTCTGATGAGAAGATTTTGCATCCTGCTATAATTTATGAATAAAGTACACTTGGTGCCAGAAGCTGAGTCATAAAAGACGTTCCTGCATGTAGGTAGAAGATGGGAGGGAAATGTCTTAAAACCCCAAAATATCAATGAATAAATGTCAACAGCAGACATTATTTTAGGGACACACCAGGAGCCTGGAGGAAACTGGCGGCGGATTAAAGAAATGCTGCATTTTTTTATTTGATTTAGTTTCTTTCTCCTCATTTAATCTTTTCAGGTCAAGAGGAGCAGCTGCAAATTTAAAATTCACTTTAACCTGAGAGCAAAACCACCAGGTGTGAGCCGTCTGGATTCTGCCAGCTTCTCAGCCCCTTCTGCAGGTTTCTGTGTCCATTTATGAATCTTTTTTAATCCATGAAGAATTCACTTCCCTTCTTAATGTTTTACTGGGGCGTCATTACACTGTAAAAAATGAACTGGTTCCACTAAACCCAAATACTTAAATGTAAAGAGTACTATACACTGTTATGTTAAAATTAAATGTATATTACTCTTTACATTGAAGCAACTAGGTTTAGTTGAACCTATTAACATAACTTGGTTAAGTTAATTCAACGTTTTATTTTTAGAGTGTACTAGACATTAGATAGGTCCATCTGACACTTACTATAGAGAAAATGTTTATTTAGTGTAATGACTTTGACCAACAGCAGCATATATAACAAAAAGAGACCTTTATGCTCATCAATGAATTGATTCTAAGTTGTTATGCTATGATCAGACATGTATGTTGCACAATTTTAAAGGAGAAATGAAACAAACAAGTAGTTTGGACGCATCAGCTTGTGAAACCAGCACGGCCGACTCAACCTGCTGTTCCTCCTCTGACAGTGAGCAACAACGGAGCGGATTGTTGCAGAGGATGAGGCCGTGCCGTGCCGTTACTGTTACTGTACAGAACCATACTGTCTGTACAGCAGAGACAACCAGGAGGTACTTCCTGACATCTCAGCATCTCACTTCTAATGATGCAGAAACAAAGGACCAGTGTGTTGTTTCCTGCATCCACAACACAAGCCACAAACGTGACGTGAGACCTTACTGGTAAAAATCTGGCAGAAAATGTTCCTTTCTGTGCTTTTTGCTTTTAATACATTTTACAAGATAACCAGCTTCCCTCTAGACATTTGGGAGTTTTTCTTATGAGATCTCAAAACTGCCTAAATAAGACGAAAAGCCACCAAAATGCCTGTTTTAGTCAAGCAACAAATCTTGAAGTTATAATGAATAAATGAACAAGGCCATGAGAACAGAGGATGATCAGAGCAATCCCAAACAACGTGCAACCATCAGCCAGAAGAGATTCACCTGAAGCCAAAGAGGAGTCATGTGGGGGTTTCTGTCAGGAGTTACCCCTCAGAGCATTACGCTGCTGCGGTGCATCATGAACACTGATTTATTGATGAGGCTGCAGTCACAAGGCCATCAGGAGCTTCCTTTGTTTTAGCCCTTTGGAACGAGCCATCAGATAAGAACTCCTGGGAATTTTACAGTGTTAAAAGGGAAAGGTTAATCGGTTCTATATATCAGACATTAGGGAAAAAATTACATTAAAGTCAAAATTCTCCATCTGTTAAAGAAAAACAGAGATGTTCTTTGGCTTCAGACCAGCTAAAGCTCTTCATTTATCATCTAATTAACGATGGAAGCGTCCCCAGATTTTCAAGATCGAATTAGATCACAGATTGATACGTAATTACGTTTGGCCGTGGATCAGTGGTTTCTGTTACATGTCTAATAAGCTAATGGAAAGCTGCAGCACCACACTGAAGCCTCTCTAATAAGAAGCAATGAGATGTATGAAATGTTCCTACATCTCTAAGAACACTTTGTGACCTTTGAAAGTTAAGCTCTCTAATCTCACCACAGCTTCTGCTCGTGCTCAGAGTCGTGAAGCCTTCAGGTTCTGTAGAGCTCTGAGGAAAGTGCTGATGTCTGCATTCAGCAGAGTGAGTCTTGGTCCTATTCAACAAGACATTAGTGGGTCACATGGTCTGATGGGAGAGTAATAGTATATCATTCTGGTTACATCCGATATATAAGCGGCACTACATCCTACAGCATTAAAATGCATTAAAAATGAGATTTTACATTGTATTCCCTTGTGTTTCATTATCTCATCTCTGTGCAAGAAAACCGAGCCATGCTTGAGCCCCCAGAGCTATTTTCTACGATGGTGTTCTTTCTGAGTTGCAAAGTCCCAAACAAGGCCACTTACAGTTGCAGGGACTAAAACATCTAATGCCATTTGGATTTTTTTCTTCCAGGATCATACAAAGAAGACTCCAACCATTAAAGGGAACCGTTTGTTTCAGTCAGTGTGGACTTTAGCTGACCTGAGAGGCCTACCACTACTTTCAAAAGGTCTTTTAGGATCGTCCAATAGCAGAGTCCTTCTTCTAACCCTGTTTTGTTCTGTCCTGGCCCATGAGGGCCACTATCCTGCATCTGTTCTGCCTGATGGTGATTAACAGTGTTCTTCAGAAATTAAAAAGGTCATTCAACCATTGAATCAAGTGTGTAGGAGCAGGAAAACTACTAAAACATGCTGGATAGTGACTCTCGAGGACCAGTATTGGACTACACTGTTTCCATCCTTTGTTAAATTAAACAATATCATTCGTCATCAATTCTGATCCAATGATGAGATTTTTTTATGGAGGCTGATACGTCTAAATTCCTGGATCTCAAAAGCTTATCCATGTACACCAAAATGTGCCTGAGCTCCACTGCAGCCTGAGTCCTGACTCGTGGTGACATCAGTGAGGTCAAACTAAATCTGAATTGTTCATTAAAGTCCCCTGGAAACACCACAACCTTTGGGACTTTGTGGCTAGAGTTAGCCTGGAATTTTTGACGTGTCCCAAAAGTTTTACACAACTTATTTCCTCTCAAAATCGTAAGACAGTCATTACGGGCAATTGGGAACCATTTCTAACCATTCTCCGTTTGGTTTCCACAAGTCAGAACGAGTGACACACTTGAGACAAATTTTGAATAAAGTTTTTGCTATTAAAGAAATGGCTTTTAACCCTACAGTGGATGTTGGACTTGACCCAGATTGTTTGGCTTAAGGGTCGTAGGGCTCATGGTCATCAATTGTGACATAGACCTGAGCATTGTCAAGATGAGGAGGGCATTTAGCGCTGCATGTAGCATCATTTACTTTCTTAGAACTTTGCATCATGATCTAGTCACTTTCAACCCAGTTTAAAAATTTCCAACATGAACCTCCTGATGAAAAGCAAAGTACTCTCATTGTGTGATTAAAACTGTTAGAGAATTTTTGTACTTACAATCAAATGACTGGCCTTCAAACAAATCCTAAATGCTTAAATAAGAAAGTGATAGGGTTAGGGTCAGTTTTGTGCTTTATTTGATATTTTGGTGTGTAACGAATGTAAGGTCACTCCTGGCTGGCTCGCCAATTTTGTAACAGATATAAAGTTATTAGACTTTATTATATATGAAATTAGGATCTTTTGGATTGCCAGGGAAGTTTATTCACCAATGAAACACAAAAGCCCAAAAATAGTTAATAAAATGAATTTATTACTAGAATTAGACTAGTAGTAGAGGACTTGGTCTACTGTTTCTTACTTCTTGGTATCAATAGTTTTTCTCCTCCTAAACTCTCAAATTTGAATAAATCTGTCCCTGAATCTCTCTCAATGATCAAGTAAAAGCTTTAATTTTAACATAAAATTTGCAGAGAGGTATGACAAAAGAAATCATATTCCTAGTATGAGAACTAAAGGCAATAACACAAAGTCCAGCTTAGAGGGCAACACAAATTACAGGCCTCAGGTGTAATTTTAAAGTTCAGTGTAATCCTACAATACACAAGTTTATCTTTATGTTTAGTACAAAAATGTTCTAAAAGCATTCCAAAGATTTCATTTTCTCACCAAGATTAGTGCTGATGCCAGAAAAACTAATCTCCCAGCTGAAAGACACACCCATTATGCTGAAACTAAAGCCTATCTGTACACGACCTAAAGAGCTCATCAGCTTACAATTTGTCCTGATTTGCACTTCTATTTCACAGCAAATATCATTAAAATGATAAATTAATGTCCCTAAAAGTTAGTTAGGGTTTTTTCTGTTAAATTCATGACACCTAATTTAGAGCAGTTTTGCAAATAATCGTCAAGCCATACAAAAAGTTCCAGATATGCACAACAACTTTATGACTGTTTTGACAGAATGTTTGTCTCACAAATTTGGTCATAATTACAGAGTTCCAGGATAGATCTTCAATGTTGTGGACACTCAAAAATGTACCCTCCCCACAGAGGAGATGCTTACATGCAGGATGAAATGAATAAAATTTTAGTCCTCACTCTAGCTAACTAATGTTCCCCTTGAGCTCTGTGAGATAGACCAGTGTGATCAAGGATGAGTCTAAAAATGTTGGTATCATCAATAAACTTAATGGTCTAGTTTTATGTTGAACATATTTGTGCAGTCATGAGTCTCAGCACCAAAGATGCATAGTCATTTATGCTTTAACTAATGAAGAGTAAAGGACTGAGTACACATCCTTGAGGGACTCCTATGACTCCTACGATCAGTATGATGGCATTTGATATCTTTGTGTCATTACATATAAACCTAGTTCCAGTGTTAAATGTTCAGTATCAGTACAGAGAGTTGTTCTTTACCTGTTGTGGGAATTTTATTTTGGAAGCTGACAGAAAATCACAGAATAGAATCTTTTTTGTTCCAAGTTGTTTTTTTAATTACATTACCTATTTGTTGTAAATATTGTAATTAAACCAACTTACCTATACTTTTTGTGTCTCTTGGTGTGATGTGGGTCAGAAATTTACCCCCCAACATGACAAACTACTATAGGGTTAAATTGTATAAAAATTTTCTATACAATGGTAGAGAAAAACCATACGATGTAACAAAACTTTTGAAGTTGTAAAACCAAGTTTCTGTCTGTCTATACCTCTGTATCATATGTACCACCATTCATCTTCCATTAAACCTACAGGGATAAACTGTTCAAACCCGAAGGAACTGAACACAAACCTTTCCAGGCGAAAGAACACAGCCTTTTAGATTAGTTTGCCTTAAATCTCTTACTGAAATAAACCTGAAAAAGAAGTAAAATCCAAAACAGAACAAAAAGCACAGAATATTTTTAAGCAACAAAATAGTCACTGAAACCACTGTGCAAAGTTTCCACCAACCCCCACCAAATCAGTCAAAAAGGAATAGCAGATTAGTTCACTGATGTAAAGCTCCTATCGACCTAGAAGAGTGTGTTTGTCACAACAAAATTAGAAAATGCATCCATGAGTAGATTTTATTATGTGTGTGAGTTTGGAAGAGCATAAGAATGATTACACTCCAATCATATCAGAGCACATAATCCCTTTACAGAGACCTTGAGTTTCACACTGAGTGCTCCACATTTGCTTCAGTGAGGAGCTACACACAGGAACCCATGCACCCTGCCTGGAATAAATGTGAACTATCGAATTAGAGCACACAGGTAGGTGGTAAGGAAAGTGTGTAAGGACATGACGAGGACTTCAGATGAGCAGCCAGTGGCTTCTAACACCTAACACGATGCACACCTTCACAGAACATCCTTTCAAATCAGTACCAATGAGTAACAAATCACCAGGAAATGGTTTAACCAGCTGTAGAGACTTGGCAAAGAAGATGCGTTCCTATCACTGAAAAAAATGTGCACACCTCAACTTATCTCCCAAAAAACAGATGTTTATTTTCCACATTTCTTCATGATAGTTATGTATAGCCTGACAAAGCAACATGCAGTTTATATGATGCATTTGTGAGGTATTATGTGAATGTAGAAGTGTGCAAAAGGTAGATGTTTAGCATGCCCCACATTTATTACAAAAAGCAGGATGCATTTTACTTCACCTAAACTGGTTCCCTGAATATCTTGATTGCATAGAAGTGGACTGAAAGGTTCTTTCACCAGGTCCAACGATGGGAAAGCACTTCAATCAAGCTGACCAACCACCAGGGACACATTTCCATATCCGTCTTTCAGTCTGTCCCTTTACTCAGGACCCAGATTTATCAGCAGAAGACGAAAGGGAAAAAAAACATCTGGATGCAGCGCAGTAAATAATGCAAAGATATTTTTATGTTGGATTTCATTAGTGAAATGATACAAATGCTGTCATTCTGGTATACTAAAATACAGACGTTATCACAGCTTATTTCTCAACTTTAAAAACTGGACAAAATCACAATTGATTTGCATGGAAATATATTAATGACATGTGCCTGCCTGCTTCAAGATCTCCACCATAGTCCCTGTCCCCAAGAAGCCAAGGATCACTGGACTCAATGACTACAGACCTGTGGCTCTGACAACATCTGTGGTCATGAAGTCATTTGAGCACCTGGTCCTCCCCTACCTCAAGACCCTCACAGCCCCCCTCCTGGACCCCCTGCAGTTTGCCTACAGAGCCAACAGGTCTGTAGATGATGCCATCAACATGGCTCTACATTTCATCCTGCAGCATCTGGACTCCCCGGGTACCTACGCCAGGATCCTGTTTGTGGACTTCAGCTCTGCCTTCCACACAATCCTGCCAGACCTCCTTCAAAACAAACTGTCCCAGAACATGCCTGACCCAACCTGCAGGTGGATCACTGACTTCCTGACAGACAGGAAACAACAAGTCAGGCTGGGGAAGAATGTCTCGGACCTGCGGACCATCAGCACCGGTTCCCCTCAGGGTTGTGTTCTCTCCCCTCTGCTCATCTCCCTGTACATCAACGGCTGCACCTCCAACCATGAGTCTGTCAAACTAATCAAGTTTGCAGATGATACCACTGTGATTGGACTCATCTCTGATGGTGATGAGTCTGCCTACAGAATGGAGGTGGAATGGCTGGTGTCCTGGTGCAGCCACAACAACCTGGTGCTAAACGCCCAGAAGACAGTTGAGGTTGTTGTGGACTTTAGGAAGCACACATCCCCCTCATAACCCTGTCTGACACTCCCATCACGATGGTGGATTCATGTCGCTTCCTGGGCACCACCATCACCCAAGACCATCACCTCCATCATAAAAAAGGCCCAGCAGAGGATGTACTTCCTGAGGCAGCTGAAGAAATTCAACCTGCCAGTACAGTCGATGAGGCAGTTCTACACCGCAGTCATCGAGTCCATCCTCACTTCTTCAATCACCGTGTGGTACGCTGGAGCCACCACCAGGGACAAGAAGAGGCTGCAGCGTGTTGTACGCTCTGCTGAGAAGGTCATTGGCTGCAAACTCCCCTCCATACAGGTACACCTCCAGGACATTGAGGCGTGCAGGTCGGCTCACAGCTGACCCGTTTCATCCTGGACACTGTCTCATTTTGCACCAAGTACCGCAGCAATTTCCTAATGTTGTGATTTCTCGCACATATGGCAATAAAACCCTTCTGATTCTGATTCTATTGTTGAATAGTTGGTTAATACACAGAAAAATTTTGATAAAATTATAGTCAGAGCATTGTATGTATGTTTCTTTTTTTTTTAAATAAATTTGCTAAAAACTTGTGTTCCTGTTTTAGGGGGTAGATGTTTGTTGGGGGACTGGGGGGCAGAAAGTCTTACTCATTAATATTCATGACATGCAAACATCCTGCTTCTGATTGGCTAACAGCAACGAAACTCTTCTGCTGCTGCCTTCGTACACTCTCCTTTCTTGGGTAAAAAAATGCAACCTTGATGTGTTATCTTCACAAATAAATTATTCTGACCATATCATTTTCTTTCCACAGCTAATGCAGGTGATAGGGGTTGAGGAAAATGCATTAGCAACTTAGAATGGCCTTTTTTGTATTAAAAAAACAAGTATTAGACAGTTTCTCAGTGAACAACACCTTTCATATATTTATGAATATCCACTACTGAAAGGCAAATATATGCCATTAAACACTGAGTGGGTTTTACTGAAACTCTCAGAACATAATCTCTAGACCAGTGGTTCCCAACCTGGGGTCCGTTCTGAGCTTGCAAGGTTATAAAGATTATATTTGTAAAAATTACATTTATAAAATACCAATACCACACCCAATACAATCAAGACTCTATATAAGAGTTATAACTCTGTCTGTATTTGATGAGGGAAGGGAGTTGGTGTTGGGGGGACGCTTGTCTTGGACACAATCAAGAGGGTCCTCGTGAAAAAAAGGTTGTAAACCACTGCTCCAGACATCTACAACTGATTATTACCATTAGGAATCCACTTAATCCAGTATGGCTGCCACTAGAAACTGATATTATCGAACACAAAAACTATGATTAAATTAAACAAATGAGTGTGCTGTTACACTTATTTACAATTAAAAATAATGTGTTTTCCTATTGATTATTTTGATCCTATTATTTCTATTTGGTTGATTTATTTTATTTTTACATAAATTGAATAATTCATTCAGACTGGAAGCTGCACATTTCCTGGTTTATAAAAGTCACACATGCAGACATTTTTAATTTATTCTGGTTTGGTGTGGCTAGAATTCAGCAGTGTAACAAGAATATCCCAGGAATAAAACACCTCAAAGCTAAAAGGTATGTTTAATATTGTTCCAAATGTCTGTAAGAAATAAACATGAAGTTGATGTGTCCACAATGACCACAATTTCATTTTAAAAATGGACTAAAAATAGCTACTAAGAGAGATAACAGCTAGTTAGCTTATTGCTACCGTTTGACAGTGCTAGCTTGCTATCTTGGAAGACTTTTGGGTGCAGGTGTGAGAAAAGCTGTTGTTTTCTTGTTAAAATATTTTCTACATAGATTCAGCTAAAAGAAACCTTTGTGTCAACTACAACTAGATGTTTAGCTAGGTTAGCCTGAGTAAGAAGGTGAGTAAGTAAGAAATGTTAGCATGTTGCTAGCGTTAGACAATGCCTGCTAGCTAGATTGATTCCAATATTAAAGTTAAAAGCAAGACACTTTTGTTGGAAAGTTCTCTTGTTGTTAATACAGTCAAACATATTTATCATCTCATTAGAAGCTTTTTAAAAATTAACAATTTAGCCTAGCTGAAGTAACACTTAGCTGAAGCTCACACTGTAGCTCAAATTAGCCAAATTTATGTAAAATAACAAAACCAACAATAGGACAATAGCTTTAAATGTTTTGCTGCTTGTGTACAGAAATGTATTTTAATTTGTATTGGTTTAAGCATTATAAAAATATTTTCATATATATTAACATTTTATTTATGCATGAATAATATGGCTTAATATACAAAAATTAGCCAAATGTTGTAATGGAGAGAAAATTTGACTCTGTGAGCCTAAAGGAAGCTGCATTTCACCGCTGGCCTAATCTGGTTACTTTAATGTTGAGAGAGAAGTCAAAAACAGGTGATGCAAGTAGAAGGTGCTGGGGTGAAAGATACTTGATCAAGTGGATTAGGACAGTTTGGGTCAGAAAAGGAGAACTCCTCACAGTCGGAATAATATTTGTTGTGTTTTATTGAGATGTTTAAAGTGATGATGACACACCAGTGTAAAACTAAACAAACTAGCCATGAAACATCAAAAATCTGCTTAAACTGCTGTCAACTGCTGACTCATTATATGTGTTTTTGTGTAGGATTTGTAAAAAAACAATATTTGAGGTGGTCTGACAGATAAATATATGGCAGCATGATGACATTAACCAGAATGCCTCAAAGACACACACACACACACACGCACGCACGCGTGCATGCCCACATGTGGAATGAAAAGGGGTCATCTGACACAGTAAAACCTACTCTTTCTCTAGGATTTGATTAGAACAAGCAGTGAATTCATAGTTATAATACCTTAATGATCATGACTGTTTCATTGTTCCTTCCATTCCATTTTTCAGTCTTGTTTTTCAGAACTGCAAGACAAGAATTCTAAACATTCACTCATTTAGTAGTTTGTCTTATATTTGTATTGCTTGAGATGAGGTTACACACCAAGATTGGACACCATGATGCTCAGGCTTTATTATCTCACAAATCAAGTCAAACTCATGAGTAAAATTCAACAACTGTTTCTTAGAGAACAATCTATATGCTGTTGAAAGTTTCATGGAGTCTATTCATTGTTCTCAGGCGTCCATGGACAACAAAAAGAGGCCAACAGGTGCCTACGGTTCTGGGAGTCTGGTTTTCTGGTCCTCCTCATTTCCACGGCAACCAGCCAGGGTCCTGATTGTGGAGGCGCTGCCGCCATGGTGGTCGGAGACTTGCGCGGTGCTTTGTGATGCTCTGGAGAACGTTCTGTCTCTGGCCTGCAGCCTGGATGGACCCTGTAGGATCCCTCTACTCAGCCTGTACGCCATCAGCAGGCAGCAGGAGTGCCTGTTGCCATTTGTGGTAAGATTTAAAAAAAATACACCTGCTGGTTACCACGTTATCCTTTACGTTTAGTCCTTTAATCACTTTGTTTCTTTGGCTTTGCAGCAGGTTCGTGGTAATTTGGCCCGGCTACACTCATGCGTGGAGGAGCTGAGGTCTATTCCAGCTGAAGGATGCATCAGAGGAGCAGCCAGGGTCGGTGACCTGCTGCAACAGGCGGTGCTGGACAGTCTGCAGCAGTTTAAGCAGTATGTTAGACATACGAGCACCAGCAACCAGGGATCCAACAATGCATCTGTGGAGGTGAGCGTAGAAACCCCCCCCAAACACCCATCACCGTATAGACTTCTACAGCCGTTTTCCACACATGGAAAGATCTAGGAGGTCTAGATTAGGAACTGTTTTTCTGGACTTTTACTAATAATACTTGGAAGCAACTAAGGATGTTCCGATCCGATCATGTGATTTTCAAAGGATCAGAATCTTGGATTTAACCTTTTAGAAAAACAAACGTGAATTTTTAAATTCATCCTGAGATAGAGCTTCTCAAATGGAATACAAATGGCTTAGTTCTCATTTAAACATGTTCCTCTACATCAATATTCTTTGTTTCTTGGATGAAAACAACACCAGAACATCCCTAGAAGCAACTGAATGACCCCTTTATTTAACACTCAGTAAGCTTTAATTATTCAGACCAATGACAATAAATGCTTGACAAAGTCAAAAATTTAAAAAACAATTTGAGAAAAAAAGCCTTGAAAATCCAGCTGTAGCTTCTAGAATAGGATGCTGACTGATCTGAAACAATTGGGTCTTTACCTTAAATACATAGAAATCCTTCAACTTGTTGATTTACTTTCAGTTTTTGTTAATCATGTTAAATTATATATGTTGTTCTAATAATTGTTGTCTATATTCCATGTACATCCTCATAATTTGTGCTAAGTATTTCTGCAGATGCATCCATACATAAATGTGTAATCTGATGGAGATGCTGGGGATTGAACCCAGGACCTCATACATGCGAAGCATGCGCTCTACCACTGAGCTACATCCCCTCCTGCTGTTTAGTTTAAGTGGCAGAAATTTTCACACCACAGCTTCATCAAAGCCATCAATTTAGATCAGATCCAAAATTTAAACTATGCATCTGATAAATAGTTTAATGTGCCAATCTGTGCTTTTTATTAGCACATGGTCCTATCTTTGGAGAATTGGACAAAGTTTTTTGTTTAAACTAGGAAAATTATTGTTGACTGTAGAAGAAAAAACTAGTTCTATGAACCTTCAACTGGAGCTGGTCAAGTTCACCTAATATCAGACACCACTGTAATGTCCATTAGGAGACTAATGCAACAAATCATGGAGATGCTGGGGATTGAACCCAGGACCTCATACATGCGAAGCACGCGCTCTACCACTGAGCTACATCCCCACTTACTGTGCTTCTATGACATCACATTACATCTCTCCAAGGATCAGAGCAATAATTCATTATTTCAATTTCTGGAATTTGAAATCATCTGTTAAAGAGAATAAAGGAAGTTGTGTTGTACCCTTTAAACTGGATTTAATGTTTTGATATAGGATCTTTTATGCTGATTCAATGGAAGTTTGACCAAAAAACGTTTGGAAATGTATAATTAACTCCACAGAAGAGGTCACGTTTACCAAATATTGTTCGTATTTGACAGTTTTTTTAACAATGAGGAACAATCTGAAGACAGATTGCAGTTCACACCCCGACTCATGCAAGTGTGCAGACATTTTAAACGTTACACACAGAGAACGGCCCAATCCCAATACTCGCACTGCACCCTACAGTCTTCAATGAAGTGCACTTTGTGGAAGTGCACAGTAATGGGCTCGACACACGGGAGGTGACATTGCCTCTCCTCCATTCATTTTCAATGAGACAAGCGCGACAAAGCGATAATCGCGGGTCTCCCTCCTGCTAAGCGAAACGCGAAAAACATGCATGTGAAATTTTGCGCTTGTGCATGTGTCGTGCACACGCAAGCCAGCAACGCGATCCCAGAAAGTTGAAAATTTTTCAACTTTTCATCGCTGTCGCTCGGACAAGGACCAATCAGCGGAGGTTTCATTGACTGACCAATGAGCGGACAGGATAGCCTGGCAAGCCATCCTATATATGTGTATATATAGTCTGGCCACGACTCATTGACGGCTTTCAAAATGTTAGCACGCAATTGGATAGCGCTAGGACCAATCAGAGTAACGAACAACATGACGTAATCACAGCGACGGAAAAGCGGGAGGCAGCAATGGCGTCTAACGTTAGCTAACATCAATGATTTCTGTCGTTTTTGTATGAAAAACACGCGAATATCAGGTGTACTGGGACATTCCACTACTTTGTTTGATAAAAATAAGAAGCCGCTAAGTATAGCCGACAGACTTACGCACGTTGGAGTCTAAATAATCCAATGTTGATGACAAAGCCGTTTCAAAAGAACATGGCTCCGGCGTTGCCGCCATCTTGCTTGGGTTCGCGGCCGCAGCGCTGACGTCATCGGCTACTCCCGCTCTGTGATTGGCCCAAAATATAGAGCGCTGTGATTGGCCCAACCAAAACTATAGCGAGCTGTGATTGGACAGCCACAGGCTGCGAGGATTCCAACGAAGCGTGCCTAGACCAAACTCTGCAAAGCAAGAATTGGTCTAGTTCACTAGGCTACGGACGGGATGCTTCTCAGTACATCTCCGGGGAAACATGGAGGAAAAGTTAATACTTGCCGTGTCGGATGTCCCAGAGCTTTACAAGACTTCACTTAACTCTAGCAAAACATTGTGGGACTTCATATCTACCGCTTTTTCAACTCTGAACTGCTTTAATAACCCAAAATTCCCTCCAATCTGACAGCCAATCAAAACAACGGAAGACTCGCTATTCACACTGCAACAGAGGCATCGCTGGCTTTTGCCGCTGGCCGCTGGCGCTTGTCGCCTCCCGTGTGTCAGGTTATAAAAGCGATAGCGATGAGTTTCGCTGATCGCAGTCGTTTGTCGCCTCCTGTGTGTCGAGCCCATAAGACTTCGAGTGCGTAGTACACAACTGCGCAAATAATTGCCGAATTGGGACAGTGAGCATTGTGGGATCAACCACAATGCATGCCGGTCGCTGTTTGTGCTACTTTTTTAAAAATTCTTTATTACGTAACAACTTTCAAACAAGCAAACAATTTCTTGACTAAATTTAAATTAATTGCTGTCCACATTAATCTTAGTCTTATCTTAGTCCAAAACATTCAGAGCATGAATAAATATCATTAATTGTCTTAAAATGAACTTTCATTTGAAAATACTTATTTTCAGGAAAGGCACTTGAGCCATTGCTCCGTCTTCTTCTCAAACTTCCCACGCAGCAATCAATTGTGGGTAATACCTTTGCCGGATGTCCGCATCGATGCAGACTTGGGCGAATCGAGAGTGCAAAAGGGACGTGGTCAACTTCCGCACTCGAGGAACGGGACACCCTACGCACTCGCACCCTTGGACTGGAACGCGTAGTTGAAGGGAGCAAGTGTGAGTATTGGAACTGGGCCAACATCGCAGAGGTAACAAAGTCAATGAAGAAAGATTCCCATCAAAGTAAATTGACCAGTGCAGCAGAACCATGCAGGAGGTTTCCCTCCCACTGAAGCGAGTGCTTTCCAGGTACATTCAGCTGGCCTGGTCAAGTGGATACAAGTGCATGTTGGGAACTTCCTGTAAATTGACCCCAAAGTTCTGGTAAAGGAAACCCACAAGACAGTCATGAGTCTGAGGCAAAAGTCTAGAACCTCATGAATTTAGCCTTTTCAGCAAGCCTGCTAGAGACATTTGATTATGCTCAAGCAGGAGACCAGTTCAGGTTTACGCAGAGCAGAAAGAAAGGTGAGAGAGACTGTCTGTTCTGGCCAAGTAATGGGGAAAAAAAATCGATCATGCTTTTTAAAACCAGTCAGTCAAATTGACGAACAACAAAAATGTCTAGTGTGACCTCTGCTCCACGGGTGATTTTTATGAATGCTTCATCTCCTCCATCTAGTTTAGCTCATGAAATGTTGTGCAGGAAGGCTGTTTTTGTTATCGCAAACACATTTTGTCACTAACATATCCCAAAAGGTTAGCTTTAAAATCAGATGGAGATCCTGGGGATTGAACCCAGGACCTCACACATGCAAAGCATGCGCTCTATCAATCTATCAAACTTTATAAAGGAAGATTCTGCTGATGATAAAGCTGGCACTGTCCCATTCCACCACACCACAATACTCTGAGGATCACTTTTGTGATCCCATTTCCCTCTGATTTTGATTTTAGAAACTATTTGCTTCTATGAACTATTTGAAAATGTCTTATTGCAATGTCACAATAAGGAACATTAGCATAGAGCCACCACTCGTGAAATACTTAGCTAGTGATTTAAGGTATGCTTGTTTCCACTGGAGCTCTGTCTTTATTTGTTAGTGAATAATAAAGAGGATGAAGATTTAGAGCAGTGGTCACCCTTTCAGGCTTATTATCAGGCTTCTGCAGAGCTTGATGACCTACTGAACAGGTAATTCAATGACTAAGTGAGGTCTGTTGGAGCAAGAATAAAACTAAAACATTCTGGATAGCAGACCTTGATGACCAATGATTCAGATCATTAGAATGAGATGTTTTAGTGTTTCAGACAAACGAATCTTAAATGTTCAACAAAATTCTAGATTTAGGTGTCTTCCACTTGGTGAAGTATACAGAATATCAGAAAAACCATGAAAGTTCATTAAGAGACAAAGAACATAATCCATGGAGATGCTGGGGATTGAAGGATTTGCCTATAGTGAAGTGATGATGGAAAAGGGGAGTTGAATAAAGGGAATCGTTAGTAATAACAATGGCCTCAGTGACATCTATTGCCCTTTAAGCCTGTTTGTTTCTGACCACAACTTAGTGGTCACTTATCTGAAAATACTTGTCAATTAGGAATGTGCAAAACCTGTGCATGAGCTCTGTTATTCTTTCTCACATTCTCCTGGAGATGCTGGGTATTAAACATAGTGCCTCATATATGCAAAGCAAGCGCTCTACAACTGAGCTGCAACTCCTTAGACACTCGTACTAAACTCAACTACAGTCCTTTGTGGGACTAGTTTTTAAATCATACTCCCACAGTATTTACGTCTAACACTGCAGTTCCAGCAGTCTTTCAATCGCCTGTTCCTGCAATATTTTTATAGGAAACTGTCCAAGCAAGCACAAGGCTCTAGTCCCAACTACTCACTGATGCTAATGCATACCTGCAAACTTGTCGCTTTTCGGCGAAAATCGCCGTTTTTGAAGCCAAATATAGCGTTCACGTGAATCGTATAGATCCGAAGAGTTTTTG
>SSNS01000204.1:430527-535242 GCA_006937985.1 Aphyosemion australe | reverse complement strand
TCCCTGGCCAACCTGAAAATATCTAAATTATTTTCCAGGATGGGAGAGCTGAAGGAGGAAGATGCTATTTTTGTAGCACAGCTTGATTCAGGGCTGAGGTGTAAATGGAGCTGGGCATGGCTGAAGATTGATGTGAAGACTGAAGTGAAGGGAGTTCAGCACAGTTTCCCGCTTTCACAATATTTTAAAAAAATTGATAAAGCTGGATTTTGTAAATGTAGCCTTTGCTTAAAGGAGATTAATTACAGCAACAAGGGCTGTCATGCCCTTTTGGCACACTGTCAAACAGAGGGACATCGTCAGAAGGTGTGCACTGTAATGACTACACTCAGTGTTCTTCCAGTGTCAAAGCAGGGTGCTCCCAATGGGCCTGAAGCCATGAGAGAAAAAGTTAGGGTGCCTGTATCTGTATCTCAGCGGGTTGCTAATGCTGAGGTATGTACATTAAGTTGACAAGAAGTTTTCTGTAAAGGCACTTTTGGAAGATGTTTGACCATTATCTTTCTGGACTGCAGTGACATTATTATTATGATTGATACTAGCTACTAGAGTAATATCAGGTTACATTGAGAGTAGGCTACATTACCAGATTAAATTGTCAATGGTATGTTTATTCTAGACTGCATTTGTTACAACTATATTAGACTACATTTGATAACATTGAATATCTAACAATGTTTGTTTTTGTCTATAGGCAATGGTTCTTGCCACTCTTGCTGAGCATTCTCTTCCATTTACCCTTGCACCAGTGATGATGAAGCTGGCCCAAGCCTTGGCTGCAGATAAAGTTGCTCTGAGTGGACTGAAGCTGTCACGCACATCAGCAGTTTACAAAATGGTGCATGGATTAGGATTCACTTTTTCTGAGAGGATCTTCAGCAATACTCGGAAGTATCCATTTTCCATCAATCTTGATGAGAGTACAACAAATGGGGACAAAAAAGTGCTTACCATCCTGGTCAGCTACTTCAACCCAGAGAAGAAGACAGTTGATGTGGAACACCTGGGCTCTTTAGAGGTCTTTAGGGTTACTGCTCTCAAGCTTGAGAAGTTGCTGGATAAGTTCTTTGAAGACAACAACATCCCATGGTCCAACCTTGTAAGCATGCTGATGGATTCCTGCGGTGTAATGCGAGGAAGTAAGACGGGTTTAGAAACCAGAGTACGCCAGAACCACTGCCCAACCCTTATTGATGTTGATGGAGATAGTTGCCACCATATCCACAATGCTGCAAAAGTTTTTGCAGCTCCTTTCAGCAGTCATCTTGAAAGACTCTTCAGTGACCTACATGCAGATCATCAGTGGGCCACAGAGCAGGTTCGTTAACAAAATAAATTTTCTTTGATCAATATACTTTTTAGTTCAGAATGATGATGGTGGAATGTTTGACTCTAAACTATTTTTTATTTTTTAATCTTTGAGTATTTTGAATCCTTTAAAATATTTCTGCATTATGTTTTCTTGCTCTTCATTTTTTACTCTCCTTTTTACTCCTTTGTGAATGTAATTGCCCCCACTGAGGAACAGTAAAGGGATTTAGTATTATATTTTAATTTTATCTTTACATATTACCTACCTTTCCTGTTTAGCTGTTTAGGAAAGTTTTGTCCTACTAGATTTTAAAGGGAGACTTTGCAACTTTTTTATATTTTTAAATCATTTTCTTGAGCCAGTATGTGCTAAAATGACCCTTTACAAGGTTAATGACAGGCCACCCAGCCCCTGTCGCCCTCTGTGGCCAGAATATTCCACTTGCAACTTCAGTTTCTGGTCCGGTCTGTTGGGACTTAGAAAAATTCAACTTGACCTACCTGGTGCTGCAGTCTGCTTCCAGCATGTTTCAGATCATGAACACAGCTGATTTGTTTGATTTAGTGATGAACCGCTCCTGTAGCCACTAATGAAGGCTGAGGAGACATTTCAGCAGTTAGATTAAGGTGTTCAAAAGACCAACGTGCAGCGAGGAGATAAGTTTTACTTTCGCTTTCACCAATGAACACTAGGGGTTGCTAAAAACAAGCCAAAACTGACTAGTGTCCCTTTAAAGTTGTTACTGAACTGTCATGTTTAAATGAAAGAAATTCAAAGGGCCTAATTAGTTTTTCCAGCTCTTTTTTGAAGGTGGAAGAAAATTTCTTTCTGCTCTCTCTGTTTTAGTTGGCATACCTCAGAGAGACATGCGAGTTCATGAGCATTTCTTGGTCAGCTCCCAAAAGGTTTGTTCAGCATCGCTGGTTATCAGCTTATGACGTTGCCATTAGCACCCAGAGGCTACTTCCAGCCTACAAGGTCCTGTACTACGGCTTTATGGACAAGGAAGACAAGGCACTGTACAAAGACCCTCTGAAGGAGCTTTTTGTCAAATACAACGTGAGCGAAAAGGCACAAGCACAGATACTGTCCTTTCACAAGGACCTTGGAACAAAAGGTATCTCATTTAATATAGTTGTATCCTTTATTCTACCTTCAGTATTATTTTTTTTAATATGAAGATTTGTTCTTGATCTTTTGATTCTGATTTTTTAAGGAATGACTGAGCTGGGAAAGGATAGGAAGAAAAGAGTGATTAAAAAGGTGTGGCATGAAGCCATCACAACTGAGCTACATCTCAGTGTGTATACAGGAGTGCTACCAATCCTCAAAGAGTATGTCATGGTGTTCCAGGTTAGTTAAAACAATTATTTCTCAGCATTTTTTTAAATAAGAAAAAGAAAATAAACAGATTATTGATTAAAGCAAACAGAATTCCTAGTATTTAACTTTCTGGAGTCTGGAGTTTCGATTGTTAGGCATTATTTGTGTTATGTACTAAATACTGCAATGTATTTTTTTTCTTTATAGGGGAGTGAGACACTTGTCCATAAACTGCATGACAAGCAACTGCAAGTCTTCACCAACTTTCTTGCCTGTTTTGTCAAGTCTGAACACCTCAACCAGGTGCCCAAAACTCTAGCCACTCTGGAATTTGACAACCACCTGCTGCCTTTGAGTCAGATGTACGTGGGGCGGGATGCTGATCAATACAGAGCGAAACATCCTCAACACCCAGTAAGAACCGAAGTTGCACATTGTATTGTGATTAATTATGGACCCCTGGATGATTTGTTTAATTACAAGTACATGCTTTGTTCTATTTCAGTTGCTGAAGGCATTCCTCCAGAAAGTCTCCCAGGCATACATTATGTGTGCAAAATACCTGCAGAAGAAACTGCCTTTGCAGAGCCTAACCCTGCAGTCTTTGTCGGCTGTAGACCCAGTTGTAAGAGGGCACTCGCACACTGTGTTCAGTCTGCGGAAACTGACTGAAATGATGGGTCACCTCCTGCCACCAGATGCTGACATACACCAAGAAATTCTGCAGTATAATGTGGATCAGACCCTGCCCAGTTTCCAGGAAGGAGATGATGTTGTGAAATGGTGGGCTTCTGTCTTCGAAACTGGGAAATATCCAACACTGGGTCATGCAGTTAAAGCTGCCATGTCAATTTTCCATGGTCCCCTGGTTGAATCTTCATTCAATGTCATGGACTGCATTATTGATCAGAGATCCACCAGTATGAACATCTCCACTTTCAGTGCAGTACAGACGGTCAAATATGCTTTACTCTGCAGAAAGCAGACTGCTGTGGAAATGTTCCAAAGGGATGATGTGAAGTTTGGGACTGTAGATAGGAGGCTGTGTAGCAACATTTGTTCAGCTGGAACAAGAGACAAAGCTCAGCGACATCAAAACATCCTTAAAATGAAAGAGAGGAAGGTGGAATTTGGCTGCCAACCATCCACCAGTGCTGCTGAGAGTAGGGCAGAAGTGGCTAAACAAGAAAGTGTGGCCAGAAAGAGGCACATGGCAAAGCAGAGAAAACTGGCCATTCAACGGTTGGTCCAGGCCAAAAGACTTAAAAAATAAGTGGAGGTCTTGCTCATTGGCTGTAGTTCACCTGTAGACCAGTTTTCAGTTTCGTTTCACATTCTAGTCGATCTTGCACTTACAATGATTGAGTTTTCCTTCTGTACATTTAGCTTTTTGCTCCTGGCATGATATTAATAAATGTGCTTCTTCATTTGAAGCAGATGTTGTCTTTATTCTATTATTTTTCTCAGACCACAGCACAACACTAAGCAAAATCAGTTAAATTGTATTAATTTCCCTTTTTTTTTGGGGGGGGGGGGGGTTGTGATTACACTGTCACCTTTTTCAAACCTACCGAGTTTGCAGGTATGCTAATGTGACCCTAACCCTAATAAGAGTAAAGGTGTTTGTATTTAAACTAGATTTAATTTGTTAATTCAATAACTTTATGGAGATTACATGGAACTTTGACTGAAAACCTTTTTGAATAAGTCTTAAAAGAAACACCCAAACGGTGATTCAATGGATTTTGGATCTTTTCCATCAAGTGTAGCTTGTCACAAGCCAAATAGAATTGGAGATGCTGGGGATTGAACCCAGGACCTCATACATGCAAAGCATGCGCTCTACCACTGAGCTACATCCCCACATCTAAAGCATGTTCTTCAAACGTTTTCAATCAAACATTCTGTAAATGAACTGGGTCAAAATTTTCTATAAAATATTTATTAACTATAAATATCAGATGGGAAAGAGGGAACTAGACAACACCCATTTAATACATATTATTGAGCCTTTTATAAAAAGAGTTTGACATTTCAGCCCCATAATTTAGTTGATCACAATCTTGTCGATAGAATATTCGAATACTAATATATTTGATAGCTGCAGCCCTACGCTCCTGGAATATTTAGATTTAACCCTGCACACAATGCAATCTTACAATCATTTGTTCCTGTAATATTTGGGCAGGACCCCATTCAAGCGCAAGGCTGTAGTCCCAACTAATCACTGTTCTAATGAAACCATGTAAATTTGAGAGTTCAGGCAAAACACTTAGCCAGGAAAGGCTCTTGAGATAGAAAACCTCCTTTACAAGAGTGTCCTGGCCAAGTCAGATGGCAGCTCAATCAGCATAACATAAAGGAAACAACTCACACATTGTTCGAACCCCTTTGGATTACCATGACCTGGGTGGCTGAGAACCCTCATCAGCATAACTCACACATCAAAAACAAATAAGACAATAAGGTGATTAGCAATTCAAACTAAAAAAGAATCAGGTGAAATGGTCAGTAGTTTTATGCAGCAGTCACAGAAATATTGAATGAAAGCACTTTACATCAAGATCTTTGAGTCTCTAATATGATGAACGACTATTTACATTTACTCGTGTTCCTTCAGATTCAACTAATTTGGGCACTGATAACCTTATACATGTTGAGCAAAATTCCCACTCACTCAAATCTTCATCAGAGAAATACTTTTGTTCATTCTTGGATCTCTGGAGTCTAAACTAGATTAATGGACGCTGGCTCCTTTCCATTCAGCTCATCACAGGTTGTTCATCTGTAAACCCATGCCTAAAACATTTGAATTGTCATGGAGATGCTGGGGATTGAACCCAGGACTTCATACATGCGAAGCATGCGCTCTACCACTGAGCTACATCCCCTTTAGTGTTATCTTCTAAGCTGCAGTAGTTTCCACACTACACCCTTTTGCTGCCTGTGGGAGCCTCATAGCCTCATAGAAAACAATGTGATGTACTCACCGCTACAGATGTCAGTCAACAGGGCAACCCGCCATACACTGTCGAAGAAGACGAAAATACATCCTTTTCCTAAATAAACTTAAGTACCTCTATCTGCTCTTGACTCAAAGAAAAGCCCAAGTCTAAACGGTCCAAAGTTGATGCCGTCGCCATCTTGGTTTCGCTCAGTCAGAGTAACATCCCACCCACTCGACCCAAATTTCTTCTTCTTATTGTAACATCTACCTTTGATCTTTGTGATAATGGAACATGACATTTGCAAAAGCATTGAGCTAATTGAGGTGACTTTTGTTAAGGGCCATGGAGATGCTGGGAATTGAACACAACAACTCATACATGCAAAGCATACGCTCTACCACTAAGTTACATCCCCATTTGCCTATAGTAAAGTGATGACAGAAAAGTGGAGTTGAATAAAGGGAATCATTAGTAATAACAATGGCCTCATTAGTGACATCTATTGCCCTATAAGCCTGTTTGTTTCTAACCACAACTTAGTGGTCACTTATCTGAAAATACTTGTCAATTAGGAATGTGCAAAACTTGTGCATGAGCTCTGTTATTCTTTCTCACATTCTCCTGGAGATGCTGGGTATTAAACACAGTGCCTCATATATGCAAAGCAAGCGCTCTACAACTGAGCTGCAACTCCTTAGACACTCGTACAAAACTCAGCTACAGTCCTTTGTGGGACTAGTTTTTAAATCATACTCCCACAGTATTTATGTCTAACACTGCACTTCCAGCAGTCTTTCAATCGCCTGTTCCTGCAATATTTTTTATAGAAAACTGTCCAAGCAAGCACAAGGCTCTAGTCCCAACTACTCACTGATGCTAATGTGACCCTAACCCTAATAAGAGTAAAGGTGTTTGTATTTAAACTGGATTTAATTTGTTAATTCAATAACTTTATGGAGATTACATGGAACTTTGACTGAAAACCTTTTTGAATAAGTCTTAAAAGAAACTCTAAAGGTGATTTAATGGATGTTGGATCTTTTCCATCAAGTGTAGAAATAGAATTGGAGATGCTGGGGATTGAACCCAGGACCTCATACATGCGAAGCATGCGCTCTACCACTGAGCTACATCCCCTTGTTATAAAAGGTGAATTTGCAGAAATTTCCAC
Source organism: Aphyosemion australe (assembly GCA_006937985.1). Taxonomy (NCBI): domain Eukaryota; kingdom Metazoa; phylum Chordata; class Actinopteri; order Cyprinodontiformes; family Nothobranchiidae; genus Aphyosemion; species Aphyosemion australe. The sequence continues at coordinate 528,488 of SSNS01000204.1, read as the reverse complement.
ACCACAACATTTTGACGAGTGTAGGAAAGTTATACATGTAATGCATGAACTCTACCAATTTATCTCTTCACAGACGGTGGCGAAAGCTTCCAAAATTTCCAGCCTCATAAAGGTCATTGTTGTTTGGTTCATTGACAGTCCATTCTGTGTAGGTTTTTAAATCTTTTACCTTTTTAGGTTGTGTAGGAAGGATATGTTTATATGTAGACCAAAAAGGCTAACTCAAATGGAGATGCTGGCAATTAAACCCAGGGCCTCATAAATGCGATACATGCGCGCTACCACTGAGCCACATCCCCTCATTTTTATTGGAAAGTAAGGCACTATGACTTGTGAAAGAACTGTGGTCATTGTGGAAAGATGATAGCAGACTCACTGTTGAACAACAGCAGATAAGAATAACACACTTAGCAGTCAGAGAGACATGTTTTCATTCATTATTCAACATTCATGATTATGTCTATCAGTGTTCAGCAGCTGATTCATAATCTGAAACAGAGACAAGAACACGTCAATGGTCCTGTTACAGTGATCATTAATGGCTAATGTGGTTAGTGCTGAACAATAACCTGATATTTGTTTATCTCTTCCCTCTAATTAGGCCAATAAATGTTACAGAAACCTAATTTATGATTTTTCACATTTTAGTTTGGATCTTTGAACAACATCAGTTTGGAGTTTATACCTTATGCAATGCAAACATAAGGATCCTTTCACTGTTCGGTGATAGCATTTGTGTCGATTGTCTCTACTAACAGGAGCTCTTGCGACACTGGGATCCATCATGCTTTTAGCTCGGTAACTGTATTATACACCATGTTTCATTCTGAAGAGACACCATAAACATTACAGTCATGCACAAAAGATGCTTTGTTGTGGTTGATGTATCTTGTTCCAAACTGTCCTCATACATGCAAACCATGCCTCCTACCTCAGAGCTACATTCCCATAAATCAAAAGAGGCTGGAGAAATCTCAGCAATCTACTGAGCCAATGTTCTAACTCGGGACATCTGGAATACTTCACTGGTTATTTAAAGAACACTTGAATCCAGTGACGCTCTGGTCTTCTAGTAGGCCTAAGTTTTTTCTTTAGTGAGAAGCAAAAATGATGACAAAATGCCGCTCCTGCAATAATTGTGTGTTAACCCTTTATCTTTGTTTACTCTATTATTTTTATTCCAATGATGTTTCTGATTTTTATATTGTAGTATGTTGTACAGCACTTTGAGGTATTCTTATCTGTGGAAGGCACTCTATAAATAAATTTAATTACAATAAGCTTTGGCCATCTGACAATTTTGTATACGTTTTGATACGTTTTTTTTTTTCAGCTATGAAAATTAATCTTGATTGTACAAGAAATTCCTAGATTCACTTTTGCTGTGCATTATAAGACAACTTTATAACTATATTGCTCATGGCAGCCCAGGTCCCAGTGGCACCGGAGTCCAGACCAGGCACATCCCTGCAGCTGAAAAACCTACTTTACAGGAAGACGGGTTTCGTCTTCTAACACAACCTAAAAGGAACTTAAATGGAGATGCTGGGGATTGAACCCAGGACCTCATACATGCAAAGCATGCGCTCTACCACTGAACTACATCCCCTTGAGAAGCAATTCTGAAACTGCAGAAATTACCAAAGTTTTCTCTTTGTTTCCTTTGTGAGTTCTTGATACTTGCAAAGCATGAGTTCTACCATTTCATCCCTTCATAGTCGATGAAGAAAGCTGCACATATTTTCATGAGGATGAGGAACATGCGTGGATGACTGAGAGCTTCAGTATTACAGTTCCCCCATTCTATCACTAGATGCTGTTTGTATGCATGGTCAGAGCTGTTCTTATATTTAGGAACATTTCTACGCACAAGTACAAAATGGTAAATACCACACAATGCATACAATTGTTCTTGAGCACAAAATACACAGATCTGTGCGTAAGTACGATTCATAAATGAGGGTCCAGGGTCATGAAATTGAAAAGGGCTTTTTGTATAAATGCAGTTACTATCCACTTATGGTTATTTAGGTGAACTCCTCAATATACCATGATGTTAATTTTGGGACATATCACCTAGCCCTACTTGAACTCCAATGGAGATGCGAATGTGTTGTTTGCTAGATTCCATCTGTTAGCAAGATAAAGGTCAGAGTAACGTCAGAGTAATTAAAAGAGATTACCCTTTTCGAGACAGTGACCTCTAATGGACAGATGTTTAACTGCAACCACACCAAATTCAGACCGACTCCAGATTCAGGCTTGCAAACCGTTATAACCCTAATGAAAAATGGCAGAGGAGAAAGTTCATAACTGTAGTGTTTTGTATCAAGAATACAGATAATTAAGCCTAAAAAAAAAGTTTAAAGTTGTCTGTTATTGTAAATACTTGTGTATAACCTGTTAAATCTGCAGTTTTTTTTCTGACTCTTCACAATACCTCAAAATGCTAACTCACTATCAAAATGGAACCAACGTTGCCTTAAATAGCTTTATTTTGGTGAAAAATAAACTTTTTTTCTTCATTTAACAGCGGGAAATGCTGGTATTTTATCATTTATATATTGTTGTTTCAGGTCATTTTTAACCATAGCAAAAATCAGCGCTTGTTGCCATGATGTAACAACAGTTCTGTTCTAAATGTCGTCTTCGTCCTCACGTACTAGGTAGAACGGACTTTCTGCTGTACTTGCCAAGAACGTACTTGTTGAGTACGCAAGAATGTACTAGCGTACTTTGGTATTGAGAAACGGCCACGCTGTAGTGTTGGTGTGTATCATTGAAATCAGTCCTCGCTGCAACACTATACGACTGCAAACTTTACATTGCCTAGCCTATTCACTGGTATATGAAAAATTCATATCATAACGGATGTAAACCCCGGTTTTCTGTATGAATTTTCCAAATTTTATTTCTAACCTTTTGAAAGGGTTTTTTGAAAACAAAATTCATCTCACTAACCATAGATAGATATTTAAATTACCTCTGTTGGGATTTTAGACCTTATTCAATGCAAATATAAAGATCCTTCCACTGTCCAGTGATAATAATGATCGTTTCCACCAAAAGGAGCTCTTGTGACACTAGGGTCGGGTCTGACACCATGCATTCAGCTTGGTTACTGTAATAGACTCCATGTTTCATTTTAAGGGACACAACAAACATTACAGTCATGCAGAAAAAAATCCTTTGTTGTGGTTGATGTGTCCCGTTCTTTTGAAGATCCAAATTATTCACGGGCTCTGATGTAATGACTCAAAAGGGAAAGGGTTTTTTTGGGAACGGAGCTGTGGCTGGAAACATCCTTGTGGCTCAACAATGACACAACTGAAAAGAACAAATGTTTAATTTGGAGGAAAAGCTCTTGATCAATAAAACAAAGCCAAAACAATTAACATCAGTTAGAGGAGCTTGTTCACTGTTGATGACAAAGACACCACAGCAATACATCACAGTTACAGTATTAACTAAAACTATTCTTAATTACTCTAAATTAGTTGATCTGAATTTTTCTTTCTAAGGTTACCATAGTGACCAGCCAGCCAGGACATGGGATTGTTCACCAGCTGGAAACTGGACTCAAGGACTCTGACCTGGTGTCACTGAAGCGGATCCTGGTTGTTCAGGTCTTTGGTGGCGGGGACTGGAGCCAGGACTCTCACTCACCTGAAGCCACACAGACAGAAGGTAGGAAATCAACACAGAAAGAGGCAAGATTTCAATCTGAGTAATGGCTCAATCTGTACGAAACAGTTAAGAAATCACAGAAATGAACATCCAGATAAGATGAGCTGAATTTTCCTCCCTTTTTTGACATTTTACTGCTTGAGTGAATAAACATGGTGGTGGTTTCATCAGACTCTGAAGAAGATACCTGAGAGTTGAAACGTTAGAAGTTTTTATTTGCATCAAAATAAATATTCATTGACCTGAGTGCTCCAGCCTTCCTCTTTCATCATATTGATTGTCCATTAGCTGTAGAGCACCGGTCTAGTATTGGATGAGTGCTTTAGTCTACCTCATACTGCAGCTCAGAATCGGCTAAATTGACAGAGTTATAGCCATTTTTGTGTTTGGTAGTGTCAGTTGGCTGTGTCGGCCATGTTGAGTTGGGTTGACATCAAATGTTAATCAGTCATAGATGTTCATCTAATGGTTGCTCTTGGAAAATGTCATTCAGATACATCCAGTGGTTCATTAGGCAAACATACAGACAGGCTCTAATAAATAAAATGTGAATTTAGCTTAAGAATGAGCAGCGAAGAAGAAATAAAGAAAGTGAGACACAAAATCACAAGGAAAGAAAAATGATTTAGAGTGGAAGTGAAACATAAACACTAGACATCAGTGGAAGAAAGTTTTGTCTAGTTTTTACTAACCAATACACTAAAGATGTGAAGTTTTCTTTCCTGACACAATTGTATCACGTTATGTAACAAATCCTGCCAACTTTTCATCCCCATCGCTTCTCTAAAGCTTTTACATAACGTCTGAAGCAAAATGGTGCTACTTTGTCCCAGTTCTGCCCATGAAACCTTCTTGCTGCTATCTTTAGGATTATTGTTACGGAGCGTCAACACAAACCATTTAAGAAGTGAAAAACGTTTGTGAGCATGTCAGTGACTTTAATGACCATTATCATAAATTTAAATGTAATTATTCAGAATTTGAAATGAAAATGTTCTTCAGGTTAAATAAAAACCTCTCCGGATTTATTGTGGATCAACATTTAAAAGATGCTTGTTGGTGTCACTTTACTTCATGTTAATGTTTGGTTGCATTTAATTGAAACTACTTGGCTCATCAGTGTTACAGCAGATGTTTTTGAGCAAACAGCCATACATTAATACAATTTCAAAACCAAATTTTCCATTTATTAGCTAATTTATGCTCCAGTTCTTCACTGAGATAGTTGAACGTGGACTTGGGTGGATCATTTATCATGAGACTGTTTACTTTAGCTCAGTGTCTGTGGGTGAGAGCGAGGAGGAGCCCATTGAACACATTCCACTATGGTATATCACAGAAAGTGGGTGGGGTAACACTATTTTCTTTGAGAAGAAAGTGAAACTTGCAGAAGTCAACACACTGTTGTTTTAAGTCTCTGGTGTTGTGATTGAACCCAAGACCTCATGCATGTGAATGTGTGAATAATCAAGACATCGAACGTGTCAAACCTCAACAGTTTGATTGCTAAACCTTCCTGTATGGTTGTGGGTTTGAACTGGATTGTTGAGTCTATAAAACTGCAAATGTGTTTCACGGTCTGACCGATTCGTACAGCCTATAACACGGCAATAATTCACCATTTTCTTCCGTTCGAAGTTTGGAATGTACTGGATTGCGTTGGCTTTGTTTACCTCCAGTATCTCCAATATGGCGACTTCCGGGTTGAAAACCCTCTATAACAGAAGGTGAAATCCTGTGTGTTTACATTCCTGAAGGCCAACACCTTGACAAGCTTCCTGTTCATGATGAAGCTTCACCATTCTCTGTTATGTAACAGCACCGCTACAGAAACAGACCCAATAGGGAGCAGCAGAGGGAGACGCTCAGGAATGATTATGATACTGGTGGTTTGGGGTTTCCTCTTCATAGATGAATATAGAAGTTGTGTGTTTGAGCATAAAGCAGCACCACCATGAGGGAAGACTTCCTCTGAGACTTTTAAGAACAAGACATCCTAAATTCATTGACTCATACTGATTCAAAGCAAAGTAGATATCGTTGTTTCTCTTGTAAAAAAAAATCTAATTAAAATGTATTAATGCAGCATTGTGATTTTGTCTGGATGATACAGTTGCAGGTTTTGGTTCTTGCTGCTCTCCCTGTTGAAACATTATAGTTAAAAATATCTAATGGGGTGTTAAAGGTCTCATTCACTTGTTTTTTCAATAAGTCTGCTGTGTTCTCTACTATGAATGAATGTCTTGTCAGTCGTTTTCTTTGGGGGGAAAAGCTCTTGCGCTCCTGTTTCAGGGGGTAAAATTTAGTGGGAGGACGGAGAGGGTGGAAAACGACAGGATTTAGAGACTTAATCATTAATATTCGTGATTTGAAAAGTTCTCACCTCTGGTTGGCTAACAGCAATGCAACTCTTCTGCTGCCTCCATTTGCTCTTTCTTTTCCTGGGTAAAATTATGCAACGTGTGTTATCTCCAAAAAGTGACACAAGCCTGAAAGTGTTCCGCCATGTTGAGGAGTTGCTAACAGTTAGCTTCTACTAGCCGAGACACTCTAATTTCTCTTGGCCGCAAAATAAATACAGTCTTCCGCAGTTGCCAAGGTGGGTAAGGCCATGATTGCAAAGTTTTTTCAGTGACATAGAAGAGACTAGCTTTTTTTTGCCCGATTGTTTCCCAGTTTATTTCCTTTCTGCGGCAAATGCAGGCTATCAGCACGCATATGCATCTCTGATTGGCTCATCGCATTTAAATAGAACTACGGTAGTCTTACAAGGTATCTTAGTGAAAAAGACCTTTCATAAAATTCTATATCCTTTGCATTTTAAAGTTATCTATATCTACATGTGTAATTACTTCTACATCTATAAAACAGGCACTTTTCTGCCTCATATGGGCCAATCTGCTAAGTTTTGTTCAATCTAAAGTGTGTCTGGAATCTGCAACACGTTAGCTTAACATTTCAACTTCTCAAAGAATTTAATTACATGATCAAATGTAATGATTTTGTGATCTCTTTTGGACAAAATAGAGCCACATCTCAGTCAGATGGATGAATTAAAACACTGTTAAACTCTCTAGTAACTTCTGTTTTCTGAACACTTGTTTTTCTTCATAACAGTCGCATTCAAGCTGACGGCAATGAGGAGAAATTTGCTTATAGAGAACAAAAACCTGTAAATCATTCAACTTTCATCCCAAGCTTTATTGAAATCTTCCCAAAAGAAAAATCATCATGCAGATTTTTTTTTAGAAAGATAGAAATTCTATCTGTATCTTTTGTGGACTTCTTCCCAACAATCAGCTCTCTTTATTATATTTTCTGAGGTTTTTATTATAATAAATGTTTCAAACTTGTTTTTCTTTTCCAATAACACCATAAAATGTTTACTTAAATCAACTTGACACATTACACCAAAACTGGCAACCTACATGATGTGTATTTGACATATTTTGTGCATTTTATAATTCATTATACTTATGCAGCTTTTTTTTGGTAAAAATCCACATGACTCATGTTCCTCAAGGCGGCTTCCTATAAGTCCTTTTCAAACGACTGACCGTATTCAGAGTTTTAGCTTATTTCACATCAGTTCTCAGCTTTGTCAAGTCATTTATCTTATTTGAACACCAACTGTGTGTCAAAGCATGTCCCTCACATTTTCCTAATCCAAATTTAAAACAGCTTTTATTCTATTGAAGCTCCATCTGCAGCAGGTTTTTTATTCGTGGCTTTATTATCCCATTCATCCATGGATCCTTCGTCAATGCACCCATCAGTCTCACATGGATGAGCTTCTTTATCATGTCCCTAGTTTAGCTTGAAGGTAAATGTCATTTTTTATACACACACACACGCACACACACACACACACACACACACACACACACACACACACACACACACACACACACACACACACACACACACACACACAAAGACATGCCACTAAAATGTTTCGCAAAAAACTGATTTTTCAACACTGGCTATAAAAACCAGCGCACGATAATAACAATGTCGATTCCATTTATTCCCTTTAAATTGAGATGATTTCCAAGTGTCGTAAATTCAAAGGACAATGACAACATAATGTTTAAGATTTAAACGTTTCTGTGCACAAATGTAGGAAGCCATGAACTACTTTGGTAATGAAATACTTTAACTACTAAAAGCTTCTGTCTCGCCTCTCATGTGCACATACACATCACTAAAATCCATTCAGTTTTTTTATTTTTAATTTTCCTTTCATTTTAAAGCATAATTCTATACATAATTAATTATATAACAGAACAAATCCACTTATATTTACATTTTATGACTTAGTGTGAATACATCTCAAACAGAAAAGGAAGAGAAAAAAAACGTAACTAAAAAAATTCCATTCATTTTTATATTCTTTATTGAAACCATTTTCCGATTATTTATTAAAAATAAGCTGTCAGTCACCAGATTTTATACATCTCTGTTCAGCAGCGAGACTCTTGGATGTTTGTGACTCATCTGCTTTTTCTTTTAAGAGGATATTACCTTAAACTCCTTATTTGACCTTCCAGATTCATCAGCTAGTTCTTTAATAATCCAAAAGTTTTTGTCTCTCTTTATTGAATCAGTCTGAAGACAGGCGAGCTCCTCATTGCAGCTGGGATTAGATAAGTCCTAATGCTGGAAAAGAAACCACTCCTGATTCAAAATGGGTCGGCTTTGGTAAACTGTCATCAGGGTGGAGATCAGAGTAGGGTACACTAAGGTTTTGGCCCCTAAATCGGATGCCCCATTATAACTTTTGTCAGCAGGTTTCCTAGGCATATCCCAGACAAGGTCCTGATGCAGGCTAAGAACTTGTTGGAAGGATATATCCTCTTGAGGTCCCCTTGGATGAACTGGAGAGTGGGATGTCTGGGTTTTACTAGTGGACCTAAAACCTCAACAATCCCAGCCTGGACAAGAAAAAGTGGATGGGATCAAGAAAGAAAGTTCCAACACTCTTTTTTTGCCAGTAAGAGTTCCAAGAAACCAAAGTTTCACTTGGAGATGCTGGGGATTGAACCCAGGACATCATACATGCGAAGCATGCGCTCTACCACTGAGCTACATCCCCTCATTCATATTCAGTTTCCTTTCTACTTGAATTGGCTCTTTTAAAGCCAGTAGTGCTGGAGCTCTGCTTTGTTACAGTTCATCATCTCAGCTGGTTCTGTTTTAAAAAGCGAAACTTATGCCCGTGTTTACTTTCATTTTCAATATAGTTGCCGGACGCAGCTTTGCAGTAACTCCCCATGTGATCATGACACCACCCAAATTGTACTGAAGTACAACATATGTGTGATTCAGGGCGTAAGGCAAAGCGGATTAGCCCCATTCACTTGCATTAATTTTTTCTTTAGGTGCGTTTCCTTTATCGGAACTTCGGGGTAAATTTACAAGAAGTTCCCGACGTGCTCTTGTCTCCAATTGACTGTGCCGGCGGCTGAACGACCGTTTTCCAGAATCTTCTGAGTACCTGATCAGGGGTACTCGGAATGGCCCGATAAAAGGCCTGGTAGCGGGAACGCTGCCAGTTGGTTGTAACTCGGTCGGAAATTATGTCAACTCAGGAGGAAATAGGAAATGCATATATGTGGCGGGAACCGTTATTTAGGAAAACACGAGTTGTTAGAGAGACGAGAGATGGAAGCCATCGCTGCATATAACAACATAGCAAACATAAACGTGCCAACTATTGTTCCTATTGCTTCCTCTTGCGTCGATCTTTGTTTACTGCTTTTCACGCGTTTTGCACTGATCGATGATGTAACTCACTATGCAGCGGTTGCGATGTGCTGACGTTTCATCAAATTCCTTACAGGGCCAAATATATATGGAGACAGGACAGCTTAAGAGGGCTTCGGATCTCGCGGTCAATTTCACACTCACAGATTTACCCTGAAGTTCCGATAAAGGAAACGCACCTATTGTTACAGGGACCCATGAGCTGACCAGAAGGGGAGGAGACTTGGGCTCCCTATTGGAGATAAAATTGTGTGAAAGTATGATCTCTAAATTGATGCAAACAACACTTCACAAGATGGTTTTATAAACAGCCATGCCATGTGAGGGTAGTTGCTACGTTTTCTTGTCACAATTTAGTCACAAAGTGTCCTAATTATGTCTCAATTTGTTAACAGTTTCATTTGCATTTTGTTCACCAACTCCTCTCAAGTCTTCTTAAAATATCAGACACTTGATGAAGGTTTCCAGATGCCTGCTATGACTGATTAAAATTAGCAAATTTCCTAAATGTGTTCCTAATTCCAGCGACACAACAGCGCGTCTCTGTGACTCACATGAGGAAATGCAGAAGCCCTGGTGAGTTTAGAGATAATCTAATTTGATCAGGGACAGGACATTAAACCAGCTTACATTGTAAACAATCCAACTCTTCTCTTTTATAGAAACTCTAAAGGTTCATTTACAGTCCCTGGTTAATCTTTAAAGAACATTAAAACTCCAAAACTGATAATGTGATGCACTTTTAAAACAAACCATAAGACTAACAATAAAGTAACACAGATACACACTCAGATATAGAATAATGGAAATCAGACCCATAGAGAGGAACATTTCCTACCCCCAAAGTGTGTGGGTGACATAATTATTAAGAATTCCCTCTAATTCTATGGTTTAAAAGCAGTATAATTACTAATGTCTGCCTAATTATGATTAATAATATAGCATATGTCTGCTTTTCCTGAAACCTCTCAGCTTGAAGATGTCTATAAGCAGAATTTTGGTCTCAGTCAGACGCCGTTTGAGCCATTCTTGGATCCCTCAGTAAAGAATTGTAGCACATTATCTAATCCTCTCTCCTTTTCTGTCCCCTACTTTCATGCATCTCTTATTTTCGCTCCTCCTGAGCCAAATATCTTATTCAAGGTTGCGTTTTCTAAAGGTTTTATTTGTCCCGCGTTTATGTGTAGCTCTAAAATAGTGATTCAGGATTATCTGCCTCTGCAGCTTGTCTCACACTGTTTAGTGTGTCTGTGGGAGCTGCATGGGTTTTATTTGAGTGTTTGGTCCTAGCCAGTAGGATTTCCCTTCATATTTTCCCTTTTTCCTTTAATCACCATACCCCACTTCACTCCGCCTGTCGTGCTTTATCAAAGCTGAGATGACTTATTCCTACTTTCTTCTCTTCTCTCTCCAGCTACCAATTTACTTTCTCCTCCTCCACTTACTCCCTTTCCTGTGTGTCATTGTAGGATCAGAAAGAAGAAATCATTTTTGCTTTTATGTCTCTTCCTCCTTTTTTGTACTTTGCAGAATTTCTGTAATTTCCTGTCTTTTTATCGTTCTTTATTTTTGATGAATTAGCCTAAATTAGTGCACTCATCTGCTTTAACAAGCTGCAATTTCATCTTCCAAGTGATTAAAATTACCTCAACAGTCTTGTTAAACTTCCATTTTACACTTTTTACTGTACGTTCCCTCATCTTTGTGGCTGACACCTTAAACTATTAGATTTTTTTGTTTACGAGTGATTTTCTCGCTTTTGGAACAATGAAACCGTTTCCACACCCCACACAGTTACACTTGGCTCAGCGAACGTCTCACAGATTCGCTCAAAGATGTGAGAATTGTGACTGAGAGCATTTTTTCTTTCTTGAGAAGACGTCTTTAAACCGCTGTCCTGCAGCCAAGAAATATAAAATGGTTGGCAAAACCTTCATCCTGAGACGTTTTCTTTTTTGATACAACAATATGGTGAAGTCTTATTGCTGTCTGAAGGCTCCAGCTCTTCCCTGTCTGCTTTTACTTAAGAAATACAGAGCAGACGTTGTTGTGTCTTTTGGCAAAATTAGTGCTAAAAATGATGGTTGTTAACTGAAGGCATCTTGGTTGTGAAGGGGAAAGTGCCAGAAGCTTTAAAATCCACAAATACTACAAATGCGAACAAGGCTGGACAATTAACACCTAATAATAGAGACGATACAGCCAGAAAGTTTATTAACGTCTCTGCAGAACCTCCTAAAACAGCACAGAGACAAAGGTTTGTCTGTCTAAGATACACTCTACCTAGCTGGATTTGCTCCCTAAAAGCAAAGTGCCCATTGTAAAACTGTAGACCTGGTCTGAACCTGACTGATCTCGACCAAGTACTCAGTTGCCACTGAAAGTGATGAAACATTCAGAAACTTGGCTAAAGGACTCACAGAGAGAGATAAAACAGAATGATGCAGTCTTACTTGATTGTGCAAGGTGGTGCAGCTGGTAGCACTGTTGCCTGGCAGCGAGCAGGTTGCAGGTTTGATTCCCAGCTGCAGCCCTTCTTGCGTGGAGTTAGCATGTTGTCCCCATGCATGCATGTGTTCTCCTCCCACATACCAAAAACATGCATGCTAAGTTAATTGGTAACTCTAAATTGTCTCTAGTTATGAGTAAGAGATTGGTTGTCCCAGTGATTGACTGGCGACTGGTCCAGGGTGTCCCCCGCCTGTCACCCAATGATCTGACTGATGTCTGATAAAAGTCTTTCTACAGTATTTCATGTCCCATAGGAACCGTTCTTCATCCTCCCCGTTGGACGTGTCTTCCTGTACGTTTATTGCCTCCTGGTAAGAAGTATCTGCCTAATATTAAGGCCACAACTTTCCATCCAACGTCTCCATTCTTCATCATAACTTCCCCTATCTCTGATGAGTATTCATATTTGGAAACATCTGAAATGTCAGCGGAGTTATGCTCATGTGATGACGCAGGACTCTCCATTCTTATAGTGTGATCAGCTGTTTATTCCATTTGTTTACATGGGAAAGCCTGGAATAACATCATTAAGGTCTTGTTATTTATTATGAGAACTCAGACTGTGTTTAGCGCACATTTTAAAGATGACAGTCATCTAGAAAGTGGTGATGAGATAAAGCAAAAAAAACATGGGTCTGGACTACATCTGTAAAATTATTACTTACCAACAATTCACATTAATACACCAAGAAGTCACACTTGATCAAAAAGCTACTTATGGTAAATGGTCCATATTCATATAGAGCCTCTCTGTATTTTATGGCAACTGGATTTCCTTTTTTGTTTCTTGAATATATTTCACCACTCCAAAAAGCCTCTTGAAGGGACTTTTAAGCCATTTGAAGTCTGGAAATAATTACTGTCTTACTCTCTGTAGACAATTTCCTTAAACACCTTGTCCAGAGAATTTTAGTTTACATTCAACTAGACCAAAGTATATCACTGCTGTCCTAAAAATCACATAAAATTCCTACTGTTCCTGACAAAATAACAGCATATAATTGGATTGTTATTTAGAGCTCTAACTGGCTAAATGTACCATTAAATTGTGAATTTTAGTTGGAGGTTTCATGTTTCATATTCATCCATTCACACACATACTTGTCCAGCACTTTTGGGATAAACTTCCACTGTTATGCTGATGATACTCAGTTATATTTATCCATAAACCCTGATGAACCTAATCAGTTAGGTAGATTACAGGCTTGTCTTGAAGACATAAAAATCTGGATGACTCTAAACTTTCTGCTGTTAAATCCAGACAAGACTGAAGTTATCATCTTTGGACCAGAACCTCAGAAAAGGAAACTGCTTAGTCAATCACCTAATCTAAACGGTATTAAATTAGCCTCCGAGAACAAAGTAAAGAACCTCGGTGTAATCTTTGACCAGGACATGTCATTCAAATCCCACGTTAAACAGGTTTGTAGGATTTCCTTTTTCCACCTTCGGAATATTGCTAAGATTAGAAGCATCCTTTCCAGGAGTGATGCTGAAAAACTGGTTCATGCATTCATTACCTCAAGGTTGGATTACTGCAATTCATTACTATCAGGAGGTCCACAGAATGTAGTCAAAAGTCTTCAGCTGGTCCAAAATGCTGCAGCTAGAGTTCTGATGAGAATTAAAAAGAGAGACCACATCTCTCCTGTTTTAGCTTCCCTACATTGGCTGCCTGTTAAATTCAGAATAGATTTTAAGATCCTCCTTCTCACATATAAAGCTCTTAATAATCAAGCTCCATCATACATCAGTGATCTGATTGTTCCATATGTTCCTAACAGAGCACTTCGCTCTCAGACTGCAGGTTTACTGGTGGTTCCTAGAATATCTAAAAGTAGGATGGGAGGCAGATCTTTTAGCTATCAGGCTCCTCTACTGTGGAACCAGCTCCCAGCATTAGTGCGTGAGGCAGACACCTTGTCTACTTTTAAGACTAGGCTCAAAACTTTTCTATTTGATAGGGCTTATGGTTAAATTCTGATGTTAGCCCAGGTTTAGACGAGTGGGGAGCAGAGGGAGGTGGAGTGTACAGAGGGGACTACTGTCGTTAAAGACTTCTCCCTGGCCCTGCCTCCCACATGCCTCCATCTAAAAGGCTAGGTTATCCTGAGTTATCTCTGTAGTTATGCTGCTATAGGCTTAGACTGCTGGAGGACATACTGACCACTTTCCACACTCTGCTACTCTCTTCTACCACCACTCTCTAACTGCATTATTTCCTGTTATTCCAGCTGTTAACTTTATTTTCTCTCTAAGTGTTTTTCTCCCCAGAAGAAGCTACACTGGCGTTCTGCTGAGCTGTGGTGGCCTCATGGAGGGGGCCATCGGCTGGCACACTGCTGCCAACCACCTAACATTCTCCCTTTCCTGATATTACATCTTACTTTCTTTAACATAGAATGTGCTACTATTAGTTCACCTATTGAATTAATTATAGATTCACTCAGATAAAGACAATAAAGTTTCTCTTACTCTTACTAAATAGAACTTCTACTAAGAAATCACAGTGTAGCCATAGAAACACTACTTGATATATGTGGTGTGTGTGTGTGTGTGTGTGTGTGTGTGTGTGTGTTGTGTGTGTGTGGGTGCGGGGTGTGCCTGTGCCTGCTCTGTCTTCTCAACCCCCAGTGAGCCGTAGCGGATGGCTGCTCATACTGAGCCAGGATCCTCTGGAGGTTTCTTCCTGTTAAAAGGGAGTTTTCCTTCCCACTGTCGCTAAATGCTTGCTTAGTATGAGGATTGTACCAACACAATGACACTAGTCAGTGTCTTGATGCAATCTGCTGGGTCCCTTATATAGGAAACTTTTTTACTGATTGGCTTATGAACTGAACTGTATTGGAATGTTTACTTTGTGAAGTGCCTTGAGACGACTCTTGTCGTGATCTGGCGCTATATAAATAAACTGAATTGAATTGAATTGAATTTTATTCTCATTGATGTGCATATTGAGTTCAGGTTCTTGTCCATGGACACTTTGGTATGCAGCGGAATTGGGGATCAAAGCCAGAGTCTTACTCTGCTTCAAAGCTACAGACAGCAATTACAACACAATCTAAGATTCACAAATATTACAACATTTTCTCTCTTGCCAGTTGTAAAATGCATCAACTTTTTCACATTGCATAAAGTATACAACATAGATGGGAATCAAGTGAAACAGAAAGAGTGGGATTAAGAGCATATATGGGTTCCACATTCATGTTTACACCCAGAGAAGAATGAAGAATAACATGATTATGGAGATGCTGGGTATTGAACCCAGGACCTCATACATGCGAAGCATGTGCTCTACCACTGAGCTACATCCCCTTCCACAATAAACAAATTATATGAAACATTACATCAATAAATACTTTCCATAGTTCAATTATTCTGTTAAATGAAGTTGGTCGGAATAAAATATTAATAACTTCATAGATATGTCCTGTGTCATGTTTTATTGTCTGTACTAAATATAGTATGAAATGTTAAGATGCCATGAACAACCTCTGAGTCCAAGAAATCAACAAATTTAATAACTGGAAACATGAACAAAACAAAACAAGTGCCCCCTGGTGGCTGGATGCAGATAACATTTTAAGTCCCGCCCCTTCCGTGTTACCAACTGGGACACCTTGGGTATTACTTTTAAGGTGTTGACTCCACAATCATGTAGTTGCTACCTTGCTACATTTTCAAAAAGGATTTTCCCCATGATATTTATTTATAATATCTTATTTTAAATCATTAAAAGCATCATGATGTTTTTTGTGGGAGTAGGTGGGACATTCAGCCACACATTTGGAGCGAACAAGCTTTGCTTTTCCGAAAATGAGAAAGAAAAAAAATGTGTTAATGCAAATAGGATAGTTTGGCTTCACTCTGGTACAACAAATGCAAACAGAACATTTGAATATGAATTAATAGAGGGTTTTCATGGCGCATCATCGCCGTGTCATCAACCCGGAAGTCGCAATATTGGCGATACTGGAGTAAACAAAGCCAATGCAATCCAGCAGATTCCAAACTTCGAACGGTAAGTGAATTGGTAATAGCACCCAGGTGGCACCCAATCTGGGTCATCCTTTTGATAAAGTTCAGACCGTTTGCCTGTAATACAATGAGAAATACAGCACTTCATTTTAGCTCTACATTTACAGCAACTGTGTTGCTGCTGTAGCAATGTGATTATATTAAGTCAATAGCCAATAGCTTGATATGAATTATATTATAATCATCACACTACAAAATTAGTTAAGAGCTGCTGCTATTACTTTCACTTACCTGACAAGAAATGGGCCAAACAAATTCTGATGTTGTCCAGAGTTTTGCCTCGTAGATCCTGGTTTAGCTTCGCTAGCCACTAGCACCTCCTTTCTTCTGATAACTTTTGGCATTGTTCTCCCTGATTTTTAATACGTTTTGGCAGTCTGACCGATTCGTACAGCACGGCAATAGTTCACCATTTTCTTCCGTTCGAAGTTTGGAATGTACTGGATTGCATTGGCTTTGTTTACCTCCAGTATCGCCAATATGGTGACTTTCGGGTTGATGACGCGGCGATGACACGCAGTGAAAACCCTCTATGGCGAAGAAGCTGGAAACTGTTTAGTGTTACTTTAACTAGAAAATAGTGTTTTCTTTGTATATATATATATATATATATATATATATTTTAAGGTTATTTCTACAAATACAGTCCATATTCTTTTGCAATTCCTTCCTTGGGGGTGATCAACATCATTCCCACATTTTTCCATAATTAGTTCTGTGTGAAATCAACTTTCCACTTTTCTAACCAAATACTTCTCTCTCAAAGGCCGTTCCAACCACACACCTGCAGTCTCTGCTTCTCCTTTGGTTATTTTTCCATCTCAGTCAGCTAGTTTGCTTCAGTGTGTGGTTGCACAGACATGCTCAGAGGAAACCCCCACCCTCATCTGATGACACACACACTAGCACGCACACACGCATGCACACACACATTCACTGCACACAGATCAATTTGGCTCAAAATCAGAGAGAATCTGTTGTTTTTCCTTCCGTCTGTGTGTCATTAATTGAATTATTTGTTGCGTACTCACTGTCGAAGCTCCAAGGTCAGGCTGTTCGCACCTCTGCATTAACAGAACAGCAGGTGGTCACACAGATGGAGGCGAGCATCTCTGTTTACACCAAGCTCATTTTAGTCTCTCACTGAAACTGGCTGCTCTGCATCATACACACACGCACACACACACACGCACACACACACACACACACACGCACACACACACACACACACACACACACAAAACCTACAAGTGTCCTTATCTAACCGGTATCAACAACTCACACACCTCTTTGATCTTCTATAAATTTAGGTCTGTAAACTTTAAGAAAACTGCTGTAGATCTATATTGCAGCTCCAGAGACAGGATAGAGGACTTCAAACAGAGGGTGGGGTGACAGATGTCTTCTTGTCAGTTGTGGTTTGCAGATACACATTTAGCTGCCAAAAAACACATTTTCTTTCTTTTTTATATGGAGTGTAAAACAACAGATGGTTGGTTAAAGGAAGAGCAAGAAGATAGACAAGTTAAACAAAGCAAATGTTTCTCACAATGGTTCACAGCTATAAAAAAAACATAGTGACTGTGATTTTATGCATTTTCTGCTTTTCTGACCTTGTCTGCTGTCGATTTATCACATTTATCTTTTAGCTTCACCACCTGCTGATTCTAACAGAGATGTAACATGAGAGTATTTATTGGCTAATGTTAAAATGGTTTTAGTTCACCCTTTATCTGAACTTCTATATAGCATTTGAATCTTTTTTGGACTTAAATTGGCCAAATACAACCCCCATTATAAAGCACTACAATGGAAAGACTGATTTATTCCGCCCACTCGGCCATGACATTAATATTAAATGAGCTGCATGCTGACTGGCCGGCTCTATGATGCTGCCTGAAACTAAATTCTATGTATACAACAATGTAGAGTATCCTGATAACTCAGTAGGCAAGCTGTGGATCTATCTGGCATTCATTCAATATCTGGATATTTCCAGTACATCCTGGAACTGTATATGTGTGATCCCACATTCTTCTTTGTTTTTTCCTCTTGTCTAAAGTACATTAGCAGTAGCTCAGGCCAGTGTTGCCCTGGGGTCAGCATTACATTTGTAGATTGCTGACATTGGTCGGTCGGGACATGCAAATTTAAGTGTTTGTCTATGGATATGGTGTAGAATTTTGATGAATGTACTACTCTTAATACTCCATCTGACTAGATTTAGGAGGTTTAATGAGAATTCATGACAATAGTCAACAAGGGGTTAAACAAAGCATCAAATCTAATCATTTCATCCACACTGCTTTCATAAAACAGCCCCAGTATTCTAAAGATCACTGAAGACATTAAGGTCTGTTTGGACATTATACACATCCATTTATATTACACACATACAAAGAAAAGACCTGGGCTCAAATCCTGGACGAGCCCCCATTTGTTAAGGCCTGGCTCGTGGGACCGCAACAAAAGGAGGAGGTCTGGACACATGGTAAAAGTTTTGAGGTATTTTATTAAAATCTGCCTCCAAAAGGCTTCACTCAAAATGCCACACAGGCAAAAGCTCCCAAAGGTGCGATCTGATCAGTCTCCTCTGAAGTTGCACCAAGTAGTCTTTTATGCTGCACCCACAGGTGCAGCCACTCAGAGTAAGTACTGGTTGATCACAGCCAGACCAATGATGAAGCAGAGGGGCGTAACAACACTCACTGCATTCCTTAATGCATTCCTGATCTTCTGAAGAATAAATAAAGCCTTTAAGTGTTAAAAACGTAAAATGTGTAGTTAAAAGTTCATTTCATGGACCCTAGTCATAAATCTACTCAGATGAAGATGTATTCTTTTGTCATAAAAATGTCAGATTTTCCAACCCTTTTAGAAAAATGTAGCTTTTCTGTTAACAGTGCATTTTTCCCCCTCCATCTCGTCATCCTTTGATTCTCATTATGACCACATGGCTTTAACAGAAGTCACTCCAAGGCAATCAAGTCACAGTTTCAGACCAGATGATCAATGTCCTATTTGTCATCGTCTCGAACCAACGTCAATGACCTAATTCATCACTAACGTCCACACAGAGACGCTGACAGGCGAAGACAGAGTGTGTTCTGTGAGTGTCGGTATGTATAGAAGAAACGTTGATGTCAGAGGGGAATTCCACCAACAGAAATACATCAGCCCTGCATGTCTTTAGATTTATATTGTAAAATTCTTATCAGTGGATGATAAGTTCAGGTCAACTGGCAAAGGACTAGTTTCAGGATCATACTTCTCGTAAAAGGTTTAGTTTAGTTTGCCGGAGGTTTTTTTTAATGAAAATACCAAAATGAATTAAATTTGCATATTCGAACAATCTAAGATACAATCCAAACTATTATACTTGTTTTGATGCGATGCAATCGTAGATAGCTTTCTAAAGAGCAATCCAAAATTCAGTTATGAAATGTTTTCAAGAAGCTTTCTGAAGGATTCCCACCATTACAGACCACCATTATCCTTATCAGCAGACACTTATCTCAGAGGGAAAACAGGGCTCTGCTTCCTCCTCTTGTACAGCATTAGTGTCATTACTTCAAACATACAAGCTAATGGTAAACTGGCCAACGCTCATGAGGATGAAGCACTCCTCCTAATGCACTGATAACAGGAAGCATTACTTGTTCAGAGAACGTGAAGCCTGCAAGGAAGCTAATTTAGCCTTTTCCATACGTAGCAAAGCTAAAAGTAAAAGCTTTTTGGGTCATGGACAGGAACCAATAAAGTCAAATTGATATGTAGGGATATTTACTGCTGTTAAATAACAAACGTTTTATTAGGATCTGTGTATACAGCAGCTATGTTTTAACTTTATCTTCTGCTTGGTGCTAAGCAGTTAGCATTTTCCAACTGTTTTTGTTTTACTTAAAACTTAGAGAAAAATGTGTTGTTTGTTCCTAGAAATATTTCCCTGCGAGGCCCCATCCACCTTTGCAGTCACGTCTCTGGTCGGCCATACTGTATTTACATCAGCTTGTGGTAAATACACAAGCTGAGAAAGTACATAAGTAAGTAAAACATAAATAACAGGAAAGTCTGCTGTGTATCTTTGTATTCCTTGGGTGAACGGTTGTATTAATGTTCCTTGTTTTTGTTTTTTTTAATGCTGTTGACAAATTTAAAAGAATTGGCGTGCTGACCAATCACAGGCTTGTAGCTCTAGATGGACATTTAAAAACATGGCTGACAGAGAAGTATAACCTTGACTTAACTTCAACAGTCATTTGTCGAGAGGCAGGGGACACCCTGAACATATCTCTAGTCCATCACAGGGACACATAGAGACAAAGAACTAGTCACACACTCACTCACACCTAGGGACAATCTAGAACCTCCAATCGACCCAAAGGGGTTCAAATGAAGGCAACTGAGCTTCTTTGATATCTTGAAGACGTTTCACTTCTCATTCAAGAAGCTTTGTCAGTTCTGGCTGGAATATGGGAGGGTCAAGCTCATAAACTGTCGCTGTCTATTGTTGCTCAACGAGCAGAAACTGCCAATGAATACCCCTCCTTCCTACCTCCTGATGAGTCGTCGGGGTTGTTAGCTTCTATTGTGAGGGAATCGTTGCATTGATCAGATGCACGAGGGTATGAATTAGACTGAAACTGCATGATTTTGGTCTGTGGGAGGACTTTGGAGTACCCGGAGAAGACCCAAGCATGGGGAGAACATGCTAACTCTACAGGAAAAGGCTGCAGTTGGAGCTCGAACCTCCAACCTTCTTGCTGTGAGGAAACAGTGCTACCAACTTCACCACCGTGAAATCAATTCATAAGAAAAGGCTACAGTAAATGTACAATAACATTCTGAAGCATGGTTGTTTTCTCTCATATTTTTATTGTTTTAAATAAAATCTTCATTAGAATAAATGTAAATATCTATATGCTTAGGGGCCGGGTCTTTATGAACACAGCTATGCTAAAACAGTCCCTTAGGCACTCCCCATGCCACATGAGTCTTATATTTAAATGTCACAATTTAATAAAGACCGATACCGCAGGTAGAGGTGATGACACAGAGATATGATTTTAATGAGATTGGACGGCCACCCAGTCCTCGCCAAGCGTGTCACCATTCATCATCTCAGGTACACGTGTACATACAGAGGACATCCTAATGAGATGCTGCAGCACAATTAGACTTGTAGATGGGGGCAGGTCACTTCCTCTGCCTCATGATTTAAAGGATTGTTAGAGCAGATAGAACAGGATGAATCTGTTTACGAAACAAAGAGAATAATTGATTTTTCTAAAATCTTATGTCTCTGTTTTGAACAAACCGATTCAAATAAAACAGTTGGATAAAAACACTTCCTCCTTCTGCCTCATTGCTTTATCACTCTTTGCCATCTCACCATCAGGGACTCATTTTAACACAGCAAATGAGATGCAAAATAGCCCGTTTCAACTCTTGCTCCTCTCGTTATTTCACATCCTAAACACAAGTAGACTCGGTGGTCTAATTACAAGCATTTCTGACGATATGCTCCACAATCCATCAACTTGTACAACCATCCATCTCTTCACTATCTCGTCTTATCTCACACGCCCCTGCTACGTGCTGCTTCTGGATTTCTCTGTTTGTGAATTCCTTCTGTAACTCCCCAGACATTATCAGAGGGAACAGGATCGATTTACTAACCTACTTCCCTCCATCTGTGTCCATCTCATGGATTTTTCTCTTATCTTTATTATTATCACGTAAGAAAGAGCATTACTTCTCTTTTTCTACCTCTTTTGACTGAGTATGCCTTTTATTACCTTTGCTTCATTGCTTGATTCCTCTTCTTATTTTTTCTTCTGTCTTTCCCACTTTTCTCTGTAATCTGATTCTACACACCCCGGTCTCTTTGTACCGGGAGGGACCCCCTCAGTTCTTCATGTCATAGATTCAACCATATGTTTGAAACATTCCTCAGAGGTTCTGGTGTATATCAACATGATGTGAATCTCTCATTCCACCACATCCTACACACCAGCTCGTCTGGTACAACCAACCAGGTTGGTGAAATCCCCATTATTCTCCATCCTGATGCTCAGACTGGACTTCAGCAAGTCGCCATCATCACACCTGAGCTGCGTCAGGGTAGCGTTCTTGTGAGGACCCGACCTCGTTGACCCACATAGGTTGGGACCTAACCGATAACACCAGAAATGAGCAGCTGTGAATTCAGTCGGTCTAGCCTTCTTATTTATTCCCGCTCCAACAGAAGTTAAAACTAAACCTAGCGGCAATATGTGAAGAAAATCCTGGGATAGCCTTTGCCTATGAGGAAACGCCATACCTGTACCCATACCTAAAAACAAGGACACATTTACAGTTTTTCTCAGTTGCTAAAACACTAAACCCTATTGTCTGAACCAAATGCTCAGTTGCTTGAACCCACTGATTGAATCAATCACTCTTTTGGCAAAACCATCAGCACGTTTCACCTGTTTAGACACCACTTGCCAACACATTTTCATTGTGATGCACCTGTGCTGCATAATGGTGAGCACAGGTGACAAACATCAATCACAAGTAAAGCACAGGTGTCACCACTTGAACACAACAACTAAAATTTGATCACACTTGTGGCTAATGACGTGAGGGATCATACACAGAGCTTCATCATCGAGAAAAACTGTAAGAACAAGCTTTGTGTATTCTTTCAATTTGGACGACTTTGTTGCTCCGCTGTGACGTAATCGACCTTAAAATGTGACTCGTAAGGATGCAGCCCATGGATTTGAACACAGCCCTGGATTGTGATCGGCTGATTAGCTGTTTCATGGCTGTACCTAATAAAGTGGCCGTGAGTGTATTTATGGAGATGATGTTGTGTGACAGAATTACCAAAGGTTTTAAAATCTGCGTCATATATGAAAGAAAATAATCTTTGTGAGGTTTTGACACGTCAAAAATGTTAATACTGTCGTTATTAAAACTTCCCACGTTTCTAAATCTTCTTTCAGCTTCACTTCGACCAGCAGGGATCCGACCATCAGAGGGAAAAGCAGCACATTACTAAAAATAAAAGGATTTTTGCAAACTTTGACCCAGAATCCAAACTAACATCTGTACTGTAGTAGCATATGGGCTGTAGATGAAAGGGAGCAATGACATATTTCAGTCTACTGCAAGAATTCAGAGTTACCCACTTTCATCCTTTCATTTTCTCTTCTGTTAACCTCCCGATCCTCTGTTCTCCCACCAGTCCCATCAGTTCTGTTCTGATGGGTCATTAACTTCTAAACAGCAGCCAAAGGAGAAGATGGAAGAGGGTGTTTGTATGCTTTGTGTCTAGTCAGCAATAATAAATGAACAGTAAAGGATGGGAGCAGGAGGAGGACATGATCTGGAGCACGGGCTGTTCTTCTCTCCTGGAATGATGAATGGAAATCAATAGGCAAAGATAAATGCTCAGTTTATCTGTAGATGAGAGCAAATTACAGCAGACTCCGTCTCCTCAACAGCCAAGAGAGTGACAGAAATCCTGTGTGTTGCTGCCATCTAGTGGTTCAAATATAAACTACACCCTCTGTGTGTGTTTGTGCAGACTCGTTGATGCTGGGGACAGAGGTGGACCTGCAGCAGGTGGAGAACAGCGTGTTCGCCATGGAAACCGTGTTAAAGGCATGGCTTCAGGAGCAGGGAGGAGACACAGAGCATCTTCACCTCCTGCTCCCAAGCTCCTCTGATAGTCCCCTTCCAGGTGAGACACACTGACTCTGGAGGTCCTCATGTGGACTCATGTTGTTAACCTCGCTTATGGCACCTGTGTAGTGTGTGTGAAGTGTGACATGCAGGAGCGTCTGATAAGCCCCGCCCTCATCCCCGTGACCCCCAGCCTGGGAGTGAAGACTGAGAGCATTCGAGACTTCCTGCCTGTCGTCAGGGGCAACCAAAGTCCAGCTCCACAGAGACTGAAAGTAGTCAAGTGAGTGAGAATCAGGATCAGTCGTTTTCTGCTGAGCTGCAGTAAAGAGAATCCACACATCAGATCCTGCTTTGTTCTTCTCTGATGTTTCAAACGTCCAAAAGTTACAGCTGAGCTGAAAAAGTCCTTAAAATTATTAACGAGCTTGTTTATAGCCTCGAATAAAGAAAACTGGAACAAGGACGTAACAACAGTTGCATTTTAATATCACAGTAATAAAGAAATGACCACCTGCAGATCCTCCACCAGGGGGCAGTAGATACACACAGGACTGGATATGCAGGTTGTTGATGAAGGTACTAGTCCTGATACTCCATCTGGTGAAGGAATTATAATTATTTAATGGCATAAATCTTGTGTTTTAACTCAGATCAGATAAATGTCAATAAAGAGAGACATAAATTCAATAATCCACAAATTTTCCATTAATTTGATCCCTCAGGCTGAAGATATAGTCAAAGATCAGTGGACAAGTGAGTTTCCTACACTTTAGAGGAGCAGATAGCACAGAAATATATCATTTTTCTTCATTTTTTACAAATAAACTCAAAGAAAGAAAAAGAAAAAAAGATTAGAACTCATTTTAAAAACCATAAACTGTTTATTCAAATTCAGCTGAATCAGGAACTTCGATACATTTGTCCTAGTTTGGCCTGATTTGGTTTTGCATCATGGCTATAAATAAACATTGAACATTTTGTTTATCACTGAGAAATCTAAAGCAGGAAAGTGGATGATGTCATCCCCCCTAAACAAGAACATCATCCCAGACTCACCGTGGGACTCTCAGGTAGAAAGCAGAAGCTTCATTTACATCAGCTTTGCATGTTTCTGCTGTTTCAGTCTCAACCGGAGCTGTGTCAGGTTATTGTGTTCTTATGGTTTTTTATTCAGGACAAACATTTACCCATCATGCATCACTAGTGACGTTTTTGTCCTCTGATGACCTTAGAGGATAGTAAAATAAAATGTGACGCCTGAGGGTGAAATAAAGCTGGAAAAAGTCATGATGTATCTGATTTCTTAGATGTGTGGAATGTTTCTAATCAACGTTTGTCCATGTTAGGATAACTGTGTGTGTGTTGAAGGGTGCTGCATGCAGACGGAGTGTGTGAGAGTGTGTTGTACGGTCTGCCCCTGGTGATTCGCCCCACCACCTGCTGGCAGCTGGACTGGGATGAGATGGAGACCAACAACAGCTTGTTCCATGCTCTCTGCCACACACTCTGGGTGTGTAAACGACTCCTCTCTCCGCCGTTAGGAAACACAGATTCTGGTTTTTAGAGCCGATACCAGTTTATCTAAAAGAAGTAAATCAATAAAAACAAATAAAAATATCTGAATATATTTCTAATCAACTTTAAAATGTATTCTTTAGTCAGACAAAACTGGAAGATGTGTTATTGGAACATAGCTGACAGACCAGGAGACATTTGTTGAATTTCTTTATTTCTGTTTCAGAGTCGAGATGTGTTCTTGCTGCTGCAGGTGGAGTCTGATAGGAGGGCTGCAGCTGGAGGCTCAGGTCTGTTAGAGAAACGCGTTAGTAGTTTGTCCTTGGGTCTGAACTCATTCACTCAGTGTGTGTGTGCATGTGTGTGTGTTACAGGAGTGTATTCTCACTATATCCTCCAGTCCTCCCCATCACTCTGCCTCCTCCTGAAACCAGTCGTCTCCAGAGAGTTACTGCTGCCCTGCTCTCTGCTAGTCTCAAACCAGGACCCCACTCCCAGCGCCCTGCAGACTGTACAGGTGTATATAGATATCATATATAAATAGGTGTAAGAATGGGTGGAGACAAGACATATATCCAACCAGTCCTCTCCTCCTGCAGCAGAACCAGTAAAAGCCATGGTTTCAGGTCCCATCTATACACCCTCCACAGACTACTGTGCACATTCTCCTCGTTTCACATAAAATCATAAATTATTATTCCATTATGATCCTAAAATGAAGTGAGTTGACGCGGCTCTAAGATCAGTTGGCTGTGGCAGCCATCTTTAATTAGGTTAATCTGGTGTAGATGAGCGTCCAAGGCCATTAACAGCGGGTTGTCCAGGAATCAGACAGCTGTAGGATCGATCCCGGCTCCCTGCAGGGATTCTGCTGTTGTGTCTTTGGGCAAGACACTTCACCCTCCCTTCCTGCTGGTGGTTGGAGGGACTGGTGAGGCTTGTGCTTGGTCTGTCAGTGTACCCCAGGGCAGCTGTGGCTACAGTGTAGCTCATCACCATGTGAATGATTCACTGCTGTGTAAAGTGCCCTGAATCAAAAAGGTGCTATAAACATATTAATCATTTATCATTTATACATGTGTCCCACAAAACAAAGATATTGTTCTATGGTTTGGTCTCATCCACATGAAGGTGAAGCAATACGGCACCAAAAACGTCAACCGAAGACTTCTCCATTGTCAGCATTTGCTTGTGGACATAAATAAGCGAGGTTTGAGCTTTCACCATGTAACATGTGACCTGTGTTTACACTCACGTACTTGTTTTTAGAAGCTCAATTACTAAATAGTCTATGCAGAAGACCACAGGCGATGGACGGTGTTAAAGACGGTTATTTCCTACCACTTAGTTATTCCACATCCAAGGAATGCTTTTCGACAAAGACATTGATGGTTTGGGAAACTACTGCCACCTACAGGCTTGGCATGCTTATAAATGTACTTCACAATGCAGTAGATTGTTTTTGTATGAAAACGAGGTGGTGTGGACCCAGGTTTAGATGAGCAGGGGGGGATATTCGGTTTTAAAAACACCCGGCTACGTGTGTTCATGAGCTAAAAGTATGTATTTCAATTAAAAACATCCACACCTGAATCGAATCTGCTCTGAAGTTACACAGATTTTTATTTCTTTAGAAATAAGGATTTAGTAAAACTCTACAAGAGTTCATCTGTAAATGATAAGATGATAATCCTAAAGTATCGGTTTACCTTTGGGGACATTTAGAGGATTGTTTTCTGTCGTCATCAGGGTTGTCTCTCTCAGCTGGACAAGGAGGTTGTCTTGAACCCACTGTTACTGAGCAGTAACCTGTACCAGCACCTTAGGAGCAGAGGCCTGCAGGCACCACCACGATACCCCTACAGGTCAGCAGCTCCAGGGTCAGTTTATCTTCTCATAATGTCAGAGCACAGATGGGACAGACGTACCAGGAAACAATCATCATGTAAAAACAGTGGATGGGGAGGCAGTGTTATTACTGTTTGATGTGAGATTAGAGTTATAAATAATAATTATCATGTTTCTCTCTGTGGTCTCAGGCTTCAGTCAGCAGCTGCTCAGAGATACCAGCCTCAGACCCCGGAGAGCCCTCGACAGCCAGTCAGTCGACACCCGCGGCAGGTAAACACTCAAACACACCTGTGTAAAGGTCAGCAACTGCTGCTCATACGCATCGTAAAACACAGGAAGTTAGAGGAATCATTCCAAAGTCACGTGATGCCAGAAAGTAGGACGCTTTATTAATAACCACCACCCAGGTTGGGTCCAGCTTCCTCCTGAATGTGCAGTTCCTCACTGGCTCACTAGATGGCAGCACACAGACCGTTTCAGAAGGAAATGTGGAGTCAGAGCACACAAACATCCTCACAGCTTCCTGAGCAAACACCGGTTCAGCATTAGAGGAAGGAGGGAAGTTTGTTAGATACAGTATTGACTCAATAGTCCCTCTGGTACTCGTTTAGGTTATTAACAATGACCTGTTATCCATGTACGTCAGACTGTAAGACAATGTAAAGTCAATGCTTATTTTAAGGTTTTTGGTGACATTTGAGTCAATTAGATAGAAAAATACACACCTCATTATTCATATCAGTGTTTTATTTAGAATAGAATAGAATAGAATAGAATAGAATAGAATAGAATAGAATAGAATATAATAGACTTTATTGATCCCACAGTGGGGAATTTCACTTGTCACAGCAGCACCATCACTCAAAAGGTAATTAGAAGAAGATAAAAAAACAAGGATACATCTATATACACATAGGCAGTAATCTACTATTGTAATCTTAGATCACTAAAAAAAACACAAATAAAAGATGAAAACAAACTTGGTACCAACACTATGCAGCATACTGTAAGAGACACAGACAACAATGTGAATCCGGTATTGCACAAGTATAGAACACATGAATATTGCATTGGTGTTATTGTGTACCAGGATGATACCAGCACAGCTTAAACTGAGGAGTTATACACTCTTACAGCAGAGGGGATGAAGGATCTACAATAGCACTCAGTTTTACATCTGGGATGTCTCAGTCTACCTCTGGAGGAGTTGTCCATGATCTCCACAGTGGAGTGCAGTGGGTGGGAGGGGTTTCTTAAGATGGAGGTCATCTTCCCCAGCATCCTCCTCTCACACGTCTCCTCAACAGAATCCAGTGGGCAGCCCAGAACCGAGCTAGCTTTGGTAGCTAGCTTGTTCAGTCTCTTCCTGTCTCGGTCAGAGCTGCCTACACCCCAGCAGACCCTGTCNCAGCAGCCTAAGGAGGGAAGCCCAGACCTCCCTCTCCCCAGCCACTTGGGCCAGCTCCTCCGGGGGAATCCCAAGGCGTTCCCAGGCCAGCCGAGAGACATAATCCCTCCAGCGTGTCCTGGGTCTTCCTTTGGGTCTCCTCCCGGTTGGACGTGCCCGGAAAACCTCAACAGGGAGGCGTCCAGGAGGCATCCTAATCAGA
Source organism: Aphyosemion australe (assembly GCA_006937985.1). Taxonomy (NCBI): domain Eukaryota; kingdom Metazoa; phylum Chordata; class Actinopteri; order Cyprinodontiformes; family Nothobranchiidae; genus Aphyosemion; species Aphyosemion australe. The sequence continues at coordinate 499,830 of SSNS01000204.1, read as the reverse complement.
TGCCTGAGCCACCTCAACTGGCTCCTCTCGATGTGGAGGAGCAGCGGGTCTACTCCGAGCCCCTCCCGGATGGCCGAGCTTCTCACCCTATCTCTAAGGGAGAGTCCAGCCACCCTGCGAAGAAAACTCATTTCGGCCGCTTGTATCCGCGATCTCGTTCTTTCGGTCACTACCCAAAGCTCGTGACCATAGGTGAGGGTAGGAACGTAGATCGAACGGTAAATTGAGAGCTTCGCCTTTCGGCTCAGCTCTCTCTTCACCACGACAGACCGGTACAACGCCCGCATCACTGCAGACGCAGCACCAATCCGCCTATCGATCTCACGCTCCACCCTTCCCTCACTCGTGAACAAGACCCTGTGATACTTAAACTCCTCCACTTGGGGCAGGACCTCGTCCCTGACCTGGAGAAGGCATTCTACCCTTTTCTGACTCAAGACCATGGTCTCGGATTTAGAGGAGCTGATTCTCATCCCAGCTGCTTCACACCCGGCTGCGAACTGCTCCAGCGAAAGCCGGAGATCACGTTCTGACGAAGCCAACAGGACCACATCATCTGCCAAAAGCAGAGACCTGATCCTTAGGCCACCAAAACGGATCCCCTCACCACCTTGGCTGCACCTAGAAATCCTGTCCATAAAAGTTATGAACAGAATCGGTGACAAAGGGCAGCCTTGGCGGAGTCCAACTCTCACCGGAAACGAGCCCGACTTACTGCCGGCAATGCGGACCAAGCTCTGACACTGGTCGTAAAGGGACCTAACAGCCCGTATCAAGGGGCCTTGTACCCCATACTCCCAGAGTACCCCCCACAGGGCCCCCCGAGGGACGCGGTCGAACGCCTTCTCCAAATCCACAAAACACATGTAGATTGGTTGGGCGAACTCCTACGCACCCTCCAGGACTCCCCCAAGGGTATAGAGCTGGTCCAGTGTTCCACGGCCAGGACGAAAACCGCATTGCTCCTCCTGAATCCGAGGTTCGACTATCCGACGGACCCTCCTCTCCAGAACCCCTGAATAGACCTTACCAGGGAGGCTCAGGAGTGTGATCCCCCTGTAGTTGGAACACACCCTGCGATCCCCCTTTTTAAATAGGGGGACCACCACCCCAGTCTGCCAGTCCAGTGGAACTGCCCCCGATGTCCACGCGATATTGCAGAGCCGCGTCAACCAACACAGCCCCACAACATCCAGAGCCTTAAGGAAATCCAGGCGGATCTCATCCACCCCCGGAGCCTTTCCACTGAGGAGTTTTTTGACCACCTCAGTGACCTCGGCTCCAGAGATTGGAGAGCCCAACCCAAAGTCCCCAGACTCTGCTTCCACACTGGAAGACGTGCCGGTGGGATTGAGGAGGTCTTTGAAGTACTTGGCCCACCGATTCACAACGTCCCGAGTCGAGGTCAGCAGCACACCCTCCCCACTGTAAACAGTGTTGGTAGTGCACTGCTTTCCCCTCCCGAGGCGCCGGATGGTGGACTAGAATCTCCTCGAAGCCGTACGGAAGTCTTGTTCCATGGTCTCACCGAACTCCTCCCATGCCCGGGTTTTTGCCTCCGCGACCACCCGAGCCGCATTCCGCTTGGACTGCCGGTACCTATCAGCTGCCTCCGGAGTCCCACAGGCCAAAAAGACCTGATAGGACTCTTTCTTCAGCTTGACAGCATCCCTAACCACTGGTGTCCACCAGCGGGTTCGGGGGTTGCCGCCACGACAGGCACCGACCGCCCTGCAGCCACAGCTGCGGTCAGCCGCCTCGACAATGGAGTCACGAAACATGGCCCATTCGGACTCAATGTCCCCTGACTCCCCCGGGACACGTTCGAAGTTCTGTCGGAGTTGGGAATTGAAGCTCCTTCTGATAGGAGACTCTGCCAGACGTTCCCAGCAGACCCTCACAACACGTTTGGGTCTGCCAGGTCTGACCGGCATCTTCCCCCACCATCGAAGCCAACTCACCACCAGGTAGTGGTCAGTTGACAGCTCCGCCCCTCTCTTCACCCAAGTGTCCAAGACATGCAGCCGCAGATCAGATGAAACGATAACAAAATCGATCATCGACCTGCGGCCTAAGGTATCCTGGTGCCAAGAGCACAAATGGACACCTTTATGCTTGAACATGGTGTTTGTTATAGACAATCCATGACGAGCACAGAAGTCTAATAACAAAACACCACTCGGATTCAGATCAGTGGGGCCGTTCCTCCCAACCACACCTCTCCAGGTCTCACTGTCGTTGCCCACGTGAGCATTGAAGTCCCCCAGCAGAACGAGGGAGTCACCCGAAGGAGCGCTTTCCAGTACCCCCTCCAGGGACTCCAAAAAGGGTGGGTAGTCTGAGCTGCAGTTTGGTGCATAAGCACAAACCACAGTCAGGACCCGTCCCCCCACCCGAAGACGGAGGGTGGCTACCCTCTCGCTCACCGGGGTAAACCCCAATGTACAAGCACCAAGATGGGGGGCAAGAAGTATGCCCATCCCTGCTCGGCGCCTCTCAGTGGGAGCAACTCCAGAGTGGTAGAGAGTCCAACCCCTCTCGAGGAAACTGGTTCCAGAGCCAGAGCCATGCGATGAGGTGAGTCCAACTATATCTAGTCGGAACCTCTCAACCTCACACACCAACTCCGGCTCTTTCCCCACCAGAGAGGTGACATTCCACGTACCTAGAGCCAGCTTCTGTAGCCGAGGATCAGACCGCCAAGGTCCCTGCCTTCGGCTACCACCCTTTCCACATTGCACCCGACCCCTTTGGCCCCTCCCACGGGTGGTGGGCCCATGGGAAGGGGGACCCACGTCTCCTCTTCGGGCTGTGCCCAGCCGAGCTCCATGGGTGAAAGCCCGGCCACCAGGCGCTCGCCAGCGTGCCCCAACTCCAGGCCTGGCTCCAGAGGGGGGCCCCGGTGACCCGCGTCCCGGCGAGGGAACACTGGTTCCATTTATTTTATTCATCATAAGGGGTCTTTGGGCTGCACTTTGTCTGATCCCTCACCTAGGACTTGTTTGCCATGGGTGACCCTACCAGAGGCATAAAGCCTCAGACAACTTAGCTCCTAGGNACAGCAGAATGAATAACAGAGCCAACAACAGAGTGATAAAAGGATTTAGCAGCTGGGATTTAACTCCGAAGGACCTCAGCCTCCTCATGAGATGGAGGCGGCTTTGGCCCTTCTTATACAGAGCATCTGTGTTGTGGGACCAGTTCGGTTTACTGTTGAGGTGAACACCCAGGAACTTAAAGGTGTCCACCACCTCAATGTCTGCTCCCTGGATGTTTACTGGTGAGTGAGGAGGAGTGTTTCTCTGGAAGTCAATCACCATTTCCTTTGTTTTACTGGTGTTCAAGCGAAGGTGGTTACGCTCACACCAGTCCACAAAGTCCATGATGACTGACCTGTACTCCTGGTCATCCCCCTCAGACACACAGCAGACGATGGCCGAGTCATCAGAGAACTTCTGGAGGTGACAGCTGCTGGTGTTGTAGGTGAAGTCCGAGGTGTAGAAGGTGAAGAGAAAGGGTGAGAGCACTGTACCCTGTGGAGCTCCAGTACTGCACACAACCACCTCAGACGTACAGTTGTGCAGCTTCACGTACTGTGGCCTGTTAGTGAGGTAGTTGGTGATCCATGCCGTCAGATGTTCATCCACTTAGTTGTTTTAATCGTGTAAAAATAAAGAGTAAACAATATGGAATCAAACAGTAACAGTTATACTATAATGCTTCTTTCGTCTTCTTGATCTTGATTAATTGAATTTCTAGTTGTTTTCATGACTTAACCAGTGACAGTTAGGGTAACGACTGAGTCTTTGGTGTTGTTATTTTATGGATTGAAGGCAGAAAAAGTGGAATTAACTTGTTCAGTAGGAACTGTCTTAGATAACAGCTTCCTGTCTGCACGAATAACAACAAAGAGCTGTCAAGCTGGGCTCTAGACGGAATAATTCTATACAGGCAGAGTCTCTCACCATTTTCTGTGCTTGTTCTGGTCAAGGACACAAAATGTTTTGTTTTTTAGAGACAGGTTTTTCTGTTTTATGTGAGGAATCCTCAGGTCCTTGGTTACTGTCTGTAGAGAAAAACATTCCAGCCTAGATGGCTTTTTAACAATGTTTGAGTCTTGCTCACCAAAAGGTACATCCCTGAGTCCTTAAATCACAAAAATGTCAATCCTTGAGTTCCTTTCTTATCAAGAACATCAGTCCTTGAGTCCCTTGCTCATCAACACTGTCAACCCTTGAGGCTGTTGCTTTTGTAAATTGTGAATCCTTGAATTTCGTCATAAACTTGAATCATTCAGTCCCTTGCTCACCAGACGTTTCCACCCAATTGCTCACCAGAAATATCATCCCTACATCCACTGTTTGCTGAAAATGTCAATCCTTGAGTCGCTTTCTCATCAATAAAGTCAACCCTCGAGGCCATTGCTTTCTGAAAATGGCATTTCTTGAATCTTTCTCTTCAAAAATGTTAATCCTTCACTTCCTAGCTCAAGCAGGGATGGTTTTTCTTGAGTTTTCCACTCTCCAAAAAAAGTCAGTCCTTGGTCAGTTGCTTACCAAAAATGTCGTTCCTAAGTCTGCTGAAAACATCAACCCTGAATTCCCTTTCTCATCAAAAATGTTAATTCTTCACTCTCTATCCTTGAGTTTTCACTTGCCAAAATGTTCATCCTGGACAATTTAAAAAAATGCATATTGATAAAAAAAAAACCCACCTTGATTGATATCAATAATTATTGATAACTATAAAAAAATCTAGAACATATATTCTAAGTGCAGCCCTGGACATTTTATGTCATTCCTTTATGATAAAACAAGTTGTTTGTGTTACCAGACTTGGTTTTTATTGATTTTCTGCAAATTTGGCAAACAACTGTTGCTTGTTTTTTATCAGACTTGTAAGAATTAAAATGTTGCCGTGCTGGTGAACTACTGTAACCTTTTTCAGGACAGTTTCCTTGTTTAAGTCACATTCTGTCTGTTTAGGTTAGAGAGGGGCGGGCCTGGTGACGAAGAGCGCCTGGGTCTGTGTTTCTGATTGGTTGGGAGTTAATAATGACTCTAGTATTAAGCTACTCGATAGGCTATAATAAAACATTTTTATCTTTTTATTGAAGTTTTTATTGACCCGTTTTTTTTCTGTCGCACCACACTTCTATCAATAGATATACATCATTATTAAATTATTATCCAGCCCTATCCTGGAGTCCCTCTCATAAAAATGTAAATTCCCAGGGTCAGTTACTCATCGACGTCAGTCTTTAAGTCAACCCGTAGGATTAAAGTATAAATATTGCTGTAATTTCTGACTGAAACGCCTTTGAGTCGTTCTTTTTACTTTAATACTTTTATCTTCGTTCCAGCTGAAGATGATCTGTGTGCAAACATTAAAAAACAAGTCAGACTTCACACTAATCATTTGATTCAGAATAGACTCACTCAACAAGACCTTCTCACCTTAGTTTCCTGCCTTTTATTATTGTATTTTATCAGCAGCCTGTGTAGCTGCAGGCCATGTGACTCATGGGGCTGATAAGGCTGCTGACATGCAAATTGTTCACTTCAAAGCACAGAGAGAAGAATGTTCACGGCTCAGCTTTTTGTTTTGTTCTGTCCTTCGGCACGCTCTGGAAAAGCTCTAGAACGCCGCTCTGGAGTCTCAGCACCATGTTTGTCTTTGCTTTACTCATGCCTTCTTCCTCTCCTCTAATCACCCGTCACCAGAAAAGCACAAGGGAGGCGTGTTTGGATTTTAGCTAAAAACATAGGATCAACCACTGGGGGGATTTGAACCTTCAACTTGCAGGTCAACGTCTTGTTGGAGTTCATTTAAGTCTCTGAAACTGAAAATACGAAAATAAAAGAAATCATAAAAGTATGGGAATGTTGGAATATAAAGTGAAATAATATTATGTATCAATCTTTTTATTATTTTAATTGAAGGTCATGTAAATGGCTTCATGCCAGGCTTGTCCCAAGTTTAGCTAAGTTTGGCTCTGAGAGTGATTAAGCCCATAATTATACTAACATGATGTCAGAATATGTTATTTATTACATTTTTAAATTATGGAAAAAAAATGGAAAGTTTTGACACCCCTGCCTTAAGCTTTATTTAAGTCTCATTTTCCCAAAAAATCAAACAGAAATATAAAAAAAATTGTATTGATCAGAATTAAGTTGAATGTTTTAACTTGACTCTGCAAGAAGCTTTAAAACACACAACGTGTGTGTTGTCTCCATTCAGCCACAAACCCGCCAGCCTGGATCTAGCAGCAGGGTCAGGGCCACCGTGGCTCCGCTGCCCTCCTCCTCCTACGTGGGACCTCCTCCTGCGAGGGCATCCCGTCCCCCTCTGAGCTTCCTCAGCGGCAGCCGCCGGGCCCCAGCCCCGACTCAGCAGGAAGACCACGATGATGACAGTAACTGTGTAACTACGCTGTAGGAACAATGAACGTTAACAGAAAGAGAAGTCTTCAGTAAGTCTTGGCCTGCACACACACACACTCGGTTAATTTAAGACATAAAGAAAGAGAAAAAGCATGCAGAGACACACTGTGACCGCACTTTGTTCTGTGCAGCTCTCTGGATTTGAGAGCATGGTTTAAAAAAATGAGGAAACTTTCCTGTAGGTCGCTGAGAGAGCAGACTTGAAAATTGCATCCCATAAACAAAAACAAAAGGCAGCACAAAAGATGAAAAGAGGGGAAACAGCAGGACAACGAAGGCTTCCTGTGTTAATGACCACAGGAGATCAGAGGCAGGTTAGAGCTCATGTTCCTATGAGCTGGAATAACTCACGTCTCTAACGTGCTTCATTTTAGCTTAGAAGGATGGCATCTACATGTGTAAGAACACACACACACACACACATGCAGCCAGCGTTTAAACACAGCTTCTCTGTTTTAATGAGAGAATAAAGCAGAAAACAGAGGGGGCCTCTCTGCTCGCTGGGGGGATGAAAGGCATCGTGGGTGGAGGGAGGGGGGAGGGGGGTTCTCCTGTAAAATTGAACAAGTTCGCCTGTCGTGTGTCTGCGGGTCAAAAGGTTCATTTGAGTTCACACATTTCTGAATGATTCATACGCAGATGCAGGTCAGTTAGTCGTAGCCTTTGCTTCCTCGTCATCCTCACACACACACACACACACACACACACACACACACACACACATACACACACTTAGGCCTAATCAGCCTCCCGCCATTCCGCCCCCTTGTTGAACTCTGGAACATTCTGGATAACCCAACGCCGAATGACTCCTGTGATGCAACGGGACTTCCGCATTCACTAATAAAAGATCCACAACGATGCTTTTGTCCACACAAACCTCAAAAACAGACATTTTACCCACATCTCTCTCTCTCTCTCTCTCTCTCTCTCTCTCTCTCTCTCTCTCTCTCTCTCTCTCTCTCCCTCTCTCTCTCTCTCTCTCTCTCTCTCTCTCTCTCTCTCTGCCCTTTAATGCTAAAAGTTGAGTCATAAATTTGTTCAGACAGAACAGCAGCAGCTTGTCTGTCACAGCAAAGGCCAAAAGGTGAGTGTGGGTGTCCCCCTGTCAGACACACTGCTAATTAAATCTGTGTTTTAGAATTCAAGTTTCCTTTTTCACACCCAGAGCAACTGCTGGGCTCTCAGCAAGTCGTTCTCGATGATTCCAACCACCCAAACGTCCTTATCTGGTTTTTGACTCCCTCGTGTTCCTGTTCACTTTGTGTTCACTTCAAGTTCTTCATGTGAGTTTTATTGTTTTGGCCACAGAGGAAGTAGACGTGTGTGCTCACTCTGTAAATGCTGCACCAGTTCGGAGCCTGTTCATGATGTTCTATGTTCTCTAACTGGGATCTAATAAAAGCATCTTCTGGTGGGAGGTTGATCAGAGGAACGTTTCTGTACCATTAAGAGGCTGCTGGAGAAATAAGGACATCTAACCACCTTTAACCGCCTACGGATGTTCCTACTGAATGTAACTGTGGCATGATGCTGCAGCTCCTGATAGAGCTGAGATAAGTTTCTGTGACTTTCTTGTGATTTTTAACAATGGTCTTCAACTGAAGGGTTTTTAGATCTTGGCTGGCCTGGCAAGCCATGTGAATACATAGCCTGGCCACGATCCATAGACTGAGCTGGGTCGTAGGGCTGAATCAGTGTCTCTGCACGCAATTGGACAGCACTAGGACCAATCAGAGCAACGGACAATCTCTACCATATACCATAGAAGAAGAAGTAGCTCTATCTGATCATTTCTCCAAGAAAAGCCCAGGTCTGAATCATCCAACGTTGATGCCAAAGCTGTTTCAAACGAGCTCCGTTTCCTGAGTCAGCTCTATCTTTGTAGTACATGCCATAGCCAGGTATACTTGCACAGCTCTGCCATTGCTAAGCCCACCCAAGTTCTCGCTACAAACAGAGCGCTGTGATTGGTCTGATCTAAACTTAGCAGAGCCAATGGTGAACCTCCTGAGGCTAGACCAAAATCTTTTGCTACTGCTGTTCCTAATTTTCTTACAGTGTATTTTGCAGTTTAGATAAGCGTAGGACAAAACGAGCGTCGGGATTTAAAATAAATCTGGGGAAAAGTTAATAGATTTTCCCACTTATCCAAGGTTGGGTCGCCTCCAACTGGCTAACAGAAATGCAACTCTTCCCCTGCCTTCATTCGCTCTTCTTTCTTGGGTAAAAAAAAATGCAACGTTGATGTTTTATCTCCACAAATAACACAAGCCTGGAAAGGTTCTGCCATGTTGTGGAGTTGCTAATGCTAACAGTTAGCTTCTACTAGCCGAGACGTGCTCTGCTCTCACAAGCCAAGGTGGGCGAGGCCATGAATACTGAAGTAGGAGATTTTCTGACACGATCATTTCTCCGTCTATTTCCTTTCTGCGGCGAATGCAGGCGGTGGGGTTTGAAGAAAACTTTGCATATGTAGCTCAGAGTGACCGACTATTTAAAAAAAGAACAAGAACTACACAACGAGACCGTTAAAGGAAATGTTTCATTCTGGAAGTTTGCATTAGTGAGTGAAACCTTTTTGAATTGTTTTTGTTGGGTTTATGTTTTAAAGTCATTTATTTTCCATACATGCGACTGAAACCCAGCCGATAGAAAGTCACAAACTCAGCTGGTTCTGTCAGAGATGAAGAACGAGGCAGTTGAAAGGTTTTTACACAAAACCATCACTCAGCCGGGCAGTTTGTGTCCTACTTTTAGAGTTTAGATCCATTGTTTCCCGAGGATGGAGCGTTGGCCTTTCTCCCCACTATCTTGTCTTTTGCTGATATTTCTGTGGACAGAGTTCTCTCACTGTGTCAGATTTACTATTTTATTTGAACCTTTTCTTGAAATCTTTGCTATAAATAAATCCCACTTTAGCATTTACGTTTCCATCACGACCCATAAAAAGCATCTGTGGTTTAGTCTAACAGCTCTGGTATTTTTTTGTTCTCATCTATATCTGTGTTGGGATAATATTAGTGCTGCGACTTCCTGCTTCATTCTTAATGTTCCATTTCCTTTTTTTGCAGCAATCTGCAGCACAGACGAAAAAAGTTGAAAACAGTCTTTGTGTCTCAGAAACTGTAAAGCACTGTCTCTTTCCTGGAATTGTCCAGTCTGGCCACAGGACTCTGATAGTGCAACAAGCAGAAAGAAAATCATACACAAGCAGAAAAGAATCATCTTTCTTACCAACGCAGCAGAGCCTCGACTGAAAGAGGAAGTTCATCTTTGCAGGGAGGAAGTGAGGAGGTGAAGCTGGGACCTTACAGGACCCGAGCAAGAATCATGCACGAGAAACCTGAAGCATCTTTTCCAGTCAGATAAGGCTAGAGCAGCCTGAGTCAGACAGGAGCAGCTGAAATTGTGTGGTTAGATTGGGGCAAATATTGTAATTATGAAGATTGTAAATGGAAAAGTTGTGAAGCAGGCATAAACACTCACCGTTCCCTTCCTCGTCCTTACTGCAGCATCGAGAGTTGAGATTAAATGAATGAAATACTCTTTTAGACACAGATGACTGTAGTGAGCTAAAAATAAAAGCCAGTGGTCTTTAGAGGAAACGGGAGTAAGTCAGATGTACAAAAGTGAAAGGGGCTTGTGTTTTTGGTTTATCTCAGTGCTGAAACAAAATCAGGAAATGTCATTCTTTAGTTTTAGAAGAGCAGCTGACAGCTGTGAGTTTCACCTTAACATGACATTGTTCTTTCTTCACTCTAAAATGACAGAATTTAAAACGGAAAATAGCTTTTCTACTTTCACACTTCAGAGATTTAAACTTTTTAACAGAACTCTCTTTGTTTCTAACTTTAATGCTCTTCTTAAATCTCACGTGTAAAGGTCGCCACCTCGGCCCTTATGCAGGAAGGGACTGTCTCACTTTTGTGACCTTTCATCTGAGGATAAATCAACCAGACCTTGCTGACTTGTATTTCAACATCACTGATATTCACTATTGGGGTTCTGTGAAACAATTCTGATGAATTAATATTTTACCTGTTGCACATAGCTCTGTGAACAACCTCAGTTTGAGGAATAAACATTAGTTCTGTTTAGATAGATAAGCTAATGGACAGACACAGCAGGGCTGAGAACAACATGGATTACTGTCAACTTAAAACATCTCTAATTTAAAACTTTTCACAAAAACGTCTTTACTTATATTTTTAATACATTTGCAGTGGTCTCCAGTAGGAATTAATGACTTGTAAGTTGTACTCTGGGGAAAACAAGCTCCGGTGCGCCTGTTTCAAGAACTAGAAGTGAGCTGAGCTTCAGACAGCAGGATCTGGAGTCTTATTTCCTGATATTTGGACATCTCTCCTCTGATTGGATAACAGCAACACGACTCTACCACTGACTCTGTTTTCTTTGCAACGTTGATGTTTTATCTCCACAAATAACACAAGCCTGGAGGAGTTCTGCTGTGTGGTGGAGTTGCTAATGCTAACAGTTAGCTTCTACTCGTCGAGATGTTCTCTGCTGTTTCCTGGACGCTTAACCAACAACAGCCTTCGCCGTCGTGAGTCAAGATGGGTGAGTCCATGAATGTTAAGTGACAGTGTGACGTAGATCTGTCAGGATTTCCTAATCCTAGAGTTTCATCGTGTATTTTCTATCAGGATCTAATGCAGGAGATAGGTGTAGAGACTATTTTCATGTTCAGCCTGCATGACCGATTATAATCAGAAATAATCATTAAAAATGTTTTTTCAGTGAAGTACCTCTTTACATATTTAAGTAGTACCAAGGTAGCTAGCTAGCATTTGGCCAAACATTTCATATTTAATGCATTTGCACAAAACGCAGTTGAAATCTTGTGGGGAAATGGTATATTTCCAACATTTTACTGAGAATGATACAGCTAGCTAGCGTTGCTAGTTTCCTCTTCAAATAATAACAACACTAACGCTTTTCTTCTCTAATTGACTCAGGACGATCCTTTGACATTAACCAAAAAGTAATCCGGTGGACTCGCTGATCACGATTAGCTAAATTCCCTGATGAGGCCATTTAGCTTCAGTTCCCACGCTGGAGGGAACACCTTCCTTGGTCGCTCTCTATGACTCTGGCAAGGACGGCACAGAAATCAAATGAAATCTAGATTCTTCTGGGCCTCATGAGATAAAATGAAGTGGTGCCTTCTGGAAATATCTGGGTAATAAAAAGAAATTGTAAACTTATTTTTGTCCTTTAACCGCTTTTGTTTCGGTTGAGTTTTCCAGCCCTCAGTTCGAGAAAGACAACCGCTTTCTGCTCAGCAACCACGAACCACTAAAGCCTTCATCTGCTGAAGAGTCTGATATTTCCTTGAGATGTTAGATCACAACGGAGCTAAAGGAGAGTGAATGTTAGTAGCTAACACCTCATTCATCACACTTCAGCTTCAAGCATTTTCACAACCTCAAAGTGACAGAAAAAAATGTATGCAAGAGTTAATCCTTGCATTATGCAATGACATTTAAATGTGGGATTGTTAGCTAAAAAGCTTGTAAACATTTGTGCAGATGTTACCAGTAGGCTAGCAAAAGCAGAAATGCACATTTATGCTTTGTGTGGAAAAAGAGCAAAGTGATTTTTTTCCCCTGAAGACTGTCCTGCACCTGTTTGTGTGAAAGTGCTTCTTGTTGCTTGAGCGACTCTGTTCTCTTTCCGTAAGTTTGTTATGATCTTTAGCAGGAGACGGGTACACTGTGGCCAGAATGCTAATGGCTAAAAACTGTGTTGCAAACAAAGAAGCTACCAGATACCAGGCAAACACGCCCACACCTTTTCTTATAAACAGAACATTTTCATTTTCAAGGCCCAACTCTTTCCCTTTACTCAGTCTGCAGTATCAAAACTGTCCTCTGGACCCTGGCTTCTCTTTATCTAAGTGTGGGCAACACTGCACCAAAAGTGGAACATTTATACTTTTCACACATACAATGCTTGAAGCACACACCAACGCCCTACAAAAGTGTGAAAGGTCAAGCAAGATAAAAAGAAGGAAGAGGACGTGATAGAAAGCAACATGAGCATTTAATCAGCTAATATCTTGCTTCAATATTTGCTTTCAATGCTCAAGACACACAAGTGACTGAGTTAAGCTTTTGCAGAAATTTGCATGTTGGTGATGGTGTTAGATTAAATATGAAGGTGCAGACAGGAGATGGGTAACTTCAGAGTTTGTATTTTTTCTCAGACGCTTGGTTTAAACTTCAGGAAATCAAAGTACTTTGCATAACCGTCCATTACTTAACACCCTGCAAAACCCCAAGCTGCATACAGCAAAGATCAGAGGTGTTGATCTGAGCTGTGTCAGCATTTATAAACAGAACAAGGTTTAGTGTTTGTATCAAGTTTACAAACCTCCAATAAGCGAAAGAGCGGGCAGTCATCGCCATAAGCTCGATTCAAGGTTGCCACCACAGCTAACCGACATGAACACACACCAGAACGGTTATAACCCAGTCAGTTTGGCACACATTGGTGTAAAATTTGTCAGTATTAAGAGTCCTCCGCAACATGTAAACAAGTTCCGCAAACTGATCAAGAAAGATTTTTGTTTATAACGACCATTACATATTTACCTGGAGGCCACTTTAATCTTGCACTGCTTTTAACTGAAAGAAATTTCACAAAACAATGATATAATTATTGAAAACATTTTCATAATTAACTATATGATAATAAAATAAAGTTGATGCTAAGCTTTGCAGCACTAAGATCTTCCTTAAAGGAGTCATCACCTGAAATTTTCACTTTTCCACTTGAAAAAAAATGTCTGTATTGGCTTCCTAATGATTTTTCACTAACATTGACGCATTTGTTTACTCTCGCCTTCTTCAACCAGCTCACATGCACCCCACGAGCACGCGTATTCCAAAACGAGAACTTGAGTTCTGGCCTATATGACATCACAAAGGCCAGATATAACAAAATATGAGGCCAGCAGCAAACAAACCAGCACAACAAAGTTCATTTCTTAACATGAAACGCATAAATTATGTCTCACCGTTGCTGATCCGAGTTACGGGGAAAATAAAAGTCAACTCGGTTTGTGTATTCGATCTTCACAACAGCATGATGAGCCGATGCCAGGCTGTTTAGCTTACTTTGTCCCATCCATACTGTTTACAGATCTCCAATGCCACGTCCCATCATTTTCTGGGTTACGGCGCTTTGCTGAAAAAAACAACAACAAGCGAGGAAGCCATTACGCACGAGGCGAGGCTCGGGCTCGTACTGTTGGATCCTGTAGGTCACGGCCAGGTCGGGTTCAGTTATAACTTTTGTTATTTTGGAGCAAGACGCTGAAGCTGCTTCCTGCTTACTTCCACCAATCAACGCGCCCCTCAGTCCTGCGCGCGACCAGCACAGCCGAAATATCGCGTGTGATCTCGCGAAAAAATATGCCCTTTACAAAAAAGGATCAAAAAAGCACATTTTTTATTTATTTTTCCAATACAATTTATTTTAATGGCCTAAGAGACTATAATAGGACGTAGATATCCACGGTATTATAGGTGATGACTCCTTTAAGGAGGCAGCAGATTAGTAAATGGAGCAGAAGTTCGAGGAATCCTGTTAAAGAGATAGAGGTCCCAGAAACGTGGGACCATGTGGAGCAGATATGATACATTTATACCTCTGTTATTGTTGAAGAAATGAAACAAACATTGAAAGCAAACATTTCTGGACACATTCCGCATACATTTTTTTGCTCTTTTTCAAGTGTGACTTGAAATTCAGTTTTGAATCACATAATTCAAAAATGCCCACAATTTCTCACTTAGTGGGCTACTTTTGAAATGAGACAATTCAAAGTGATCTTCCTACTTCACAAACAATACCCCCTCTCTAAACACTAAACCACAAAATATGAAAATGTGTGGGCGTGGGGAGTGTGTTTAGTTGACAAGTTGGCGGTAGTTTCCATGTGTTATTAGCAAAGCTTGTCAGACACGAGCCTGTAATTTAGATGTACGCTTTGCAGTTTTGGCAGGAACTCATAATACGGTAGAAGGTGGATAAATGATGAATGACCCACACTTGTATAGCACCTTTCTAAGGACTCCAAAGTGCTTTACCCTACAGTGAATCATTCATTCACACACACTGGTGGCCTGGGACTCACTGACAGAGGTCACGTACTCAAGCACCACCGGTTCCTCCGACCACCACCTGCAGGCAAGGAAGGTGAAGCCAGTGAGCCCCAGGGCAGCTGTGGCTACACTGTAGTTCATCACCACCAGTGTGTAAATAGATGAATACACTGTAGTGTAAAGCACTTTGGAGTCCTCTGACTCTGAAAGGCGCTATACAAGTGTGGGTCATTTATCATAAGTGTCTTGCCTGTAGACACAACAGCAGAGTTCCCTGCAGGGAGCTGGGATTGATCCAGCAACCCTCCGATAGCGGGACAACCCGCTCTACCTCCTGGATGGACGGACAGAGATGTCACTGTATATCTGATAGGATTATTAGATGGTTTAATTGCAGAAACCGTTGTAAGCAGTGAAGCTGCATTATTATATTTCAATAAACACAGAAGGTACTCAGCAGCAAGGGCTTGTGGGTAATTTCTGTACATTTTAGCTTGCATAACTAAAATAGTGTAATTGTAAAAGTTGAGATAAACAGAAGTCAGAATGACTTTATGGTGGTTTTATGACCAGAATTAGACGAATCTCCTTCACAGAGAAACTCACATCGTCTGTAAATGTGTAAACTGACTGTTGTGTGAAGTCCCACTTCTTCCTCATTGTACTTTTTTATATTTCTGCTGAGTTCAGTTTGAGTTTAATGAGAAAACCAGAAGCTCGCTGCTGCTCTTTAACTTTCTGTTTTTCTTCCCTCGCTCTGTCTGAGAGGGAGAGATGTAATCAGTTACTTTTCCTGTGCTGGAAGTACTCTAGCAGCAGGTGAGGGGGGAGAAAGAGAGGGATGAGGGGATGAAATGCAGCAGCGGCAGTAGAAGGAACAATCTGTACCTGTTTGTGAGCCAAGCAGACTCAGACAGGTTCATCCAGCCAGCATTCATCATGTCCTCTCCTCTTCGTCTTTAACCCCACCCCCACCTTATTTCAGGACAAACACCCAAATCTTCATCACTTTTTCTCCTCATATTGCATCCCTGACGTCCTCTTACTGCATCTCTTAAAATGCAGTGCGTGTCCGACCCAAACCGGCCACCATTATCTGTCGCCGCAGCAACCGAACAACACAATTAGAGCAAGGAAGAAGAAAAAAAGGAAGGAAGAAAGAAAAAGTAAGAAAGAAGGTCTTTGTTGGGTTTTTTAGGTGTGATTAAGTGGTTGGAAACAAACTAAAAACAACAAGAACAAGAACGTGGCAGAAGGAAGAGAAGTGGAGGATGAGGTCAGACTGTTTTGCCGCCCCAAACAGAAAAGTCTTTTTAACATGAACAACAGATTCTGATTGGCTCCTGAGGAGGTGGGCGGGCTCTTTGGAGGCTTACAGATTCACTCTGGAGAAACATCTTAAGTTTCAGAGCCTTTTTTATTATTATCTTATAGATTTACAGACAGCACAGCTGCTCGAGACATACACACACATTCCTTACAGGAGGTTGATTAGTTCATCTGTTTATATACACATTCAGAATTTAAAAATATATTGTGCAGGAGGTTGCTCGGCCATTTAAAACCATGTCCCATTTCATGTTTTTCCAGAAACCTGAACTGGTCCTAAAACTTCACGTCAAGCTTCTTTAGTAGGGATTTAAGTGCTCCAGGCTTAAAAAACACATTTCTGTCTGCTTTAATCAGCCCAAAAAAACAAAAACAAAACAAGATCACGTCCAAACTCTCCAGTTCTGTCCAACAATGACTCCTGGCCATCACATTTCACATTTTATAGTTCAGCAACACAGAGCAAAAACATGATCCCGAGTCAAGAAAAGGAAGCCAAGCCGCTCTCTCAGCCTGTTAAAGTGAAGGCGAATCCCTCTGTTTGCTGTGTGTGTGTGTGAGTGAAGTGGCTGGCTCCAGCCGCACTGTGGCTCGCTACGACAATTATGGGTTTGACCGTGCAAACACTTTCCCTCCTTCTACCACGCACACAGGGTGGCCCAGCGGTGGCTACGCTCCATGTTTCAGATGGCAGCCATCGTGTGGTTTTCTCCGAGCCGTGAGCTAATCCACCGGTCCTGGATAATTATTACAGTCTGCAGATGGAGTTAGCGTGAAACAGGAAGGAGCTAACGAAGCATCCAGCAAACAGCCTCCTTCTTCCTCTTGAGCTTCTCTTTGTTTCAGAGAACAAGAATAAACTTGTTTTGAGTCTGTTTAGGTCCAGAGTAAAGTCAAATGTCTCCCAGGTTGTCATAAATGATGTCGGGTGATTTCATTGGTGCCTTTTGGTTCGGTTTGAGCCACAGATTAGCAGGCGGAGGCTTCTGTTTAGACACTTTGCTGTACACCTCCTTGTCCCCTCCTCCAGAGCTCCACTGGTTGTTGTTGTTGTTTACGTTACTAGTAGGACCCCCGTGTTTTCCTGCGGGCAGTGGCACCGGGTCCTTTCGAGCAAAAGGACTCTTGTTCGGCTTGGGGGCGGTGGCAGGTTTAGGCCACCTTGGCGCCGGAGGCTGCGGTGTTCCACGACTTGTGCCCGACTGCGTTGGGGACTGTCTTTGGGGCCCCTCTGGTCCTGACGGAGGCCCCACCTCTTCCTGCCTTTTCTGACTCGGAGGCTCCAAACGAGCCTCGTCATAAATACTCGTCGGTATGCAGCTTCCTTTGGCGCAGCCCTCCGGTTCATCGTATATGTGATCCAAAGACGAAGCAGGTTGGGATGGAGTCCTGTCTGCTTTCCCTCCTGTGGCTCTCTTATTCTTCATCCCTTTTCCAGCACCTTTTCCGCCTCCATTCAGGTTCAGAGCACTTGTTTTCTGGTTTAGGTCCTGGCCTATCTGGTCATACACGTGTGAATACAGGTCTGGTACCTTTCTGTGGTTGTTTACCCTATGATGGTCTCCTTGGACACCAGAGACGTCATCTGCAGCTGGTCGATGGCGCGGAGTTGGCACTGGGGGTGTGCATGGGCTGAGGGGTTGGTTCTGAACTTTAATGCTGTCCACTGGGTCAGAATAGAGACAGTCACAGCTGTCCAACGGAATGCGAACTGAATCTGCCGGCTCAGAGTAGAAGCCTGCGCTTTCATCAACTTTGCCTCTTGGAGACCGCGGAGGCGTCGCGTTTCCTCCCATGACCCCCAGCATCACTGGAGGTTCTGGTAAACTCCTCCCTTTCTGTCCACCTCCCTGCCCCCTTCCACCAGACCCTCCTCCATCACCCCCTTCTCTCTTCCCAAGAACTCCATCAGCCGAGCCTGGTTTACTACCACCCGAGTCTCCGTCCGCTTCCCGACTGCTGCAGCTGCTGCTGTCCCCACTTCCTGACGTCACGCCGCTGGGAAAGGCGTTCCGTATGTGCTGCAGTGACGGTGGACAGTCGGAGTCAAAGTTCTGAGGGCCGCTGAGGTGGCGTTCCTCAGACAGAGCTTTCTGCGACTGGATGGCCTGGTCCACTAGCGTGAAAATCTCGTTTCCTTGCTTGGTCTCGAAGGTGAAGCTACCGGGACCCGAGTCGCAACGGCGTCCAGCCTCGAAAGAAAACATCAACTGGAGAAAAAGAGGAAAACATAAAGCAAAATTAAACACCACAAACGTCATAGGAAGAAGGTAGTAAAATTCCTTCTACAGTAATCACTCATTCTACAGAACTTTGCTGTTTTGGTAGCATCGGTTGTTGCTACATTTGACCCAAAAACAGGTCAGTCATCTGTTTCGTGTATATAAATACCACCGAGGCGTAAACCGGTCCTGTAGACAAACCAAGCCTTTTAAAGGTCATCCGCTAGCTTTGACACATCAAAGTGACACAGAAACAACCACAAGTGGTGGAACTAAATATATTCTGACCACAAGCATATAAACTGATGCTATTTACACTCACTTCGAGTGATCACTTGTTGCAGTCTGCGCTTACGTTAACTTCCTCTTCATGTTTGTTTTGCACTTACCCGATCCCTCCCGTATCTTCTCAGCAGCTTGTAGGGCCAAACCAGAATGTTCCTCTTTGTCTTCGGCTCCTTTAGGATCAACACGTCGCTTTCTGCTTTCAGCCAGTAGCTCCCCGTCAGGCCGCAACGTTCTGACGCCTCGGTACGTTGGATGGTCACCCAAAACTCGTTTACTGCAAAAAAAACAGGCCTATTAGTTCACCAGATTCCCCATTAAAGAGTCTCTTTTTTGTTTTATCCGCACTATAAAGCTTAAAGAGTGCACAGATTAGTGTCCTCACCCTCCTCTCTGGAGTAGTAGATTAGATTTTCAGACATCTGCAGATCAGGAGGTCCTCCGTTACAGTCCGACACGTTGCTGCTCCCGCTACCGCCCTGACGATCACACAGACAGCTTCATCGCATCTTATATCTGTGTATTTCCTTAGCAGATTTAGCTATTTGTACTTGTGTGTGCACGAAAACAAAAGGACAAAAGCCACAGCGTGTTCGACAGAGTGAAAGGAAAGTTTAGAGAGGCTGAGAGTGCAGCGGAAAACAAACCCGATTAATTCTCATTCCTGGAAACTTCCTCTGGCTTCCTCTCTGAAGAACTGCGTGTGAGTAAATGCAACAGAAACCCCAACGGGTTTGTGGCTAGATTTCAACAACATTAAAGAATAACAAAAAGAAAGTTCTTCCTATTCTTTTTTCACCAAACTCAGAAGATTCTCTTGTTCTGTGTGATTTTGTTTAGTCACATTTAAGCTGAAAGACTGAAGAGCTGAGATAAAAGTCAGACAAAAGGAAAGCGTGTTCAAACCAAACAAAGGAAGTCTTTAAAAAGTCTTCCACCCACGTCTTAGTCACTTGCTGCAAACCGTTTCCTTTTAGCAAACTGACTGGTCATCCGGTTTTTGACACACACACACACACACACACACACACACTGGGCTCACCTGAAACGCGATGTCACACATGGTGTCCATCCACTCCTTGGCCATAGTCTTTTCAGCAGCAAACACATGCATCTTGTCGTTTGTCTCCACGCAAAACGCCGCCATGTTTTCTTTGGGGCAGGTCTCAGTCAGAGCAGGTAGGATGGAGATGCACTCTGATAGGCGGATGATCTTCTTGTCCAGCTTCCTGGTTTTCTCATTGGAGGAGCCTCCTGAGCCACCGCCGGAGCCGCCGGAGCCTGAAGGCGAATCGAAGAACTCGAGACGGGCGATGCCGTTTTGGCTGGCGGGGTAGAGCACGAACCAGTTCTTCTTCCATTTCTAAGGGGAGAAAACCAAAAAGCTGCTGAAGCTGCACCAATAAAGTGACAAAAGTTTGCATGTTGTATTCTTGAAATTCCTTAAACGGGGCATGATGTGTTGCTTTTGGAGATCTTTTAGCCTCCTTTAAGTTGTCGGACAGGTTCTATTGAAGGCATTTCTTAATTCTAGAGGTCTCAGGTGTAGATTTAACAGAAACTATCTACCTTCCCTTTAAGGAATCTGATAAGTCGTCAGCCTATTGCGACGGTTTCAGCAGTGAGTGACATCACTGATCAGGGCCAAAAGGCGCCCACAGATATAGACGTAGACATTAATAACATTAAAGACATTCTGTCAAAGTATGCTGCATTTTATGCCATTCAGAGGATGCATTAAGGAGTGGCTGTGTGACATGAAAAGTGGCGTTCAATGACCTGAAGAAACATCGTTTTTATGGTGCTCTGTAGGAGACCACAAAGCGGTGTATATTATGGTGGTGTAGAGGTATTTCCACTGTATTTTTTTGGCTTTAGGAGTTTAGAAACTGCGATTTTAAAGCAACACTTCTTATTTTCTTTTGTTTTCATTCTGCTTCACCAGCAACTTTTCAAATTTTAAAAATGCCAGTTGTTTGGTGATTCTACTGGGCCAATTACAAGTACATGGCAGGTACTCGTTTGGCTTCTGAAATGCCCCGAAAATGGTCCGTTTGGGCCGGCCCGGTGAAACGGAGACATGCGCGTACCGTGGAGGTCCCGTAAAATGATCTATGGTAGCTAAGTAAAAACAAAAGTTGCAGAAGAGGCTGGAAGGATGTGAGCTGATGTTGGCGAACAGACAGAACATTAGATACTCATCCTGCCATCTGCTATGAGATGGACATAAAGTCGTCTAACTGGGTTTTAGAGTAAGAACAAAAGTACAAATGTGACCACAAATAATTACATTTGTTTAACCTGCATCAGTGACTGAGATCTACAGAAGAAGGGATGATAAATCAGACACATCGTGACTAAACTGCTGCTTGCATCAGTTTCAGTCTGCAGTAACAGGATTACTCACATTTCCTCCACAATCAAAGCCCCAGTTCTTAATATTTAAGAAGCTATAATTACTCAGAAATCATAGATCAAATATGTTCAGTGGATTCAGAGATTATTCAAGAGTAAAAAACCGGCAATTGAAAGACTGCACATTAAAAAATGTGACTAAAACTCCAGAAATCAGCCAGATTTCATTCCAAAGGCTGGACTTTAATAGTGTTTTAATCATGGTGTTGTGGTAAAAGTATCGTTCCACCATGTTTTAGCAGGAAAAATCTCTTTTTTTACACAAATGTTTTAATTATCGAATATTTGAGGTTACTGAAGAGCACAATAAAACGGTCTTCTGTAGTTTGACCTAAATGAAAAACCACACAGTCTTTCCTATGACTCATAATGTAACTTTAGATTATTTTCATCTTCAATCACTATAATTGTTTTCATTAAGTAGAGATGAAACAATATGAATAGTTGTATCAGGAACATCTATCGTAAGTATTATGTTAAAAAAAAGTTTTACAAACAAAAAACACCCTGAAATCAAACTTTAATCCACTTTATCTTGTTGATTAAGTTTAGCCTGAGGCCATAAATCACCTGCACTGGCAGCCAGACAGTGAAATGTCCAACTGTGGATAACAACTTTTCATAACCCAATAATCTGAACAGTCAGGTCGAGATGAATACGACTAAAACTGAAAATGTCAGAAAAGGTGAGAAAGGGTGGAAAAGATGAGACAGAAAATCTGAACCACTCCTGTTTCATCTGCCGTAGGAGAAGGAAACAGAATGAATCCTGGACTAAGAATTATTAGATGCACCGATTCTGGATTTCAGCGCCGATTTCAGGTTTTTGTACAGCTCTGATCTAGTGATACTGATTTTGGACAATTCTAGTTTATCTCAAAGAACATAATTGACGTAATAATCAACTTGAAATTTGTGATTTTGGAAGTAGCAACCTGTATAAGGAAGTAGTACTTTGTTAGGGTGAGTACACAGACCAGGAGAAATGTTTTTTATTTTATTGTTGCTTGCCAACGGCACACTTATGGACCCCAAAAAGAGAAAATTTGGAATTTCAGATTGATGGATCACCACCTGTAGATTATTTTTGGGTGTGTCTTCAAAAAACATTAGTCCTTCTAGCAATACTAAGAAAAAATAACTGAACGATTTTAAAAATAATTTACCAAAATGATGTTGAAACTAAACTGTACCAAGTTCAGATGAGGACTTGAAAGTGACCTAGATTAGGTATGCACCAGGCAATTGGTTAGTAAACAAATTAAGTTGAAAGTTGGATGAAGACTCACTTTTACACTGTGGCGTTCCCTCAGCACACATTTTAGCTATATTTTTAGTTAATTGAGCTATCTTTTATCTTGTTTTATTCAGTTGTTTTACCCATATGTTTTGCTTTTATTTGTTTATCTTTGTTGGCCTTTGCAGGGGTCATTGATGTTTTAATTATCTTTTAATGCGTGTACAGCACTTGGGTTAGTCATGGTCGATGGAAAGTACTTTAGAAATAAAGTTGATGACGACAATGATCGGTTTAAAGGTGTTTTTTCTATTGCAGATACCGATGCCGATATCTAGAGGTCATGGTCAGCCGATGGCCGATATGTGCTGCTGATTTTTCATCTTATCAGCATGCTAAATTGTCACTAATAACATCAGTTGATGAACAAAATTTCTGAACCTGAATCATTTTTTGAACACTGTTCAATCTTAATTTTGTGCACTGCTCAGTGTTAAAAGCAGACATCTGATCAAACAAATCAATTAACTGACCGAGTATTAAATGTTCAAAACTGGAATATATATAAAGAAATTTATACAGATTTTATTAAGGAACATAAATATACATTTACGTTCTGCGCAGGAATGTACCTGGCTTTAAATTGCCTTTACTCGCCAATGCCGATATATTAAAAATGGTAAATATCAGCTGACCGATATATCTACCCAAAGATCGTCCAATTCGACTCTGAATAACTGATTTTTATATTAGTTTTTATATAGTCCTTAGAGAAAAATCTAAATTATTAGGTTAAAGCTTTACAGACATCGAACTGGACCTAAAAGCTGTGATCAGAGAATCATTAAAAACACGGAAATTTAAGTTAAAACCAAAAATGTGACATGTATTGGCTAACTGCGGTTTACATTTTAAGCCTCGCCCCCTACATATCGACAAATAAAAAAAAAAATACAACTTCGATGGTTTTTTAAGACTTAAGCCTGGTTTATACTTGGTCCATCTGCGTGAAACGGACGCACGCACCGCCATTTTGCGTCGGCGCAAGGGCTCTCCGACTGGCGCACGGAGGGTGACGGAGACATGCCCCAAATTTTAAACATCCGTCGAAAGTGACGGAGACCGCAAGCTTGTGATTGGTCAGGATGACGCTTCCTGTAACTTCGTCACCAGCACCGCCGTTGCTCCGTTAATAAGTAAAAAAATATTTAGCGGCAGATCCAGAATAGATTGAAGAACGCATCGCGGAAAAGTCCGAAAATATGAACGTTTATTCACCCGTGACTGAAGGAGCACAAAATACGGAGCAAACGTGGATGGAAACGACGGGAAACATGGGTTTAGAGGTGGCAACTGGATGAAGAGGTGGAGGAGAATGAAGGACACATTAGTCCGTGTTAAAAAGTCTCTGAAATACATTAAAACAGTGTAAAAACATGAGTAAATACACTATCGTGAACCGGATACATGAGTGTCATGGTGGCAGGATATCACAGAAAAGCGCTACGCCCTCTGTTGTCCTGGTGGGGAATTGCTTTGCAGCACTCCGCTGCCTGAACAGAAGTTCGAATGTGAAAATCTTTCAGACGCTCCGTGTGCGTCTCTCCGTTGCGGAGCTCACAGAGAGTATAAACCAGGCTTCAGTTTCTGTTGAATGACTAAGTTCTTACTTTGCAACTGCATGTTTAAATATTCATTTGGTCATATCTATTTATTTGATGCTATATATAAAATTGTGTGCTGGGGAGTCTGTGGGACATTTAGCCCCAAATTCTGAATCTTGTGATATTTTGGCTTTGTTTTTGTAAAATGGAAGAGAAGTCTTTAGTCTCACAACAAATCTCTCAGTTTACGATATTGTTGGAACAACTTTTAAATCCGTTGATATCATTTGACGTTTTGCTGATGGTAGAGGAGTCATGTCTTCAGACAGAAAGAAAATGATGCGTGTGATTTTCTGGTTGATCAAGATTTCAACTAATGTATAAATGGAATAAAACCAATTTCCAACAACATAAATAAACAAATATCCAAAATTTGAAGAAAATTTGCCCAATTTTCATCAGAGCTAAAAATGCATCTTGGTCATAACAGGGTGGCAGGTTTATCCTTTTGCCTTGAGGAAACTAAAGCCTACAATGATCTCTTCCTCTAGAGAACAAATACAATGCCGAACAATGACACAGACCAGGTGTGGAGAACTACAGATGTTCAGAGATGTCCTGTTATTGGAAACAATCACACTGATATAGTGTAAATATGGTGAAGGACAGAATAGCGGAACACTTATGTTATTTGGGGAATCCCTGCTGGTCTGTAGAGCTGAGTGTGGCCCCGTCTCATTAATTTCATTACATTACTCACAGAGACCAGGTTCACCCCTACATGTATTCTACCACAGCGTGGCAGAAGCTGAGTCACAGTCAGAGAGAGCAGAGCTTATGACAGGAAAGTCAGCGATTTGTAAAACCCTTTGACCAGTAGGGAAACTCCAGCGGAACGGCACAAGCAAAAACATAATGGGAGGTCTCTTTTTGTTCTGATCTGATAATAATTAACTAAAACATCATTAAAATGCTCCCTTTAGGATGGGAATTAGTCTTTCTCTAAAGTGGAGGATTTAAAGTATCTCTGGTAGAACAGAGCAGGAGACGGACCAACGGATCAGGGCTCTGTCCTCAGTAATGAGGGTCTGCTGGGGTGAAGAGGAGTTGAGAAGCTAGTCGGTCTACGTTCCAACCCTCACCTATGACATGGAGATGTGGATCTGACCCTCAGAACTCACAGGAGGGATTACTGATCCTCTCTGGCTTGAGAATCCTTGGATTGCCCCAGAGGGAGTTGACGAGTGTTGTTAGGGGGAGCGATGTCTGTGCTTCCTTATTGGACCCCTCTGACCCAAACTTGGATAAAGGAAGAAGATGGATCATAAAAATGCATCTTAGCAGATGCTAGAGAACAATGTTCAGGACCGTGGGGTTTTACAGAGGTGTTGTGAGTCCAATGACCAGGTCCTGAACCATCATTTACTTCCTTTTTCGTGTAATGAAGTTATTAGCATAATTTCCGTTTAGCACAAGTTCCGGTACACCACAATTCCTGTTGTATGGAGTTTTATTTTAGTATTTTTTACTTCTGTTATATTATTGCTTCCATTGTCAGTTTTGTTGTTGCATTGCAACTTTTTCCCGTTTGGATTTTGACATTTTATGGAAACCACAATTGTAACACTATCATGACAATGATTATTTTTATGGCAAATCTAATTTCCCTTAATTCTGTTTTGCTTCTCTTGCATACTTTATCCCAATCAAATACATTTTTTATTATTAATTATATTGTAGCAACATCATGGTAACAACGCAATTACAACAGATTATAGATTATGATACACATAAGCTTCTGGAATCGTCAGTCTTTAGTGACTGTATTTTATTATTAAAACTATAATGCACTTAGATGTAAACTGTATGTAGTACTTTTGTCCTTTTACTTCCTTCTCCATCAGGTTCTTGGCCCTAAATTAGCAGCTTAAAAGCATGTCTGCTCTTTGCTATCATGTACAAGATAAAGATAAGCAACATAATTAAATAATTATGACATTTGCATGATAGCCCTGGTACAACTATATTCTCAGGATGGATGTATCTGGGTCCTGAGGTTTTAGTTTCATGATTATTCTTATCTGTATCAGGGGCCTGAAGGCATAAATGATCACATGTACATATGTAAATGTGTGATTTTGGGTTATGTGACATTAATCTGAGCAAGTGTCAGTCCTTGCAAAGGTGTGAAGTTTAATTTGGTGGTTTTGAACACGAGCGTGTCAACCTTTAAAGCTAACTGCCAGAGAGGACAGGAAATGTGTGGGATTGTCATTACCCATGATTCTCTCTGCTTCCTGCTAATGCATCCAGTTGTTGATCAGAAACTATTTGTCCATCTGTTTGCAATGTTACGCATCATTTTGTACAAAATGTGACCGTTTCAACCCTGTTGCAATAAGGCTGTATGTGAGTGAAACAGCTCGTCCATATAAGGCAAACAGAGCGCTGCGAGGCCGGGTGGAAATTATGCAAAAGATCACAGCAGAGAGATGGACAGAAACTTCCTCACTGATGTCCCGCCTGGTAGCAACGGCCAGCGGAGCCCTACGGAACAATCACAGCTTCAGAACGGCCCAAAATAAACTGAATACTCGGTGTGGCTCAGGATCAATTCTGTTAACCATTACGTTAGAATATTAACACATCATCAGCAAAAAGTGTGACTATCTGTCGGTTTATTTAGATGTGTGAGATTATATTCTGTTTGTCAGCATATCTGTGACTGTTAATATGTTTTAAATGGAGACAAGAGGGCAGCTTTGATCACACATTAATAATTCACTCATTTCCAACACGTTATTCTCCCTAATGTGCTCTGCATTAATCCTGGACATGTGTGTCATGTTAGACAAAAGGCAGCAGGGATGCATTATAATAAAGGTTTGACTCTGTAAAGAGGTCAGAACTGATATCTGAATATGATGCAAAATGTGCAACGAAATGGTGCAGAAAAGAGAAGTTCATCATCCTTGTATAATTGTATAATTCAACAGGCTACTTTATGTCACTAACTAGTAGAAATAGAAAACAACTCTGAACAAATCACCATAGTTTAGGCTTTTTTTGACATTTTGATCAATAAAAACTAAAAAAAAATGTTTTGGGAAACATTTTGGAGCCACAGCTGGAGGTCCTTTTATGCAAAATGTACATGTTTACAAGTATTATACTAAAAACACCTTTCTACTCACTGACTCCCCAAGAAAGTCAAACAAATTATACTCAATACAAAAGGTATAATCTAGAGCTAAAACTTTGGCTTTTTGGTCGGACTGTGCATTTAATCAAATGCAGATATTAATATTATCTTAAAACAATCATAAAAAAAAGTAAAATACAAAGAGATTGCAAAATAATTTTGCATGCTTTTGTTTTGCCATACCTAAAGAATGACATCCACTTCCTTCCCTCCAAAAGCTGAACTCACATGCGTAATGTTGCTGAGTGTGACGCACGTCAAAAAGACGTTTATTTCAATTACACCACCGCCACATTTCTTTTATATATCCAACAATATTTTCCCATCTGGTTCTATTTCCACTCCCAGAAACATACATCTGTGGAGCAGCTCTTCTCTACTTTTATAGCAGTTCACATTTTCTTCACCTGGCTGATGGATCGATAACGCTTACACATTTGAAACTAAAGTCAGAAAAGCTACAAAGATCTCCATATTTAGTTGCATACGATACAAATACAATGTTCTGATAAAAGTTTGAAACCCGCCTGACTTGAGTAGTAGAGGAAAAGATTGCGGGCCACTGCAAACCTAAATAGAACGGGGTGACCAGAAATACTTTCTGCATGTTAACAGCGGTGTACATCATGTGTCGCCTACTTTGGCGGGAACACATAGTCCATCACTATACGCTATGAGTCAGATGAAGGATGACTACGGTGCACAAATACACAAGATGAACCAGTTTCTAACATCCTCATCACAGCACAAAAGTTTGACTAGCTTGGCGGAAACGTCCAAATCTGTTCTAAAGTTGTGTTGTCGTATTTAAATTTCAGACCAGGTACAAGTTGTTTTCCGTGCTGTCCTGGATTATTTAAATGCTTCAGTAATCTGTTTTGAATGGATGCCATCACCAGCCAAAACATGGGAATTAGAATGGGTTTTTACAAGCCTTCACAGCACCGTCAATTCAATTATTTACTCTGAGAATTAAGGGATTTACATAATTCTGACCATCCAATTCCCATTGATCTCACACATTTAGAATTAGCAGAAGACTGCTTTTGTTTTATTTCAGATTTATTTTAAAATTACGATGTTGGAAGTAGAAACTTCCACAAAGATCTGTCAATGCTAGTGGGAATTAGCACTTAGTGATGATCTGTTCATGGACTAGAGAAAAAAATGTTGTTTTTTTTATTGCTGCATGGAGATAGTGTGTTCTGACTACCACCTGAGTTTTTTCTTTTGGTGCATCTCCATATTTCTCCAAACTTAGATCGTTAACCACTGAGTAGCAACAACAAGATCTGACATTTTTCTTGGTCTGTGAACTCACCGTTGCTAAGCGCTATTCACATGAACTATTTTACGTCCAGGATCATACGTTTGAAGTAAATCTTTTTTTTTTTGTTCTGTTAATTATAGTTTGTTGAGATAAATCGGAACATGCCAAAATCGGTATTAGCAATTCAGAGCTTTACTAGAATGGGAAACCACTGTAGGGGCCCCATTTCTAGCACAGTGACTGAAATATTTAAGCCACAAAATAAAAAAAAACATCTAATCCAAAGATTTCATCCAAACTATGAATTTTATTCACACACACGTTTTTATTCAGATTAAAGCTTCTTTTGCTAAACGTGGAAAAACCATGTAATCTCAGAGACTTCTACCCCTGATAGGACATTAAAATATGCATTTGTATCCAGAAAAAGAACCAAACCTGCTTTATAACACACACATTTAAAAAACTGTGGTCAAAATATGAAACCAGTATATGAAGTCAAATGTCACGTGACCTTGTCTTTACTACCAATGATTCAGAGCTTCGCTTCTGGGAAACAGTGTGAGAGAGTCTTCCTGAGAAGAACAGATCAGACACGAATTCATCTCACCGTCATCAAAAATAATGCTTAAATATACCGTCAGCCTCGGGGAACGTAATTCTACTTTAACCTGACTCTCCCCTTCTGCGGAAGGTGGTTTACTAACAACCCACTGAATGATTTCTACCGCTCCAGGCTGCTGTGGAGTGATCCAACAAGCTCCAGCAGATCCAGACACGACCGCTGTGCTCTGCTGCACCTACCACCTAGGTCCTGGTGACAGTTTGACAGGTTTAAAAACTGTAATTGCAGCAGAAACAATAGTAGGAATCATCACTGAATCTGTAGTAAACGTGGAAGTTTTAAACCACATTTAAAAAGGCTTCGTCACCTTTTTATTTACACAACTTTGCATATTATCTTCAGGTGCGTCTAAGCTAACGGTGATGCTTTGAATATTAGGAATGCTTCTGGATTTTTCCTGAGAAGGTTTGAATGTAAAAAAAGATATTTGTTTAGGTTTAGTCTAGGGGTGTGTACTGGCAAGAATCTGGCGATAAGATATTTATCACAATACAGGGGAGACGATACGATATATCCAAATACTTAAAGCCAGGCAACATTTGCAATTTCAATACTGAATTTATTAGGCCAGACACTTCCAGTGTTATCGCAAGATCTTGTTCCGTCAGAATGAAGGCGGTAAAAACTGCTGCCACCTAGCGTTCGGACTTTGAATTGCACCACACTAAAGAAATACAGTTAAAGGCAGACGTGGCGGTTTTGGCTTGCTTTTAGCATCCCCTAGTGTTCGTTAGTGCAACTAAAAGTGAAACTTATCTCCTCGATGTGCGTTCGTCTTTTTAACACCTTAATCTAACAGCTAAAATGTCTCCTCAGCCTTCANATGGATGTATCTGGGTCCTGAGGTTTTAGTTTCATGTCAATTCTTATCTATATCAGGGGCCTGAAGGCATAAATGATCACATGTACATATGTAAATGTGTGATTTTGGGTTATGTGACATTAATCTGAGCAAGTGTCAGTCCTTGCAAAGGTGTGAAGTTTAATTTGGTGGTTTTGAACACGAGCGTGTCAACCTTTAAAGCTAACTGCCAGAGAGGACAGGAAATGTGTGGGATTGTCATTACCCATGATTCTCTCTGCTTCCTGCTAATGCATCCAGTTGTTGATCAGAAACTATTTGTCCATCTGTTTGCAATGTTACGCATCATTTTGTACAAAATGTGACCGTTTCAACCCTGTTGCAATAAGGCTGTATGTGAGTGAAACAGCTCGTCCATATAAGGCAAACAGAGCGCTGCGAGGCCGGGTGGAAATTATGCAAAAGATCACAGCAGAGAGATGGACAGAAACTTCCTCACTGATGTCCCGCCTGGTAGCAACGGCCAGCAGAGCCCTACGGAACAATCACAGCTTCAGAACGGCCCAAAATAAACTGAATACTCGGTGTGGCTCAGGATCAATTCTGTTAACCATTACGAATATTAACACATCATCAGCAAAAAGTGTGACTATCTGTCGGTTTATTTAGATGTGTGAGATTATATTCTGTTTGTCAGCATATCTGTGATTGTTAACATGTTTTAAATGGAGACAAGAGGGCAGCTTTGATCACACATTATTAATTCACTCATTTCCAACACGTTATTCTCCCTAATGTGCTCTGCATTAATCCTGGACATGTGTGTCATGTTAGACAAAAGGCTGTTTGTGCAGCAGGGATGCATTATAATAAAGGTTTGACTCTGTAAAGAGGTCAGAACTGATATCTGAATATGATGCAAAAATGTGCAACGAAATGGTGCAGAAAAGAGAAGTTCATCATCCTTGTATAATTGTATAATTCTACAGGCTACTTTATGTCACTAACTAGTAGAAATAGAAAACAACTCTGAACAAATCACCATAGTTTAGGCTTTTATTGACATTTTGATCAATAAAAACTAAAAAAAAAATGTTTTGGGAAACATTTTGGAGCCACAGCTGGAGGTCCTTTTATGCAAAATGTACATGTTTACAAGTATTATACTAAAAACACCTTTCTACTCACTGACTCCCCAAGAAAGTCAAACAAATTATACTCAATACAAAAATACAAAAGGTATAATCTAGAGCTAAAACTTTGGCTTTTTGGTCGGACTGTGCATTTAATCAAATGCAGATATTAATATTATCTTAAAACAATCATAAAAAAGTAAAATACAAAGAGATTGCAAAATAATTTTGCATGCTTTTGTTTTGCCATACCTAAAGAATGACATCCACTTCCTTCCCTCCAAAAGCTGAACTCACATGCGTAATGTTGCTGAGTGTGACGCACGTCAAAAAGACGTTTATTTCAATTACACCACCGCCACATTTCTTTTATATATCCAACAATATTTTCCCATCTGGTTCTATTTCCACTCCCAGAAACATACATCTGTGGAGCAGCTCTTCTCTACTTTTATAGCAGTTCACATTTTCTTCACCTGGCTGATGGATCCATAACGCTTACACATTTGAAACTAAAGTCAGAAAAGCTACAAAGATCTCCATATTTAGTTGCATACGATACAAATACAATGTTCTGATAAAAGTTTGAAACCCGCCTGACTTGAGTAGTAGAGGNAAGAATTATTAGATGCACCGATTCTGGATTTCAGCGCCGATTTCAGGTTTTTGTACAGCTCTGATCTAGTGATACTGATTTTGGACAATTCTAGTTTATCTCAAAGAACATAATTGACGTAATAATCAACTTGAAATTTGTGATTTTGGAAGTAGCAACCTGTATAAGGAAGTAGTACTTTGTTAGGGTGAGTACACGGACCAGGAGAAATGTTTTTTATTTTATTGTTGCTTGCCAACGGCACACTTATGGACCCCAAAAAGAGAAAATTTGGAATTTCAGATTGATGGATCACCACCTGTAGATTATTTTTGGGTGTGTCTTCAAAAAACATTAGTCCTTCTAGCAATACTAAGAAAAAATAACTGAACGATTTTAAAAATAATTTACCAAAATGATGTTGAAACTAAACTGTACCAAGTTCAGATGAGGACTTGAAAGTGACCTAGATTAGGTATGCACCAGGCAATTGGTTAGTAAACAAATTAAGTTGAAAGTTGGATGAAGACTCACTTTTACACTGTGGCGTTCCCTCAGCACACATTTTAGCTATATTTTTAGTTAATTGAGCTATCTTTTATCTTGTTTTATTCAGTTGTTTTACCCATATGTTTTGCTTTTATTTGTTTATCTTTGTTGGCCTTTGCAGGGGTCATTGATGTTTTAATTATCTTTTAATGCGTGTACAGCACTTGGGTTAGTCATGGTCGATGGAAAGTACTTTAGAAATAAAGTTGATGACGACAATGATCGGTTTAAAGGTGTTTTTTCTATTGCAGATACCGATGCCGATATCTAGAGGTCATGGTCAGCCGATGGCCGATATGTGCTGCTGATTTTTCATCTTATCAGCATGCTAAATTGTCACTAATAACATCAGTTGATGAACAAAATTTCTGAACCTGAATCATTTTTTGAACACTGTTCAATCTTAATTTTGTGCACTGCTCAGTGTTAAAAGCAGACATCTAATCAAACAAATCAATTAACTGACCGAGTATTAAATGTTCAAAACTGGAATATATATAAAGAAATTTATACAGATTTTATTAAGGAACATAAATATACATTTACGTTCTGCGCAGGAATGTACCTGGCTTTAAACTGGCTTTACTGAAGAAGTATCGCCAATGCCGATATATTAAAAATGGTAAATATCAGCTGACCGATATATCTACCCAAAGATCGTCCAATTCGACTCTGAATAACTGATTTTTATATTAGTTTTTATATAGTCCTTAGAGAAAAATCTAAATTATTAGGTTAAAGCTTTACAGACATCGAACTGGACCTAAAAGCTGTGATCAGAGAATCATTAAAAACACGGAAATTTAAGTTAAAACCAAAAATGTGACATGTATTGGCTAACTGCGGTTTACATTTTAAGCCTCGCCCCCTACATATCGACAAATAAAAAAAAAATACAACTTCGATGGTTTTTTAAGACTCAGTTTCTGTTTAATGACTAAGTTCTTACTTTGCAACTGCATGTTTAAATATTCATTTGGTCATATCTATTTATTTGATGCTATATATAAAATTGTGTGCTGGGGAGTCTGTGGGACATTTAGCCCCAAATTCTGAATCTTGTGATATTTTGGCTTTGTTTTTGTAAAATGGAAGAGAAGTCTTTAGTCTCACAACATATCTCTCAGTTTACGATATCGTTGGAACAACTTTTAAATCCGTTGATATCATTTGACGTTTTGCTGATGGTAGAGGAGTCATGTCTTCAGACAGAAAGAAAATGATGCGTGTGATTTTCTGGTTGATCAAGATTTCAACTAATGTATAAATGGAATAAAACCAATTTAAATAAACAAATATCCAAAATTTGAAGAAAATTTGCCCAATTTTCTTTCATTTTCAGAACCTATCAGAGCTAAAAATGAATCTTGGTCGTAACAGGGTGGCAGGTTTATCCTTTTGCCTTGAGGAAACTAAAGCCTACAATGATCTCTTCCTCTAGAGAACAAATACAATGCCGAACAATGACACAGACCAGGTGTGGAGAACTACAGATGTTCAGAGATGTCCTGTTATTGGAAACAATCACACTGATATACTGTAAATATGGTGAAGGACAGAATAGCTGAACACTTATGTTATTTGGGGAATCCCTGCTGGTCTGTAGAGCTGAGTGTGGCCCTGTCTCATTAATTTCATTACATTACTCACAGAGACCAGGTTCACCCCTACATGTATTCTACCACAGCGTGGCAGAAGCTGAGTCACAGTCAGAGAGAGCAGAGCTTATGACAGGAAAGTCAGCGATTTGTAAAACCCTTTGACCAGTAGGGAAACTCCAGCGGAACGGCACAAGCAAAAACATAATGGGAGGTCTCTTTTTCTTCTGATCTGATAATAATTAACTAAAACATCATTAAAATGCTCCCTTTAGGATGGGAATTAGTCTTTCTCTAAAGTGGAGGATTTAAAGTATCTCTGGTAGAACAGAGCAGGAGACGGACCAACGGATCAGGGCTCTGTCCTCAGTAATGAGGGTCTGCTGGGGTGAAGAGGAGTTGAGAAGCTAGTCGGTCTACGTTCCAACCCTCACCTATGACATGGAGATGTGGTTCTGAACTGAAAAAATGAGATCCTAGGTTCAAGGGGCCAAAATGTACTTTCTCCACAAGTTGGTCAGGCTCTGAATTAGAGGTAGGGTTAGGAACTTTGTCATTGGAGTAGATTTGCTGCTCCTCCTAATTGAAAGGAGTCAACTGATGTGGTATCTGGTTAGGATGCCCCCTTGTCACCTCCTTCTGGGGATGTTCCAGGCCTGTTTCACTGGGAGGAGACCCTCAGAACTTACAGGAGGGATTACTGATCCTCTCTGGCTTGAGAATCCTTGGATTGCCCCAGAGGGAGTTGACGAGTGTTGTTAGGGGGAGCAATGTCTGTGCTTCCCTATTGGACCCCTCTGACCCAAACTTGGATAAAGGAAGAAGATGGATCATAAAAATGCATCTTAGCAGATGTTAGAGAACAATGTTCAGGACCGTGGGGTTTTACAGAGGTGTTGTGAGTCCAATGACCAGGTCCTGAACCATCATTTACTTCCTTTTTCGTGTAATGAAGTTATTAGCATAATTTCCGTTTAGCACAACTTCCGGTACACCACAATTCCTGTTGTATGGAGTTTTATTTTAGTATTTTTTACTTCTGTTATATTATTGCTTCCATTGTCAGTTTTGTTGTTGCATTGCAGCTTTTTCCCGTTTGGATTTTGACATTTTATGGAAACCACAATTGTAACACTTTCATGACAATGATTATTTTTATGGCAATACATCTAATTTCCCTTAATTCTGTTTTGCTTCTCTTGCATACTTTATCCCAATCAAATACATTTTTTATTATTAATTATATTGTAGCAACATCATGGTAACAACGCAATTACAACAGATTATAGATTATGATACACATAAGCTTCTGGAATCGTCAGTCTTTAGTGACTGTATTTTATTATTAAAACTATAATGCACTTAGATGCAAACTGTATGTAGTACTTTTGTCCTTTTACTTCCTTCTCCATCAGGTTCTTGGCCCTAAATTAGCAGCTTAAAGCATGTCTGCTCTTTGCTATCATGTACAAGATAAAGATAAGCAACATAATTAAATAATTATGACATTTGCATGATAGCCCTGGTACAGCTATATTCTCAGGATGGATGTATCTGGGTCCTGAGGTTTTAGTTTCATGTCAATTCTTATCTATATCAGGGGCCTGAAGGCATAAATGATCACATGTACATATGTAAATGTGTGATTTTGGGTTATGTGACATTAATCTGAGCAAGTGTCAGTCCTTGCAAAGGTGTGAAGTTTAATTTGGTGGTTTTGAACACGAGCGTGTCAACCTTTAAAGCTAACTGCCAGAGAGGACAGGAAATGTGTGGGATTGTCATTACCCATGATTCTCTCTGCTTCCTGCTAATGCATCCAGTTGTTGATCAGAAACTATTTGTCCATCTGTTTGCAATGTTACGCATCATTTTGTACAAAATGTGACCGTTTCAACCCTGTTGCAATAAGGCTGTATGTGAGTGAAACAGCTCGTCCATATAAGGCAAACAGAGCGCTGCGAGGCCGGGTGGAAATTATGCAAAAGATCACAGCAGAGAGATGGACAGAAACTTCCTCACTGATGTCCCGCCTGGTAGCAACGGCCAGCAGAGCCCTACGGAACAATCACAGCTTCAGAACGGCCCAAAATAAACTGAATACTCGGTGTGGCTCAGGATCAATTCTGTTAACCATTACGAATATTAACACATCATCAGCAAAAAGTGTGACTATCTGTCGGTTTATTTAGATGTGTGAGATTATATTCTGTTTGTCAGCATATCTGTGATTGTTAACATGTTTTAAATGGAGACAAGAGGGCAGCTTTGATCACACATTATTAATTCACTCATTTCCAACACGTTATTCTCCCTAATGTGCTCTGCATTAATCCTGGACATGTGTGTCATGTTAGACAAAAGGCTGTTTGTGCAGCAGGGATGCATTATAATAAAGGTTTGACTCTGTAAAGAGGTCAGAACTGATATCTGAATATGATGCAAAAATGTGCAACGAAATGGTGCAGAAAAGAGAAGTTCATCATCCTTGTATAATTGTATAATTCTACAGGCTACTTTATGTCACTAACTAGTAGAAATAGAAAACAACTCTGAACAAATCACCATAGTTTAGGCTTTTATTGACATTTTGATCAATAAAAACTAAAAAAAAAATGTTTTGGGAAACATTTTGGAGCCACAGCTGGAGGTCCTTTTATGCAAAATGTACATGTTTACAAGTATTATACTAAAAACACCTTTCTACTCACTGACTCCCCAAGAAAGTCAAACAAATTATACTCAATACAAAAATACAAAAGGTATAATCTAGAGCTAAAACTTTGGCTTTTTGGTCGGACTGTGCATTTAATCAAATGCAGATATTAATATTATCTTAAAACAATCATAAAAAAGTAAAATACAAAGAGATTGCAAAATAATTTTGCATGCTTTTGTTTTGCCATACCTAAAGAATGACATCCACTTCCTTCCCTCCAAAAGCTGAACTCACATGCGTAATGTTGCTGAGTGTGACGCACGTCAAAAAGACGTTTATTTCAATTACACCACCGCCACATTTCTTTTATATATCCAACAATATTTTCCCATCTGGTTCTATTTCCACTCCCAGAAACATACATCTGTGGAGCAGCTCTTCTCTACTTTTATAGCAGTTCACATTTTCTTCACCTGGCTGATGGATCCATAACGCTTACACATTTGAAACTAAAGTCAGAAAAGCTACAAAGATCTCCATATTTAGTTGCATACGATACAAATACAATGTTCTGATAAAAGTTTGAAACCCGCCTGACTTGAGTAGTAGAGGAAAAGATTGCGGGCCACTGCAAACCTAAATAGAACGGGGTGACCAGAAATACTTTCTGCATGTTAACAGCGGTGTACATCATGTGTCGCCTACTTTGGCGGGAACACATAGTCCATCACTATACGCTATGAGTCAGATGAAGGATGACTACGGTGCACAAATACACAAGATGAACCAGTTTCTAACATCCTCATCACAGCACAAAAGTTTGACTAGCTTGGCGGAAACGTCCAAATCTGTTCTAAAGTTGTGTTGTCGTATTTAAATTTCAGACCAGGTACAAGTTGTTTTTCGTGCTGTCCTGGATTATTTAAATGCTTCAGTAATCTGTTTTGAATGGATGTCATCACCAGCCAAAACATGGGAATTAGAATGGGTTTTTACAAGCCTTCACAGCACCGTCAATTCAATTATTTACTCTGAGAATTAAGGGATTTACATAATTCTGACCATCCAATTCCCATTGATCTCACACATTTAGAATTAGCAGAAGACTGTTTTTGTTTTATTTCAGATTTATTTTAAAATTACGATGTTGGAAGTAGAAACTTCCACAAAGATCTGTTAATGCTAGTGGGAATTAGCACTTAGTGATGATCTGTTCATGGACTAGAGAAAAACTTTTTTTTTATTGCTGCATGGAGATAGTGTGTTCTGACTACCACCTGAGTTTTTTCTTTTGGTGCATCTCCATATTTCTCCAAACTGAGATCGTTAACCACTGAGTAGCAACAACAAGATCTGACATTTTTCTTGATCTGTGAACTCACCGTTGCTAAGCGCTATTCACATGAACTATTTTGCTTCCAGGATCGTACGTTTGAAGTAAATCGTTTTTTTTTTGTTCTGTTAATTATAGTTTGTTGAGATAAATCGGAACATGCCAAAATCGGTATTAGCAATTCAGAGCTTTACTAGAATGGGAAACCACTGTAGGGGCCCCATTTCTAGCATGGTGACTGAAATATTTAAGCCACAAAATAAAAAAAACACATCTAATCCAAAGATTTCATCCAAACTATGAATTTTATTCACACACGTTTTTATTCAGATTAAAGCTTCTTTTGCTAAACGTGGAAAAACCATGTAATCTCAGAGACTTCTACCCCTGATAGGACATAAAAATATGCATTTGTATCCAGAAAAAGAACCAAACCTGCTTTATAACACACACATTTAAAAAACTGTGGTCAAAATATGAAACCAGTATATGAAGTCAAATGTCACGTGACCTTGTCTTTACTACCAATGATTCAGAGCTTCGCTTCTGGGAAACAGTGTGAGAGAGTCTTCCTGAGAAGAACAGATCAGACACGAATTCATCTCACCGTCATCAAAAATAATGCTTAAATATACCGTCAGCCTCGGGGAACGTAATTCTACTTTAACCTGACTCTCCCCTTCTGCGGAAGGTGGTTTACTAACAAAAGATTGCGGGCCACTGCAAACCTAAATAGAACGGGGTGACCAGAAATACTTTCTGCATGTTAACAGCGGTGTACATCATGTGTCGCCTACTTTGGCGGGAACACATAGTCCATCACTATACGCTATGAGTCAGATGAAGGATGACTACGGTGCACAAATACACAAGATGAACCAGTTT
Source organism: Aphyosemion australe (assembly GCA_006937985.1). Taxonomy (NCBI): domain Eukaryota; kingdom Metazoa; phylum Chordata; class Actinopteri; order Cyprinodontiformes; family Nothobranchiidae; genus Aphyosemion; species Aphyosemion australe. Next base: position 461,509 of record SSNS01000204.1, on the reverse strand, counting down.
CTAACATCCTCATCACAGCACAAAAGTTTGACTAGCTTGGCGGAAACGTCCAAATCTGTTCTAAAGTTGTGTTGTCGTATTTAAATTTCAGACCAGGTACAAGTTGTTTTTCGTGCTGTCCTGGATTATTTAAATGCTTCAGTAATCTGTTTTGAATGGATGTCATCACCAGCCAAAACATGGGAATTAGAATGGGTTTTTACAAGCCTTCACAGCACCGTCAATTCAATTATTTACTCTGAGAATTAAGGGATTTACATAATTCTGACCATCCAATTCCCATTGATCTCACACATTTAGAATTAGCAGAAGACTGTTTTTGTTTTATTTCAGATTTATTTTAAAATTACGATGTTGGAAGTAGAAACTTCCACAAAGATCTGTTAATGCTAGTGGGAATTAGCACTTAGTGATGATCTGTTCATGGACTAGAGAAAAACTTTTTTTTTATTGCTGCATGGAGATAGTGTGTTCTGACTACCACCTGAGTTTTTTCTTTTGGTGCATCTCCATATTTCTCCAAACTGAGATCGTTAACCACTGAGTAGCAACAACAAGATCTGACATTTTTCTTGATCTGTGAACTCACCGTTGCTAAGCGCTATTCACATGAACTATTTTGCTTCCAGGATCGTACGTTTGAAGTAAATCGTTTTTTTTTTGTTCTGTTAATTATAGTTTGTTGAGATAAATCGGAACATGCCAAAATCGGTATTAGCAATTCAGAGCTTTACTAGAATGGGAAACCACTGTAGGGGCCCCATTTCTAGCATGGTGACTGAAATATTTAAGCCACAAAATAAAAAAAACACATCTAATCCAAAGATTTCATCCAAACTATGAATTTTATTCACACACGTTTTTATTCAGATTAAAGCTTCTTTTGCTAAACGTGGAAAAACCATGTAATCTCAGAGACTTCTACCCCTGATAGGACATAAAAATATGCATTTGTATCCAGAAAAAGAACCAAACCTGCTTTATAACACACACATTTAAAAAACTGTGGTCAAAATATGAAACCAGTATATGAAGTCAAATGTCACGTGACCTTGTCTTTACTACCAATGATTCAGAGCTTCGCTTCTGGGAAACAGTGTGAGAGAGTCTTCCTGAGAAGAACAGATCAGACACGAATTCATCTCACCGTCATCAAAAATAATGCTTAAATATACCGTCAGCCTCGGGGAACGTAATTCTACTTTAACCTGACTCTCCCCTTTTGCGGAAGGTGGTTTACTAACAACCCACTGAATGATTTCTACCGCTCCAGGCTGCTGTGGAGTGATCCAACAAGCTCCAGCAGATCCAGACACGACCGCTGTGCTCTGCTGCACCTACCACCTAGGTCCTGGTGACAGTTTGACAGGTTTAAAAACTGTAATTGCAGCAGAAACAACAGTAGGAATCATCACTGAATCTGTAGTAAACATGGAAGTTTTAAACCACACCACATTTAAAAAGGCTTCGTCACCTCTTTATTTACACAACTTTACATAGTATTCTTCAGGTGCGTCTAAGCTAACGGTGATGCTTTGAATATTAGGAATGCTTCTGGATTTTTCCTGAGAAGGTTTGAATGTAAAAAAAGATATTTGTTTTGGTTTAGTCTAGGGGTGTGTACTGGCAAGAATATGGCGATAAGATATTTATCACAATACAGGGGAGACGATACGATATATCCAAATACTTAAAGCCAGGCAACATTTGCAATTTCAATACTGAATTTATTAGGCCAGACACTTCCAGTGTTATCGCAAGATCTTGTTCCGTCAGAATGAAGGCGGTAAAAGCTGCTGCCACCTAGCGGTCGGACTTTAAATTTCACCACACTAAAGAAATGCAGTTAAAGGGCAGGCAGACTTGGCAGTTTTGGCTTGCTTTTAGCATCCCCTAGTGTTCGTTAGTGAAAGCAAAAGTGAAACTTATCTCCTCGATGTGCGTTCGTCTTTTCAACACCTTAATCTAACAGCTAAAATGTCTCCTCAGCCTTTATTAGTGTCTACAGGAGCGGTTCATCACTAAATCAAACTAATCAGCTGTGTTCATGATCTAAAACATGCAGGAAACATGCTGGAAGCAGACTGCAGCACCAGGCATGTCAGCTCCACTTTACTAAGTCCAACAGGGACCGGACCGGCACTCTGAAGATGCAAGTGCGGTATTCTGGCTACAGAGGGTGGTGGGGGTCTGAGCGACCTTTCATTAACCCTGTAAAGGCTCATTAAAGTGCATACTGACTCAACAAAATGATTTACAAATATGAAAAAGTTGCATAGTATGGCTTTAATGTTTGCATGTACATTCTCAATAAAAAACCTAAAACACTGCTTTTAAATATTACTTCAGTATCACGACACAAAATATCAAAATACTTCAGTGTCTTGAAATTTTCATACATCCCTTTAGTTTTTTTATTAAAATATCTTTTAGAGCATTTTTTAGCCTTTTTGAATAATGTTTTGTGTAAAAGTAATAAATTGTATCTTTGATATGAAAAAAATACATATTGCAATATGAAAAATTACTATTGCACTGCAGTCACACGTTTTTCTAATACTGTGCAACCCTGCAGGACCTGACCCTCTGAATGCACAAGTGCACCATTTTTTTCTGCTCCTAGTGATAGCTACACTTGAAGAGCAAAAGCAAACACCTCTGTTTTTATACCTTTTTTCAAATTAATACCTCTTGATGTTGTTTACTTGATGCAGAGCAGCCTTCCTCTGCAGATTAGGATGCTTTTCAGTCACTGCTTAAAACTTACTTCTTTGACCTGGCCTTTAATGTAGGATGATTTTTTAAATCTTTTTATCATTTTATCAACCTTTTATTGAATTCTGTGTCACAATGTTGTTTTATTTCAACTTGTTGCTTATTTATGGTTTTATGTTTTTAGTTATTTTACTGTCTTATGCTCATCTTGGGTGTTTTATGTACAGCACTTTAAGTTGCGGAAGCAATAATAAGTGTGCTTTATAAATAAACTTGACCTTGACCTACTTAAAGTGATTTCTGTAAAATTAAAATTTGGGGATTTTTATCAATAGTAGCTTTTTTCTGCTTTTGAAAATGATCTCTTCATTTGTAAATAACTATAGAAATCTATGCAGATCAATGTAAATAATCCCAAAATTGACTACAGTGTAAAGGTTTATAAGAAATCAATCTAACTGTTGTAAAATTTAGAAATACACTTTGGTTTTGGCCAAAGTGAGAGTAATTATAACCTTTTGCACAGAAACACATCCAAATGTCCTAAAATTGTTTAATAATTTCTTCATTTGTGTGTTTGAAAGTCTGTGACAAAGTGTCAGGACACAAGCCGTTAGTTTACATCCTGAACCAGCGTGACTGCCACAGCCTCACGCGTCATGAATCAACAGTCTGAAACAGAAAGTTGGTTGGCCGCTGCATCCTTCTGTCACATTTTCCGACCAAGCACGTGGGAACCAGACCATATATGTATATGTGTGAGTGTGTGTGTCCACTGACAGTTCACACAATTGCATAATTCACCTCAACAAGTCTCACATCAGTTTCAGCACTGAAGCTGCCTACGTTCAGCTTCCTGTTCTGTTTTCCTCCACCACTCATGCATGTCCCCTTTACTTCTCTGCAAAGATAACGTGGCATTTTTGAAAAAAGGAACCCCGCTTTGTTTGTTTTCTACTAAAAGTGTATCATAAAGACACAGAACTGTGCTTTTGGGGTGTGGATGTGCATGGTGAAGTGGTGATTTCAGAACAGGAAACAACATGGGCAGAATGTTTTTGTCGGTCCATGTCATATGACCAGAGACAGCCAGACAAAGACCCTCTTTACAAATCGTAAAGTCTGAGTTCATAGCCAGTGAGGTAGATGGGAGACAAACACACACACACACACACACACACACACACACACACACAAACAGTGTTATCACTGAACTATGTGGAGACAGTAGCAAAGCATGAGTGAGCAGAAATGAGGAAAAAGTGACACAAATGTGTGTTTGAGGCAGAATGTCTGCGTTTGAGCTCAAAGCATTCATTTTGCACATTTCTGTGGTGGATTTTAGTTATAAATGTTCATTTAAAAAAAAAGTTTTATGTGCAAAGTTAGAACATTTGCTTTAATTGTCTCCAGTTCCAGAGCTGTGCACATTTGGATTTCTGCTCATCTCTGCAGACGTTTTACTACAAACCACCACGTCACAACAAGCCCAGATCTATGATAACTTCTCCTTTTTCTGCGGGTAGAGGAATTTAAAGTCAAGTTCACAAAATTTAACCTAGTCTCATCACGCTATAGTGCTAAATGGTGATTTATGGGTAATAATTATGGGGAACAGGAAGTTAGCATCACTTTCTGACATTTATTTTGAAATATAAGCTAACTCTGTAGTTATACACACTTTGCAGTGAGTGTAATACGCACTTTATAAGTAAATTAGTATAATTAACAAAAAAAAACATTGTTTGTGTTGCTAAATTTCTACCGTAAACCAAAAGCAAGTATTTTGACAGGTTTTTAAGAGCGATAAGCTAATAAAACAAAAGTCTTACCTTGCCGAACTTTAGGTGTTGCACATAAAGTTGTCCCTCCTTAACTTGTGTGTCCATCATGGTCCTTTACTCAGAATCCCAACGTCCTTCAAAAAATACTAAAAAACAAGAATAATTCAACTTGTCCGAATAAAACTGCTTTGATGGGTTTTAACCTCCTGACAAGTTCCCCCCTATTCTCACTTCCGCTCCTCGGTCGATAAAACGTTTTTCGCTAAACGCGCAGCTAACAGCGTCATGGTGGGCGAGTGTAAAGGTCCGGACGGGCACCGGGCGGTTCTGACACCAGTTAACTACTGTCCTAATGTCGGTGGGTCGCTTATCTGTCTCCTCTCACTCCTCCTGTGAGGATGGAGCGAACAAAAACACACAGATAAGACGCAACAGGCTACTTCCGCTTGGCGCTTTCAAAATAAAAGTCCGTTAAATTAATGAGTTAGAAATTATCACTAAAACTCACAACAAAGAGAAAAATACCTAATCTGACAGTCAACATTTGTATTTATATAATTAAACGAGATATAATTATATTATATTGATGAGCCACTATCAGTAAGTTCATCAAATTACCACAAAAAAGTAGATCCAGTCTTAAAATCTACAAGACTGCAAAGAAATTTAAAAAACGTGCAAACTGACCACAAGAGATCAGTGTCACTAAACCATGTTTTTGTGCAAACATACATAAACATTTTCAAAACACTTGACAAAACACAGACAAATATATGCTGTTCTTTATTTGGCTTTAGAAAGTACTTACTCTTAGAGACATCCGTGACAATGCAAGCTTTAGCTTGGCAAATAAAAGAAATCTGCTATTTTTTGCCCCATTATAAGTTTTTAAGTGACAAAGTGCATACCCATACACACGTATTTCCTTAAAATTACCATTTAAATAATGTTATGTGATACATTATGTTCTATTTAAGCATGCCTTAAGATAAAAAAATATCTGTCATTAATTGAAAAAGTGATGCCAAAGAATAAAATACTTAGGACGAATGTGTAGTCTTAAGCGTCACTAATGTAGTTTTATTTTGAAAGAAATGGAAACATCCGGTAACGTGTTAGTAGTGTGTAACTTGGTGCATCTGTGTTCCTGCAGGAGAACACAGCCGCAGAGCCTCTCCTCTACTTCCCTCCACCCACCTCCTCACTCTTGTGTAACTTCTTCCTCTATTTCCCCTCTGACATACTCACTTTCTCACCTAACTGTTAACAAAATTTCTAATTTATACATTTTTATATTAATTCCTGGATTAAATATGCAGTCTCGGTTATGTGTGTGGCTAGACTCTGCAGGGCATCACATTTAATCTAAATATTTTGTAATAGTTGTTCTTGCAGAATAAGGTCACTTTCCATCACTGTTAGTGCACAAAAACATTTGGTTCTGAAATATTACAGGAATTCTGAGCTTCAGTCTATATTGGCAAGTGAAGCTGCCCAGCAAAAAATAATGTGTTGCAGATGCATCCAGTTCCTGTTGGCTCTCGGTGAAACTATGTTGACATTATTTTGACACTGAAAATTGATTTTTTTAACTATGAGTAAAGACACAAAATAGGCCCGAGTTCCCTCAAGGGATCAGAAAGTCTTTATGTTTTCATATCACTCTTTTTTTTATTTGTATAAGCTTCTTTAAAAAGTCTGAACACCTATTCTTATTGTCTCAGGTCCAGAGCAAATGCAAATAACAAGTAAATTAATTAAAGTAGATGAGTACCCAAGTTTAAATTAAATTTGAAAATATATATATATCTTAACAACTTCCTCTTTTAAATGCTTGGTATATTTATATTAAAAACAGTACAACAGGATGGTATAATGTATGTGATTTTATCTTTTTTTAACAAAAACTTTCTGTGGTTTGTATTGGCAGTAATTCTAAGTCACAATTTAGATTTATTTTTATTTTAATTGATAAAAAAATGTACCCTCGTAAAAGTATTCAATTGTTTATTTTATTAAGAAGAAACCTCATTTGAAATCCGTTTTGTATGCTTAACACTGTTATTACCTACAGCTATCACATTGCTGCCATCTACTGGCAGTCTAGAGTCGTTACAGGGTACAGCTCAGAAAGTTGTAGGTCTCGCGAGACTTGAGCTGACACCGGGACCAAAACAGGAAGATGATGGCATCCGTGTTCGGTGGAATAGAGGGGTAAGAAAAAGTTAAAATAGACAATAAAACCGGTTGTTTTCACGTATCTATGATAGTAAGCTTTACTTTGAGGTATTTGTTTCAGCATTTACTTAGATTTTGAGGGTTGTCATTTGAAAATTAAACTATAACTTTGGGTTTTCTGCCGACACGGAAGCGGCACGAATCTCGTGACCGTTTTATTGTAGCCCTGGAATTGACCTAAAAGAAATAATAGTATGTATGTAAACATTATCATAATTCATTTGTTCATATATATGGGCAACTTTTTTCTGTTACGCGTGTTTGTGTGTGTTTTTGACCCAGTGGCGGGACCCACTCTAAAGCGGTGCTGCTGTCTGGAGACGGGAAGGTCCTGGCAGAGTCAGCTGGAGCCTGCACCAACCACTGGGTGAGCTGGACAGGTGGTGATGAGTCAGTGGAGATAAGAGTCAGGGTGGGGCAGTGATATCAGACTCTTATCAAACATCTCATCTCTTGTAGCTGATCGGGGTGGACAAATGTCTGGAAACCATAAACGAGATGGTTCAGAAGGCGAAGATCAAGGCAGGACTGGACCCAAACACTCCATTACGCTCACTGGTGAGTCTGATATGGATCATCACCTGGTAAAACCCACAATCAGGTCTAAAAGTGTGGTTTCTGTGTGAAGGGAATGTCTCTGAGTGGAGGTGAGCAGAAAGATGCCATCAACAACCTGATCGCTGTCATGAAGGACCGCTACCCCAGTCTCAGCGAGCACTACTTCATCACCACCGATGCCATTGGTGCCATGGCAACGGCCAGCGATCATGGTAATCATGGTTTCAGTATTGGAGCCAGCCTTCTTTTGGTTTGTTTTTTATCCAAACATTAAAGAAATCAGCTGTTCCACTTTGGCCTTCAAAATAAAACAGTTATATTTTAAGATATGAAGATGTGAAAATCTTCAGCTGGAATCACAATAACTCAAAACATTTCTGTAACGTGTTCCATTAAAGGCCAGGTCGCATGAAAGTTATGATGTAATTGTGAACAAATTTGCCCAGCGTTGTCAGAATGTAGTCTCCTGGTTCGCTCAGCACCCCTTCCTAAAATTAGACGCCTTAAACGACTTTCACAACTGTTTTGAGACATTTTGGAAACTCCCTCGTGAGTGCAGTCCACAAATCTTCACCAACAGTCTCAGCCCAGTGAGATACGGAACACATTCCAACATCCGTGCAACAAATTTCTTCTCAAACTAACAAAAGAGTTGTTTCTGGCGTCTGGAATGCATCTCAGTTGATTTTTTGTGGGTCAGAACATGTGGGACAACTTTGGGAGGGGATGACAACCAAACTGGGAACTTAATAAATTTCATTTTGCTTCATAGTAAAGACACCTTATGACTAAACTGCAAAAAGAAAATGTGCAAGACTGTATGTTATATATCAGGGGTGTCCATACTTTTAAGGAAAAGACCCCAAACCGTAACAATAATTGTCCTTTTGGGCCCCAAAATGTGATTTTTAAAAAAATTTGTACTCATCAAAATAGACATATTAGTCACAATCTGAACATAAAAATGTTGATCTGCAGAAAAACTCAACAATGGCTTGTTTTTATTGATTAGCTTTGCAATTTTGGCTCAGATTTATTTTGTTTTTAATCTGAATAATAATCTCAGTGAAGCTGAATTTGTCAAATTAAACAGTAAAGAATCAGATGCAGATGAACCAACACATCCTTGAATTGTAGATTTCTTTTCTCTGTGTAGCTTAAATATCCCGATCATGATTTCCTTTGAGGGATGTGTGTGTTTTCTTGACATCTAGACATCTAGTACTTTACCCTCATAGGTGTGTTTATGCGTTTATGCACTTTCTTCCTCTTTATGGCTCAGAGGATCAACTTTATCGCCTTTATGTGACTTTTTCTTTCAGGAGGCGTCGTCCTCATATCAGGGACCGGATCCAACTGCAAGTTAGTCAATCCTGACGGCTCGCAGATCGGCTGTGGGGGCTGGGGTCACATGATGGGTGATGAAGGATCAGGTAACCATGGTGATCGGCTGGATGTAAATAGTGTCAAAGCATAACATAATTCCTGTCAGGTTGTAGAAGATACAGTGTAGCATAGTGACAAAGTGGTTACCATGGTGACCTTAATCAGATATATTTTATTCTCAGCTTTCTGGATCGCCCATTTGGCCGTGAAGACGGTGTTTGACGCCCGAGACAACCTGGTGGCGCCTCCTTATGACATCACGCGTGTTAGAGAAGCCATGGAGGAGTACTTCCAGGTCAGACTGCAGGACCATAAAGACAAATCCGTTGTTTTTTTAAATCCAGAATAATTAAAAATATTCCTCCCAGGTGTCGGATTTGATGGGAATGCTTCCACACCTCTACAGAAACTTCCAGAAGTCCCACTTTGCTGGTTTCTGTAAGAAGCTGGCTGAAGGTGAGCAGCAGGTGGAGTCCTGCTCAGGTTTTGGAGGACAATAAAAGTGTAATTCTGAGTATTTTGTGTCCTAGGTGCTGAGGCTGGTGATGCTCTCTGCCAGTATGTGTTCACCCAGGCCGGCAGAGTTCTGGCTAAACACGTAGAAGCAGTTTTACCTGCAGCTCAACCGGTAACCAGCACACCTACAAACCCTCTAGTTTCACTTTAACATCCTAAAAACTGGAGCATTTCTCTTCTGTTTTGTTGTTTAAGGCGTTATTAAGTGGTGACCGTGGCCTGCCTGTCCTGTGTGTGGGCTCCGTGTGGAAGAGCTGGTCTCTCCTGAAGCCGGGTCGGTGTCCCTGATGCTAAAATGGTCTATAAAAACCTCCAGATGAAGTCTCACCTGCTGTTTTGTGTGTTTCTGCAGGGTTCACAGAGGTTCTGGAAAAAGCTGCATCATCAGACAAGTTGAGGGATCGTTTCCGTGGCTACAGCCTCCTGATTTTGCAGCAGTCCTCTGCTTTGGGAGGAGCCAGTCTCGGGGCTCAGAGTTTAGGTTCCTCCGTCAGTATGGATTACTCTGCCAACGCTGACGTCTTCTATCAGCACACCTTCAACAGCAGATAGTGATAAAAAGCACAAGGCCACTTTAGAACTACTGAAGTTCATAACTCCTATAATCATGAATGATTTTGCACGAGATTTGATCCAGGTTTTTTTTTAAAGATCGTTTTATCTTGGCAGCTTCTTTAACAAGAACTGGTGGGACCTCAAGTTTACTGTTTAAACTTTTATACACTATTGATCATTTAAACTTGTGATTTATAATAAAACATGCTGGTGATTTTGCAGAAATTGTGTTTTGTTAATAATCCTTAACCCATGAACATCTGGGATGTGGCATGGACAAGGAAATGATTCACTGGAATAATGGATCAAAAGGACATTTTAGAGAATGATGGATGACAGCCAAACTGAAAAAAGCACCAATATTTTAGAGAGATTTGATTAAAATAATGTTTAATTTCCACCAACAATGTATATTCACTGGTATAATGGGTTAAAGTAGAAAAAAAATCAGGAAATCTTAATTTATGGAGAAAAACTGCATTCATAACATTAATTAGAGTTTATTACCATGTTTGCAATTTAATGATTAAAAAAAAGTAAATCAATCATTTGAGCTTCTGAGATGAGATTTAGGGTCTTTATTTTTACATCAACAGTAACTCCATCTTTTCTCTTTAAAGAGATTTTAAAAAAACAATGAGCAAATTTAAACTGTAAACAAACACCATCCAGTTTGTAACCCTGGAGACGCCAGCTGTATTCTATTAGCTGTGATTGAATAGTGAAGCTACTTTGGCAAGGAGGAGAGAAAAATCATGTATCCATCAGCTCTTCTAATGGTAAATATGTTGTTTTTTTCTTGAATTAAGTAACCTGAGTTAAGTTTTACTGAATTTGTTGCAGAAGAAAACTTTAATTCTAACCGTGCAGTGATCAGGTTTGGCCGCTTGGGGGCGACAGAAACATCTAAAAGATGCTAAGCTGTTTGTACATTTAGGCTAGATAGGACATTTCCAAAAGAAAACCTCAAAACTAAGCACAATATAAAAGGTTTTTGGGTCACTTTATGGGTTTAAACATAATAATTAGCTTTTAATGCCTTTCTAACCTTACTGTGATGTTTTCTATCAGTACATGGTTAGTGTTGCTAGCTAAGAAGCTAGCTCATAAGCTAATCTAACTTCCCAGTAGAAAGAATTTTACATTTCGTTCTTTTTTATTTTTTATTTTAAAGTCATTAAGTTTTTCATTTAAGTCTAAGCTGATTCCCAAAAGTCTGCTTTGTAGTATTTTTATTTATTTATTATTGAGCTAAAATGATTCGCAACAGATTCATAATGACAACATAAAACCAAAACTATCATTTTTTTGTGAGATTGTAGCACCAAATTACATTTAGATATATGAAAAGTGATTGACCTTTACATTATTATTAACAAAATTTCAGCAGACATGGTGATTAGTTTTGTTGCCATGGTAACTTACATAGCTCTAGAGATGTTTTGTTTGGCTTTTTCTTTGATGTTTTTTAACAGACACGTCTGAGATTGAAAAGATGTGCTAAGCTGCAGTATTTCCCCTTTAAAACTGCTATTAAGCCAATTTCTTCTCAGTTTGATACGGTGACTCCCTCAGATAGATTCACCACCACCTACAGCAAGGACTTTGGACCCCATGCCTGGAAGGAGAGCAAAACTCAACCTGCTGCACTCAGAGTGGGTTAGATGATGAACAAATCATTACAGTGTCAGATATTTCTTCTACATGGTTCGTGTTGTTTTTTTAGGCTTCGCCCAGAATCATCAAGGCCCACGGCTCAGCGGTCGGCTCACAGGTGAAACATATCATTCACATTCGGTAAAATCCTTCCTGTTTATCATCACAGCCCTCATGCTTTGTACTCTGTTTTCCAGAACCCCCCTGGCTCCTTTTCCTCATCGTTATTGTCCACATTTAGCTGGTTAACCCATTCCTTTGATGGTCCAGTTGGGAGGGTTGGTTCCACCCTGAATGAAAGAGCTGTCAGGGCGACTGGACATTTGTTTGACAAGGATGAAGTTCACTGCTGCATCTGTGATGACAATGACAAGAAGATCTTCTCTGCAGCTGAAGCAAAGCCACCACTGAACCCTCGATCTGAGACCTTGGACAACCTTCTGAGATGTCTTCATCAAGAGTCTAACCATCTCAGCCTTCCAGTCCCACGACCCATATTCACGCTGAGTCCAAACCCAGGTAAACATGCTCATTATTTAAAAGATGCATCTCAAAACCAAGAGTCATAAAAGATGGAATTGAGCATCATTAAATTGTCTTGATCAGATTTTTTCTTTTTGGTGTCCTTTTAACTTCCCACCTCTGATCAGATGCTGATAACTGGGAGAGGCCTTTGTGGGGCTTGGGTCCGGTTCATCAACTGAAGAGCAGAACCTCCCAGCAATCTTCTTATAGCCAGTGCATTTTGTAAGTCCTACACATACCTGATCTTTATAAAACTATTTTGAGACTTATTTGCTGACATGTCCTCTCTTGTTCCCAGCTGTGAATGGGAAAATGAGCCAGTCATCCCTCCGCCCAGTCATCAGAGCACCACCCTGCCTGTAGATCATCCACAGCAGAGGAGCTCCTGGTGGAAACCACCGCTTACTGAGTATCAGGCTCAGTTTGCTGCTCAGGTGAAGACCAAACACTTCTCATACTTGTATGGTTTAACCTGTCTCATACTTAATTTTATGTCTCCATCCAGTGGCCTCAGCCTAGAATTCAGAGGAACCGTCATCCTCCTCCTTGCCACAGGAATATGTACCCTTTTAAACTTCAATCTCAATAAACAGCTGATAGCTTGGTTGTCTTTTGTGTGGAGCATGATGAGCCACTGAGGGGGTGCCACAGGGCTCTGTGTTAGGACCTTTTTTATTCATCATTTACATTATCAATCTTGGTCTAAATGTTACAGATGCAAACCTGCACTTTTACGCTGATGACACAGTTATTTATAGCTGCAGTAACACTCTTGCACAAGCCATTGATTGGGTGCAGAAAGCCTTTGTTGCTGTCCAGCATTCACTACTCCAGCTCAAACTTGTTCTCAGTGCAGATAAAACTAAGCTCATGTTGTTTTCCAATTCAAGGAGGCGGGCCCAAGTGATACCTTCAGTGACCACTCTTTAGGGTGAAGAAATAGCGTTTGTTCGCACGCACAAATATCTGGATTTCTTTATTGACGATTCACTCACCTCACACAGAGAATCTTGTGAAGAAGCTGAAGTTGAAACTGCGTTTTTATTTTCAAAATAAGTTGTGTTTTTCTTTTAATGCAAAGAAGCGACTTGTTGCTGCAACATTTTTACCTGTTCTGGAATATGGAGATATTTATATGAATGCTTCTGCTAAATGTCTTTGATCGCTTTACACTGTGTATCATGCCTCTCTGAGGTTCATTACTAACCGTAAATTTCTGACTCACCACTGTGAGTTATACTCTCAGGTAGGATGGCCTGCTGTGACCAGCAGGGGAAGACTCACTTATACAGATTTATACACTAAATGAAAAATGCTGGTCGCTATTCTCTTCGTCTGCAAGAAAACGTGTTGCTTTCTGTTCCATTGACACGCACTGAATTTGGCAAAAGAGCTTTTGTCCACTCAGAACCCTCAGCTTGGAATGGAACATGTTGATATAACTGAGTGTTTTCAAATCTAAACTAAGAAATCTTGAGGCCAACTTCATGACATGTAACTGTTTCATTTAGATTGTTTCCTGTTTTTAATTTATTTTTAACTATTTTACTTTATTTTGTGTTATTTATGTGATTTAACCGTGTAATGTTTTTTCTGTATCTTTGTGTGATGCTTGCTGCTGCCCATCTTGACCAGGTCTCCCTTGAAAAAGTGGTATTCATCTCAATGGGATTTTCTTTCTGGTTAAATAAAAATAAATATCTGTCTTCTAGTTGATTAATTACAGTTTTCCCCAGAAGGTTTAGTCACATTTTGGATTTCTATGACCCAGAAAATGTGAGATTAATTGGCAGGAAGAAATATCATGTTATTAAATCAGGTATCAGGAAGTTCATACATTTTTATCACCTGTTATAGGCTTGAATTTGTTGTCTTGAGTTTATGGTAGTCATCATGATTAACTGTTTCCCTGTTATAAGAACAAGTGAAACAACAAAGCACACACCTTCCTTCACCTGTCAGCTGTGGTGGTGACAGTAACACACCTGGACCACTCCGCCCGGTTCAGCGGGAGAGGCTGACCGGTCTGCCCGCATTCAGATGGCATCAGCTAGTCAGTAAAGCCAGCCAGTGTCAACACCAGAAAACAGGATATGAACTATCCTCCTTTCAAAATAAACGTGCATAAACCAGATCCTTACATAATTTTAAAGCATAATTTTAAAAGTGTGTTTTTCTTCATTATATTACTATAAGTTTTCTTATTTTATACGTTTCTTTACAAACTTTTATCTCCAAGGTCAAGTAGCAGAGCATTCTGGTAGAAGTGAAGTTGAGACAAATTTTATTTTGAAAGTCTTGTCAGAGGACGTGTAGGCGTTCTACGTTGAACTTGACGCACGTGCGTCCAGCTGTAGAAGACGCTGTGATTTTGGTCTCGCGCTGGGACACCTTACATGTCAGTTCTTTAACTTTTACTTGTGTAAAAACATAAACTCTGTTCTAACTCGAAAAGTTTTTATTTAATCAACTTCAGCTGGAACATGAGAGGAGAAGCTGCTATGGTGAGTTCAAATAATCTATTATTATCACTAAAGAGGAGGAAATGGCAACGAAGTGGTTAAACTAGTTTTTTTAACAGTTTCAGGTATTTTAAAGGTAATTTAAATTTTAAATAATATAATTTAGGAAAACGGTGTGGAGGAGGATGAGCATGGAGGAAACTCGGTGAAGGAGAAGCGAACTGTGAGTGATTTTTAAAATATGTTTTTGCTGTTGTCCAAAATGTGCCTGGAAATAACCAATAATTAGACTCCTTTCAAAATAAGATTGTAATTTACATGTGTAAACGAGTCTTTTATTTTTTTTTATTTTATTCACATTTTAGACATAATTTTCTGCCTGCTGTTTTAGCAAAACAAACAAACTGAACTACCCAACCCTAAAATTCACGGCAGCCTTCCAGAATTCCTTCTACTGCTTTTTTCTGCTGTTTGTTTAACACACACACACACACACACACACACACACACACACACTCTGACATCCTCATTAATTATAAGCTACTGCACAGACGAGCCTCTAGTATGATGCACATAAATGAGTGCACCTTTATGGAGGTTGTTTTGTTGTGAATGCTTGTGTTTATCTGTTTAGAGTGTTGCAATGCTGAAAGGTATGCTGGAAAGCAGCTCCCAGGGTTCTTCGCTTAACCAGTACAATGTAAGTAGACGCATGCATGCATCTAAATGGAAACTAAACAAAAAGAAGTGTTTTTTTTTTTGTGCAAACACAAGCTTAAAATAACTTTGTTTTCAGCAGTTTCAATTACTTGACATACCAAGTAAACTAGCACCTTGATCTACGTACAAAAGTCTAAATTGTTAAATAGCAGCCAGGTGTTGCGAATCAGATGCATTTAATCAACTAGAAGCTGTTGTTAAAGCTTGGTGTCGGCTGGTCTGGAGCATACAGGTGTGTGTTAACCATGCCAAGTAGGAAATCTGCCAGCAAATATGTCGGCAACAAGATGGATGAAGTGAAACAAGGCAAAACAAACAAATGTACATTTTATTTACTATTACTTTTCTAGTTAATTTTCCACTTGTGCTTTTATATTGGCCAGTTACTGGTCCATTTAAGCATACCAGTTATAGAAAACTAGCCTCACCAGGTCTACATGATGCTAGTGAGTGTAATGAAGCATCACTTCCAGAAGCATGAAAATTGACCCTTTAGAGACATGCTTTACTTTATTCAGAGAGATTATAATCTCAGACCCCACAGGTTTACAGCATGTTCAGTTCAGGGAGGTTTCTTCTGTCTAAAAGAACAAGGCAGCGTGGGTCTGTAAATAAGCCTCTGAAGGAACCTCAAGACTTCTGGAACTATTTCCTTTAAGCAGATGAGACCCACATTGAAATGTCTGATTCAAATAAAACAGAGTTTCAGCACAAGCCCCTCATACAAGCTGTCGGCACGGTGGTGGAAGCATGATCATTTAGGCTGCTTGGAACCAGAGACTTAAGCGGTGTCCAAATTCAGGGGCAGGTTGGGTCCTTCTTTGACCTCTAAGACCTAGGTTGTTTCTCAATATGCGTACTTGTCTGATTGAGTACTCGCGTACTTGTGAAATATCATCAAAGTACTGTTTTAATCCTAAATTCATATGACAAATGCGCTCAAAGTTCCCAGATGTGTTCTTGCTCCGCCCATTGTATCAAGAATGCGCATCCTTCTGTAGGCTTGGGTCAGCAAGGTATCCCATGGGGTGGCCATGGCTGAATGGGGAGAACGGTTGTTCTCTGATCTAAAGGTCATAGAATGAAGCCCCAGTCCTGGCAGACCATGTGCCGAAGCATCCTTGGTAGGGTTGGGCATCATTTAAATTTGAACGATTCTGGTTCTGAAAAACTCTCAACAGACTAATTACACTGCTCACAAAAATTAAAGGAACACTTTTTTTATTGGGCCTGGCATGAAATCAATTAAACCTGTCTGATAATTTTCTGGTTGATTAAGCAGCTGAGGGCATTGTTAATCACTTTCAGCTGTATTGGTGTTCATGGACTTAACGACAGGTGCACTAAAGTGGCAACAATTACAAAACCCTCAAAACAGGACTGGTTTAACATGTGGAGGTCATTTCAAGTTTCTCCCTCTTGATCTTTTTTGGCTGGTTTTCCACTCGTGCTAGTTTTGGCTTGAGTAATTATCTCTACTGGCAGCATGAGGCGATTCCTTAACCCTACAGAAGTTGCACAGGTTGTCCAACTTCTCCAGGATGGCACATCCACACGTGCTGCAGCAAGAAGGTTTAATGTGTCTCCCAGCACAATCTCCAGAACATGGAGGAGATTTCAGGAGACTGGCGGTTATTCTCGGAGAGCTGGACAGGGCCGTAGAAGGTCCACAACCCATCAGCAGGACCGATACCTGCTCCTTTGTGCAAGGCGGAACAGGCTGAGCACTGCTCGTGCCCTACAGAATGACCTCCAGAGGGCCACTGGTGTGAATGTCTCTACCCAAACAATCAGGAACAGACTTCATGAAGATGGCCTGAGGGCCCGACGTCCTGTAGTGGGCCCTGTGCTCACTGCCCAGCACCGTAGAGCTCCACTGGCATTTGCTCAAGAACACCAGAATTGGCAAGTCCGCCACTGGCGCCCTGTACTTTTTACAGACGAGAGCAGGTTCACCCTGAGCACCTGTGATAGACGTGAAAGAGTCTGGAGAAGACAAGGAGAACGTTATGCTGCCTGCAACGTCGTTCAACATGACAGGTTTGGTGGTGGGTCAGTGATGGTCTGGGGAGGCATATCCATGGAGGGACGCACAGACCTCTACTGCCTAGGAAATGGTGCTCTGACTGCCATAAGGTATCCAGATGAAATCCTTGAACCCTTTGTCAGACCCTACGCTGATGCAGTAGGTCCTGGTTTTCTCCTAATGCACGACAATGCCCGGCCTCATGTGGCAAGAGTATGCAGGCAGTACCTGGAGGATGAAGGAATTGAAACAATTGAATGGCCTTCACGATCCCCTGACTTAAACCCAATAGAACATCTGTGGGACATTATGTTTCAAGTCCGCCACTGGCGCCCTGTACTTTTTACAGACGAGAGTAGGTTCACCCTGAGCACCTGTGATAGACGTGAAAGAGTCTGGAGAAGACAAGGAGAACGTTATGCTGCCTGCAACGTCGTTCAACATGACAGGTTTGGTGGTGGGTCAGTGATGGTCTGGGGAGGCATATCCATGGAGGGACGCACAGACCTCTACTGCCTAGGAAATGGTGCTCTGACTGGTATGGAGATGAAATCCTTGAACCCTTTGTCAGACCCTACGCTGATGCAGTAGGTCCTGGTTTTCTCCTAATGCACGACAATGCCCGGCCTCATGTGGCAAGAGTATGCAGGCAGTACCTGGAGGATGAAGGAATTGAAACAATTGAATGGCCTTCACGATCCCCTGACTTAAACACAATAGAACATCTGTGGGACATTATGTTTGGGTCCATTAGGCGGCGCCAGGTTGCTCCTCAGACTGTACAAGAGCTCAGGGATGCCCTCACACAGATCTGGGAGCAAATGCCACAAGACACCATCCGTTGTCTCATTAGGAGCATGCCCCGACGTTGTCAAGCATGCACACAAGCTCGTGGGGGCCACACAAGATACTGAAAAGCATTTTGAGTTGCAGAAATGAAGTTTATGAAATAATGGACTAGCCTGCCACATCTTCATTTCACTCTGATTTTAGGGTGTCTACACAATTGAGCCCTCTGTAGGCTGAAAACTTTTATTTCCATTAAAAGACTTGGCATCCTTTTGTTCCTAAGACATTGCCCTGTTGTTATTTGTATAGATATCCAACTTCATATTGAGATCTGATGTATCTAATGTGTTTCTTTAAAGTGTTCCTTTAATTTTTGTGAGCAGTGTAGTTCAAAGAAGTAAAAAATAATCATAACTTTGCATGTTGTGAGATTTAATTGATTTTTTATTAGATTTATTTCTTTATTTATTACCCGTTGTGGCTTCTAATGGGCGGAACCTGGTGTCGTCACCTACCGATGAAGACTGCTCATCTGGCACCATGATTTTACTTATTTTACAGGTTATTTGCTCAGTTTTCTGATGGTCACACTCACACAGACAAGTGTTGGTGGGTATAGCTGCGTCTGACTGTTGATTCTGGTATGATCGGCTCTAAAAGGCTTTGATCAGAATTTGCAGATCCCGTTTTTTTCCATGGTGATTGACCGATTTTGATCAGCGGCTGAAGCCACACTTTAGAACGCCTCCGCAGTCCACAAACTTGAATGCACGGTAACGCAAACGCTTCCGGCATTCTTCTTCATTGTTATTCGTCGGCTTCTTCCGGTCAGTGAACTGGGAATCGAAAATAGGAACAAAATTTAAAAAATTGAAAGATTCTGGGAAAAACTGACAATTAGTCTCGGTTCCAATTGGTGCTCGATACCCAGCCCTAATCCTTGGGCAAGATGCTGAACCCCAAAGTTGTCCCCTGGGCGTGATACAAATTGCAGCTCACTGCTCCTGACTAATGTGAGGATGGGTCAAAGGCAGAGAAAATGTTTCCCCCAAAAAGTATTAAAAAAAGAAATATTGTGTCGCAAACTGTTATACCCCATAAAGCATAGGAGGAAGCTCATAACTAGTGTTTTTATATCAAAATACAAATAATGAAGTCGGAATAAAGTCTGTTATTGTAGATAACTTTGTGTAACCTGTAAAATCTGCTGTGTTTGTTTGTAAATAACCACAACCTCATTAACCTGAGGCATCATCGTGTTAAAAATGGACCAGAATCCTCCCTAAAGAGCTCAGATCAACAATGATTGCCTCACGTTGTTGCTGCTAAATGTGGTTAAGGGTCCTTTATGAATTCATCATCCAAGACTGGATTCATTTAAGGACTAAGATTATGGCTCACAGCTTGGTGTAAGAGCTCTTCTTTATCCAAGGCTAATCAATATAAACCTGTTTTGTTTTTGGAACAATGTGTAGTTGAGTGTGTTGACTCATTCTCAAAGCTTCAGTAAATGCTGCTGTCAGTAATTAAAATCTTATCCTCATCAGAGCAATATAGAGGTGGAGGATTATCCTCCTCCTAATGAAAACAGGTTCATCTGCTCCTCTTGTTTTGTTCTTTGATCTTCTTGGAAATCCAAGTGCTCCTTTAGACAGCTTCACAATGTATAGGTGTGTTTGTGCATGCAGAGCTGTCAGACTAGATTTTTCTGTCAAGTCATTCCTATTGGGACTAAGGGTAGAAGCGGCTTGATTTGCATAAATTGAAAGCACTTTGGTGACCTCATCGTTTTAGTCTTGTAATCTTGAGATGTGTGATTTATAGTTAAAAAAAGATTTAAGGTAGGAATTATACAGTTTTCCCTGGAAACGGGAATCAGAGGTTATGGTTAAGAAAAGGTGGAGGTAAAACCAGTTGGATGGCGCACACGGTGGAAGTGAAACGTCACTATGAAAAAAGCCACTGTCCCAGTTTAAGCTACTGGTGTTCAGTCCTGGGCCTCAAGGCCCACCACTCGACATGCTCTAGATTTTCTTTGCTCCGACACACCTTATTTAAATCAGTGGGTGATAACAGGCTTATATAGAGCTGGAGGACATGTTAAACGGGTTAAAGTGAATCAGGGAAACAAGTCAAATATGCAAGATAGGCATGCACGTTTTCCAAGTTTTGTTTAACCGGTTGTTGAAGCCCTTAGCGGTTAAAAGTCAGTTTACAGCAAACTTGTGCTCCCACGCTGTGCTCTTTCTTGACCGCTTCATCTTTGAGTACATTTATATGATCCATGTGACGAGCTCACCTCTCCATCTGTGGTTTTCGAGTAAATATACAGTATTTTGTTAGCGGCACTCTCACGCCATCTAGTGGCACAAAATATATTACACACAAGCGCAGTAGAAGTACATGAACTGCAGTTAACCAGGCAAAAAAATTATACTCGGTTGGGCGATGGTGGCAGAGGAGTTAAGTCCCCGCCCCGCAATCGGAAGGTTGCAGGTTCGCGCCCCGCTCAGTCTGTCGCTGTCGTTGTGTCCTTGGGCAAGACACTTAACTCACATTGCCTGCTGGTGGTGGTCGGAGGGACTGGTGGTGCCAGTGTACCTCGCCTCCGTCAGTGCGCCCCAGGGTAGCTGTAGCTATGATGTAGCTTGTCACCACCAGGGTGTGAATGTGTGCGTGAATGACTGATTGTGTTGTAAAGCGCCTTGGGTGGTTCTAGGACTCTGGAAGGTGCTATATCACATACAAGCCATTTACAACATTACTGGCAGTTAACCGGTTAACCATGTACGTCCCTAACGTAGGATGGTGTGGACCAGGATTGGATGTTGATGTTTTATATCTTGAATTTTTTTTAGTTTCTGTGCTGCTCAAGTACGTGCAAGGCTGAGTGAAATTCTGATAAATGTATAAAAAAAAGGGGGGGGGGGGGGTTCCGTCCGTCTACTATCCCTAAGAGCAGGGGTGGGGGCGTATGTGGGACTCTGGCAGCAAATGGAGGGTTTCCCCTTAGTCTGTCAGTTGATTGATTTCAGGGGAGCCTGTCACCCTTTTACAGGAGCCGGTCTCCCCTTAGGTCCTCAGTAATTTCAACCCTGTACTTAGGAAAATCCTGTCTCTATTTCCCAGATTTTATAAACTCTATACACTGAATCCAAAGCTTCTGATCATCATGTGCCCCCTCTGTAGTTTGACATCAAATTAATGCTATGTCATTTCCTGATTCTTTCAGAATGGAGTGAAGGAAGTTCTTCGTTCAAACCCTCAGGTATGTTCTGGAATGTTGTCGTATCACAGTTTGCAAAATAGAACAACACTTGCTCTATTTTGTTTTTGTTTATCAGAATGGAGTTCCAAGGACTTCCACCAGGGCAAGCCCTTTTTATTCATATTACCTGGTATGTAAACAGATACTAGTACTTTTTGGTAAGAAATGAGCTGTTTTTACTGAACCCAGTCGTGTGTTCTGGTTTCAGGAGTCGGGCAGCTTGGGTCACATAACAGAGGATTCTGGAAGTAAATCAGAAGCAGAGAACGCCATCTTTATTCCTCCACCCGATTATCAGAGTTCAGATCTGGATACTGCAAGTAGGACTTTGGGAAATGAATCCAACATTTCTAAACTTCGATACCAGACCTATGAACATGATGATATCTTTCAAACAGATACCTTGGACCACAGCGCCACTGCCAGGGATGATGTAAACACCAACCCACCAGACTTTATTAGCAGAAGTGCACATCGGACACAGAAATTCTCTAAACCCTTGGAGAAAAATGGCTTTGACTCCATAAAAGATGAAGAGCAGGATCTTTTCTGTACTACGAAAGGGAAAAAGTCTTCTGATAATTTTGTGGATCATTTCAAAGCCCCATTGGACAAAGAAAATGACTTGTTCCAGGCTTCACAAATTGTTCCAGAAAACCCTTTTCGCAAAACCAAAACAGCAGAAGCTGATTTGTTTCAGTCTGTTCCGGCTAGAACTGAGGACCTTTTTGCTGTCAAGAGAACCAGCGAGGATACTCAAAATACAGATGATAATTATTCCTTAAGGAGTAATTTAGACATTTTTTCTTCTTCATCTGCAAGTACGGTTGATCCGTTCTCAAGTCCACTTCCTGGGAATCTATTTGACATCTCCAGTTTGGATGACCCATTTGGTCCAACTCCTTTTAAGCAACAGGACCCTTTCCAGAGTTTTTCTAATGGCACCTCGGACATCTTTCAACCACGCTCCTCAGAGACGAAAGAAAAAGATGTGTTCAACTCAATCTCTACACCTTCGGAGGTAAAGTTGGATACACCACCATCAACGGATCTACTGAAGAGGAAACCATTAAAACTGCCTCCAACCGTCCCACCAAAGCCTCCCAACAAGCCACGAGACAGTCTTCAGCTGAGTCCCTTCATTCAGGCTGCTGGTCCGTCCCCGTCACCCAGCCTGTCTCAAACTGAGATCACTAACGTATGTAATGGCTCACATGAGTAAACAATTGTCTAGTTTTTGATGTGCTTATTTTGTGCAATGCGTCAGCAGAATTTTGTATGTTCACTTGTCCAGGGGTCAAATTTTAAGCGTCCACCGAGACCACTTCCTCGAATTCGGCGCCACAGGCCAGAATTATCACCACAACCAGAGAAACCACCACTCCTTGAAAAATCCATAAAGCCCAAGAGACCACCTCAGCCTGAGAGACCACAACAACCAGAGAGACCACAACAACCAGAGAGACCACCTCAGCCTGAGAGACCACAACAACCAGAGAGACCACAACAACCAGAGAGACCACCTCAGCCTGAGAGACCACAACAACCAGAGAGACCACAACAACCAGAGAGACCACCTCAGCCAAAAACACCCCTAAAACCAGAGAGCCCTCCACAGCTGGAGGTCTCTGTAAACCCGATCACTCAAGTAATAATATTGATAATTTAGCTATAATTTTAGTTTCTTTATTAATGTTTTCCACTTGTTTTATCATTTTTAAATGACCATGATGTCTCTCTGACCTTTTTTTAGATTGAACCTGAACCGGATGCACTTAAACGTTCCCCTAAACTACTCTTAAAACTCCCTTCCAAACCACCCAAACCAGGTTTTCGTCTTAAACCAAAGACTCCGGTATGCAAGTTTATTCATTTGAATGATTGTTTTTTATTTTATTAATCTTTGATTAACTCCGTTGTTGAAAAGAAAAGCCATGATTTGCTGTTTATGGGCGCTGCCATAATGTGTTTTTGGCATTAGTGTCTAAAAAATGTACTGCAGCCACCCTCTAGGGGGCATTTGTCTGTTTTCCCTTCAACTTCTGTTTTATGGGTTTTGTTACGTTTTTTACGTTTATCGTGTGGAAACTAAGGTTGAGCGATATGTAAAATTTTTCCAACCAAGCTCCACCAATCACAAACATTCTTAACCAGTTTGTGGAAGCCGTCCACAAGGTATCCTCTTGTGAGAGAACGTTGTCTTCGGAACTTCACTATTTGTTACATCAATTAACATTATCCTGTGCCGCAATTGGTTCAAGCTACACACGAGAATAGGTGGCGGTACTTCTGACCCATCTACCAGTTATTGAAGATGTTGCCTCGACACAGGGGAGTTGACTTTCACCTGTTGAATCTGGTAAGATGTTGATCAAAAGTTTTGAACTAATACAAGGATGCGTTGGCATCCAGTGAGATGGCAGTTATAGTGAGAAAGAGATGCATCTGAAGGAAATTTCAAGTGTTTTCAGTGGTATATTATGTTGGATTGTGGATGTAAGACTTGTGGACAATTTTATTGGACCCTTGTGGACGTAAAAAGACGTTTTGTTCTAGATGTCTTTGTTCCGTCAATTACATGAAGCTTTGAACGATGACATTATTTAAAATTTCGAAGGGGTTTGGCAAAAGTGTTTACTGTGTCTACATTTACGGTTGTACCCTATATATGCATATATCATTGGAATCACAAGAATCCTTAGCCTGGCAAGCCATCCTATATATGTGAACATATATAACAGCTCTCAGTCGTGGGGTGGGATCTACGGTTGTCTTTCAAACTGTCTGCACGCAATTGGATAGCGCTAGGACCAATCAGAGTACCGAACAACGTGCAACATGCCTCCTGGATGCCTCCCTGGTGAGGTTTTCCGGGCACGACCAACCGGGAGGAGACCCAAAGGAAGACCCAGGACACGCTGAAGGGACTATGTTTCTTAGCTAGCCAGGGAATGCCTTGGGATTCCCCCGGAGGAGGAGTGGCTGCTGGGAGAGGGAAGTCTGGGCCTCTGGACCCAATAACATAGAAAAATGGCTGATATTCTGCTCCTTGCCAGGTCTTAAATGCTGAAATAAAGTACAGTAAACTTCATGTTCTAATCATTATTGTCACATTTTCCAGGAGAGTAAATTGGTACAAACTGACAACTACGCCATCTTCGAGGATGTCCTGTTAATTGGACAGGTGTGTTCAAGTTATTCAGCTTAATTTGAGAATAGAATGATTATGATTAGGTTTGTAGATTCATATAACGATGTCCTACCCTTAACAAATCAGGAACATTGTGTAGAAGACTGGCCCGAGGACAGTCCAGAGGTCGATCCTGACTTTAAACCAGTAAGTCTTCTTCTTTATGTACTTTGTTACATTTCTCTTAGTTAATCTATGAATGTTGATGTTCATTACTGACTGTGTTCAACTTAATTTATTCTTTTAGTCTGGAAAAATTAAACTACGAAGAGATTCAAAGCTGGTCAGTGACATATGAGTGTCTCCTAGATGTGGTTCTTCATTTTGAAGCAGATGAAAGAAGCTGAACGTGTGACTTTTTCTCAGGTTAACAGGTATTATGGAAGCAGTGATGATTTATATTCCTCTGGAGGTCCCATCAAGGTAATGTCTTAACTTTGAGCTTTGTGTTGTACTTTATGCACCGTATCTTCACTTTCACTGTAAATATTTGTTACAGAAAAAGAATCGAAACTTAAGGAAGTCGCTGCTCTCCAGGAGAGCCTCAGAGGTAAATGGGATCTAATAAGGAGTCTCCTTGTTCCACCTGTAGATGTCACCCGTGTGGTCTTTTTAATGTGTTTTAGTGTTCTCTGTGTCTGATTGTGATATCTTCACTTTTTAGAGCACGTTTCCAGATGATGTCAAAGATAAGAGGAACTCTTTGCCCCTTCTAGGAGATGCCAAGGTAAGATTAAGTCTAATTTTTTCCTAACCTGTGCCTGTTGTACTGAATGTTTGTGTCAGCTTTAGAGGTGAGGTGTGGACATCCAACATCTAGGTAAGTGGTGTCCAACCGTGGCCCTTCAGGACCACCATCCAGCATATTTTACGTGTTAGTTTCTGCAGAGCAAAACAGGTGATTTAACCAGTGAATCAGGTGTTGGAGCAGAGAAACGACTAAAACGTGCTGCATGGGGGCCCTCGAGGACCAGGGTTGGAGCTCCATATGAGCTGCCGCTGCTCATTAAAAGGAGTCTGCTTAGGGGAGTTGGACATGATTAGGATGCCTTCTGGAGGTTTTCTTGGACAGGGGATCCGTGGGCAGAGCTGGAACTTGTTGGAGGGATTATAAATTCTCTTGGGTCTGGAAACACCTCAGACATCTCTAGGAGGAGCTGGATGTCTGAGTTCCTCCAAGACCTTGTACATCCAAGATACTACCTTGGATAAAGAGTGGATAATGGATGGATGTCTAAAATAAAAATACATGAAATTGAAGAAACTTGCACTAAAGCTTAGATCATGTTTGATAGTCAGCTGAACTCTTGGTCCATCAGATGGTTCTTTAAGTCTGCCTCTCTAACAGGATGGTTCGGAAACCAACTTATCTGCAGGAGAACATGAGGATGACAGTTTAGGTCCCATGGAATACAAAGTAAGCTTTTACTTCTCATTATTTCTGTTTTCAATAAATTCACAATTATTTACATTGACTTATATTTTATCTACCAGAAAAAAACTCCAAAGACCAAAGTTTCAAACCTGTTTCGAAGAGCGTCCTCGGCTTCTGTTGGAGCTGAGGGGAGCATGAATGGACATTTAAAGGTGGGTTATGAGAATGTATCATCTGTAGAAGGGCTTTGACTCGAGCGTCAAGTGATTTAGATTCTGATGTATGAATGTGGTTGGAAAATATGGCATGGTACTGGGGCCAAAATTAAGGCTACTTCCCTGCCGCAGGAGGATTTATATGTATGTATGTATGTATATATATATATATATATATATATATATATATATATGTATATATATGTATATATATATACATATATATATATATATATATATATATATATATATATATATATATATTTTTTTTTTTTTTTTTTTAAGCAAGCTACTGATCTGATTAATGATAAACACTGGTTACTTTCGTCAGTATTGGAGATGCTTGTGACTAGCAATTCTCTGCTGGTTATCGTCTGGATCGCCTACTCCCTCTAGTCTGGATAGGCTAGCGTTAGCCTGGATAAGCTGAATTTAGCCTGGATAGGCTAGCTTTAGCCTGGATAAACTGACTTTAGCCTGGATAGGCTAGCTTTAGCCTGGATAGGCTAGCTTTAGTATGGATAAACTGACTTTAGCCTGGATAGGCTAGCTTTAGCTTGGATAAACTGACTTTAGCCTGGATAGGCTAGCTTTAGCTTGGATAAACTGACTTTAGCCTGGATAGGCTAGCTTTAGCTTGGATAAACTGACTTTAGCCTGGATAGGCTAGCTTTAGCCTGGATAGGCAAGCATGAAAAACATTAAACATTTGTTTTTATCTTTTATTTGTGTTTTTTTAGTGATCTAAGATTACAATACTAGATTACTGCCTATGTGTATATACATGTATCCTTGTTTTTATCTTTCTTCTAATTACCCTTTGAGTGATGGTGCTGCTGTGACAAGTGAATTTCCCCACTGTGGGATCAATAAAATCATTGTTGTAAAGCTGACAACCTGTTATAAGAAAAAGAAAACAGCTTTCCCACATCCTTGACTGGTTCTCTCTAACAGGACGGTTCCACCTCTAAGAAACGCTTTGGAAAGAGAAACACCTTTCGCAAACCATCTGAGGTAAATCCATTCTATTTTCTACAAACATGTTTGGGGGATAAATGGAGCTTATCTGATCAACTCAACGTGTTCCATGGGTTGTTACAGTCTAAGATGATTGGGGAGATAAAGATGTAGCTTTCAGACATCCCATCTTCTTCCATGTGTTTAAGTATATTTTTAAGAGTTGACAAAAACCTAAAGTACAATAAAACTCTATCTGATTTTAATACCAGGATGAACCAAAAGGAGCTTATGGATACACGCCTCACAAAGGCTCAAAGGTACGACTGTAAACTAGCAAGTGTGGTATACTTTATTCATACGGAGTCTCCGTGGTATGAGGATGTCTAAACGGCCTCGCATGATGACTTTTGTTTTTTGTCACACAGGAAAAGTCACTTGATGAAGACTTTGGCGCATATGGATACACGCCTCGAGACAAGTCCAAGGTTAGAGACCAGCTTGTCCCCGTCCATCACTGTGTGGTATGAGACGGAGCATGTTGATCTGAGCTGGCACGGCTCATTTAAAACGTAGTTTGTCCCAGTTTTTTATTCACCAGACGACACACAAATGCTACAGAGAGATGGTTGGTACTAAGACCAAGACCTCAGTTAAATTTTTGTGTGCATGATTTGATAGATGTTTGAGGATGAAGAGGAGATGGAAGGGCTGAATCTTCAGTCAGCTGCAAAGGTAACATTTTTATTAACAGGCCTTTTATTTAAGGGATGGAGAGATGCTAACATCTTCAAACGTGTCTCTCAGGGTGACTTCATGGATGAGAAGAAGAAAAAGAAGCAGAAATTTCCATCGATGGCTCGTCGAAGATCCAAGGTACGCAGAAGTTGGTGAAGTTGGGACGGTAGAACTGATGAAGTCGGTTTAGATTTAGCTCAAATGTGTGTTTGTGTGACTCCAGGAGGACATGTTGGATGATTTGCAGAAGAAGAAGAAGAGCAGCTTCTCAGCTGAAGAGTTGGATGATGAAGAACTCTACGGGATGGAGGTAACTGTTTAATCTGTACTCAAAAGACCACTGTCCCGGCCGTTTCAGGGACCAACTGAGTACCTGCTTTGGAGAATATACTCGGAAATGGCCTGGTAGTCGCAGGGCGGAACTTTTGGTTAACTCATGCTGATTGGTTGAAACTCTGTAGGAAATAAAGTCAGCAGATGCCACCAAACAACTGGCATTTGTAAAATTAGAAAAGTTGCTTGTGAAGCACAATGGAAGGAAAAGAAAATAAGCAGCATTGACGTGCTTAAGAATCGCAGTTTCTAAACTCCCAACGTCAAAAAAAGTGACAGAAATTCCCCACAACTGTGTCAGTTACGCTGTTTTGTAGTCTCCTACAGAGGGCCGTAAAACATGTTTTTCTTCTGGTCATTGAACGCCACTTTTTGTGTCACACAGCTTCTACCGTAATTCTGAGTGGTGTAAAACACGACGTCCTTTGACAGAATTAAACATCTTTAATGGTAATAATGTCTATGGCTGTAGATTTTTGGTGCTGATCAGTGAAATCACTCACTGCCAAAATGGTGAAGAAATTCTGATGTCTTGGCAAAGTCCTTAAAGGGTCCATTTTGCATGGTGACAGCGTCAGCACGCCATGTCCACCCAGGACTTCATACTCTGTTGCAGCAGACTCACAGAACAATATCTGTCTTCCTTTGGCAGAAGATTTCCAAACAAAAGGCTCCACGTCCTGTTCCACGGAAACCCAGAGCGGCCCGTGGACTTACTAAGGTCAGTGTGGCTCCTCCATACCTCAGCAGGCTTTAAGAGTGTTCTAATGCACATAAACAGTGGGATAATGCAGTGTTATGTTTTCAGGGAGGTTTCGCTGAGGAAGAAGTATCAAAAAAAGGTGCGGCGAGTCTTGGAGAGACGTACGACGTGGACTTGGATTATCTTGACCTCTGCAAACCGGTATTCCTCCCTTCTTCAAGTATTCATCCCAGCGTTTTTACTTCTCTCTCTCTCACACACACACCTCACGTGTGTTCTCTTCTGTCCAACAGAAAAGCACATTTAAACAGAAAGTGGCCAAAAAGCTCAAATCCAAGGTGAGTGTTGATGATTTTTTTGGCTCGTGTCAGACCTTCAGACCCTCAGCTGTGACTGATTATCTCACCAGAGTAAATCCAAGCGCGACGCTCCAAAAGGAGCTGCTAACCTGTCGGAGGCTGCTGAGGTCAGTCTGAACTGTTGAAATAAAGCTGCTGTCATTTTCCTCTCACTGATTACGTCTCCATCTCAGAGCACCCTGTACAACTTTTGATTCATTCTGGGGATTTAACGCTCTTTTGTACATTTTCTAAAAACATTTTACCACTTCTACAATCCTGGTTTATGCTTTGTGGCTGAAAACTAGTAACCTGAAGAGGTTGTTGTTTTTCTTTGCGTCGTCTTGGTTTAACCCTTTTCTCTGGGAGAAACGCCTGACGTTACCGAACTAGTCCGGCTGCATACCATTCCACTGTGGCCTAAAATTAGGCTTGGTGTGTACACAGGGCTGTCTGTTATGACTGAGCTGTGAGAACATGAAGTATGTTACCCTCTGACATGTTCCCCCCTGTCCCGTTCAGGCTGAGTGGATGGCTGCTCAGAAGGACGAGGGCCTGGTAGCAGGTCTAGATGAGGATGATGAAGAGGACGGGGTCAGTTTCTTCTCTGGATTGACTTTTTTCATGTTGTTGCTCCGTGTGGTCAGCCATGTTGTTTCTCCTCTCACAGGACACAGACAGCTTGATGGAGTGGTGGTACACGGTGGAGCGTGAGTCACGACCAGTACTAATGGATGAAACTTGTTTTATCAGATACCAACCTGTTGTTTTTGTTGATCAGAGTGGGACGAGCTGCAGTCGGATGAAGAGGAAGCAGCCATTAAAGAAGACGAGTCAAAGTGAGTCTGAGTCAACACGAAGCATTAAAGGCTGTTTAATATCATTAAAGCCTTAGAGTACTGCAACACAGGTATGATTATATAGAGATGGTGAGTAAATGTTCTGATCTTATAGAGAGGTCTCCATTAAATATTCAGACTTCCTGAAGGTCAGATAAAGTTTTTATTGTTTTTTTTTTTTTACTTTGGCTGCTTTTTCCAGTTCCAGACCATTTTCAGAGGAACTTTTTTGTCTGTGCCACTAAACTGGACCAGGAACCATAATCTCAGACTGGTTCAAAAAATAACAGTGTTGAAAACTGTATTCTGATCTAATGACTGGCAGATGTCTGCTCAGGTTCAGCTTGTTTCTGTAATTTCCTCTGGGCGGAGGTAAAAACCTGCAACCTGCTTTGATTTAGAACGTTTCAGTCTGAGGATCCATTAAACTCCTAAACGTTTACGTTCACGTGTAAATGTTCTATTTTCAACACCACTTGCAGGTCGTTCACCATCTTGGCTGACAAAGTAGAACGTGGCCTGCGTGTCTTCTACAAGGTCTTCTTAGAGCGGGCCGAGGTCCTCTGGGAGTCCATCATCCGGCTCCACGCCCTCGCCGATGACATCAGTGAGTTCCACCACAAGGCCAGGATCGCTGGCATCACCGGCGGCACCACCACGGCAGTGGGCAGCGTGGCCGCCATCACCGGCCTGGCTCTGGCTCCTTTAACCTTTGGAGCCTCTCTGGTGATTACGGCGGTGGGAGTGGGCGTGGCCGCGGCCGGTGGGGTCACCGCGGCCTCTGCAGCCATCTCCGATAACGTCAACAACATGAATGACCGAAAGAAGGTGCAGCAGGAGACCCAGAGAGTGGATGTTTGGTGATGGAGGAGCAGAGCTTTAACCAACACTGTCCCCGTGTCTCTGTAGGTGGAGACGCTGCTGAAAGAGTATGAAGACCACATGCTGGACATCTCCAAGATCCTCCACTTCCTCAACCACGGCCTGTACAAACTACGCGGCCATCCCTTCCTCAGATCCGGCACCCAGCACTACTCGCAGGACTGGGAGATCCGTAAGGCCGTCCAGGTGATCGGCCTGGTGGACTCACCTGTGA
>SSNS01000204.1:411316-423810 GCA_006937985.1 Aphyosemion australe | reverse complement strand
TGTTTTAAGTCTTTAAGCAATGGCATGGTTGATACACATCTTTAGAGCCGATAACTTTTTATGAAGTAAAACTGTTTAATCTCATTCGCCCTGTGCAACCGTAGCAGTTAAAAATACATTTTCTTTCTTTCTTTTTTATTGTAGAATCCTGGCGTGTTGAAAGGAATGATGCAGAAAATAAACCCATTTCAGTTAAACACAAAGGTAATAATCTGTATTTTGAGTTTCAAGACTTTTTGTTTTTTACATTTTTTATTCTTCCTTTGTTATCTGGGATTAGCTGGCCCTCATAGATGTACAACATGATATACATGTATGTGCAATCAGTGGTGGATCTAGAAAGTTTTACATAGGGAAGCAAATGAGGCACAAAAGGTTTAGGCAGGGTGGCAGTGTTGGATCTCCTCATTGAAGTATGTGAAAAATACCCTTTATGGTAACAGAGTCAACAAAATATTCATAAAAACACCCTAAAACTAATTATTATGTCAATATTTCTACTAATATTCTACTAAATCTATAATTTTTATGGATAAATGGAAAAAGAAATTGTTCCATAAAATAAATACAGAAGACAAAACCAGGAATAGAAGTTGAGTTACTAAACAGGACTTGTTTAAGGTGTTTTTTAAGGACCTAAAAGTAGACGTAAAGTAGAAAATCCCAAGTTTTATGTCAGAGGACACCATCTGGAGGTGGAAAAATGTATTGCATCTTAAGCCCCTCCCCCTACTTTCCTAATTTACAGCTGGAAGCAACACTTCTCATTTGTGAACGCACATCTCCAACAGAGTTAAAACACATTGTGTGTGTGTATATATAGATATATATATCTATATATACACATGGTATTGATATATACATATACGAGTTACTTGCTCATAAGAAATGTCGACAACTCCGCATCTGTCTAGGTACTTTTGCAAACGCATGTGCACGCTCTGTAATTGACATTTGTACGTAAGTGGATGTCTAACGCTATTGGCTAATGCTGAGCAGCGCTCAATTCAATTTGCATGGGGCACTACGGGACGGGGGCGGGCTTAGCAAAAACAAAGCTTTTACAGATTTCTAAAAAAATCCATACATAATTCCTGAAAGAGGAAAAACTCCAAATTGCTGCTTTAATGTACAATTCTTTTTAAATGATAAAGCTGAAAAGTCTAAGTACGTCAGAATAAAGACGATGGTAAAATTCGTGTTAGAGAATGAAAGGGTTAAGGAGGAATGGTGGATGTGTGCCAGCTGGAGGGTTGCTGGTTGAATCCCAACTTCTCCACTGCATGCCCTCCAGAACTAACTTGAAAAATAAAGTCTACCTGAATGAGTACTTCTGGATTAACAGAAAATTGATAAAAATTCAATAAAGTTCTACTGAGAAACAGTTTATGTGGGACCCATTTGTGTGCCTGAGCCCAGTGGGACTCTGGGTGAACTACTCCTATTCTCCTACAGGTGGCAGAGGCCAACCCTTCAGCTCCCTCTAACAAACATGAGGTAAAGAAAACTCTCTGGGGTGTTTTTCTTCAATTAAATGTTGCAGCTCTGTTATTCATGTAACTTCTCATCTATCAGGGCGACAGAGACGTTCACAGTGAGACCTCCAGCAGCTCCGAGAGCTTGGACGGTGGCATAGTAGAGAGATATGTAAGAAAACATGGAAAATGCTTTTTTATTTCACTAAAAATGTCCATTTATTGTGAGTAAACCTGCTATAGCAATTGTCTGATCTCACAGCATCAAAGCCAGACTGACACCAGATGTTTAAAACCACAGGAATTCAACTAATGTGACCTAAATGTCACATTACGCAGATAGACACGTATTCTCAGTGATGTTGTTTATCAGTGTTTGCCCTTCACAGCCACTCACTTAAGGGACAAACCTAAAATGTTGACTGGAATGTGGAATATTTACGTTACGTGTGATGCGTGACAATGTGGGATCCTTAAGGGAAATAAAGAAGCTTCATTTAACTTCAAAGGACTTTTCTTGTTTATGGTTTCATCTACTTAAATGTTAGATTTTAACTCGATATTTTCTCCAGACTATTTGGCACGCTGATGCAGACGCCAGCAGGGACGTGAAAAGTCCAACCACGGAGACTCCGGTAAAAGCAAAAATTGTCAAAATATACTGCCGTTTCTAAACAGAGTTACATCAGCTGTCTTGTTGTGACTAATTTGAATATTTCTCCTTTTTTCCAGACTTTTATTTTGAAAAGGATTCTTCCCACGGCGCTTTTTAGGTCAGAAGCGAAGGTAAAACCAGTACATTTTCTCCAGTGTTTTTTACATTTATTTTACTAGATGAGAACCTAAGTCACTTCTGGTATGTGGGTCACCTACTGGCAAAAAAAGAGTGAAAGTCTATGAAATTATTTTCTGATCTGTTTGACATGTAAAGTAGCAGCTACACTGGGGTAGAAGAGATTTATATATGTGACTTGTGATTTGTAGTCTTTTTAATTACAAAGTTTTACAAGCTAACAACTCTCAGATTATGTGACAGATGTAGTCGAAACACACTAAATTATTTATTATTTAAATTCAAGTACAACATGTGTGGTTCAGGGTGTAAGGCATGGCGGATTAGTAAATAATTTTTATCGCCCCATTCACTCAAATGATGACCTGCACTAGTATAGCGCCTTTCAGAGTCAGAGGACTCCAAACCCCTTTACACTAACTACAGTGTATGAACTAATAGGGCTTTCACATCTGGGTCGGCCCGGCTCAGCCCTGGTAGGTTAATTGTTTTCACATCTGGGTAATCTGTGCGTTTTCCGTGCTCAGCCGCCTGTTTTTTTGGACCTGCTCTCCAGTGGTCAGCTTCGCACACCCACTACCGATTCATTGGCCGGCTGAAGTTCACACCTACCTATAGAGGGAGCCTCTGGGAGAATCAGCCAGCAGCAGCTTCCGTTATCAGTCGGGATGCAGCGGAGTAAACATCTTCTCTGACTGCTTCTTCGACCCGCTGCTCCAGCCGTGGCAGCGCAAGGACAGACTGCTGTGAGGAGCACACAGCACTCTCACTGAGAGAGTAGGAAGCAATGTGCTTCATATCAGAGTCTCCAAAAGCAACACTGCTCACAGCCGCTTTTGTTTATTAAGGAGAAACCAATGACTTTTCCGCACATCTTTTGCCCCGCCCACGTGCTCGGACACATCTGCGTTCCTGAGAAGGCTGTGTGAACAAAACCTGGCCGTGCGGGCCAAGATCGGGCCAGGCCAGATGTGAAAATTCATTATATTCTTTTTTTTTTTCACTCAGGGGACCATGACCCGACCAAAAGCGGAGGAGACTTAGGCTTCCTATTGTTTCTGTTTTTTTAAACTGTTTCTCATTTTCTATGTTCATATATGTTAATTTTTGTTTTTCCTCCCTGTAGGGTTCTACATCTTCTGGAAATCTGACCGTGCCTCAGGTTGGTAGTCTGGTCCAAGGTCTGGAGCAGCTTAGGCCATTTTCAAACAGTTTTTTTTAAGTACTGAAATAAATGATATTTTACAATATAAATATAAAAATATAAGAAACTGTTCAATAATTTTTTCCTAAATGAGTTAATTGTGTCTGGTTACACTTTATTCTGGTTTTAGTCACAATTTCCCAGGGAGGAGTTGCAAACCTCTGATGGTGTATTAGGGCCTGAAAAAAGTTTTTTTTCTTTTGTTTGCTGGTTTTTGAGATTAAAGTGAAAATGTTGAGGGGTAGAAAGACAAAATAGTGTTTTTAGAATAAAGTTTAAATAACAAGAATGATGTTCATTCAAAATTAAAATGAAAAACTGAACCATCATTGGCACATAGACCTTGAATACCCATAATGCCATGCATAAGTGAACTATTCCAAATAAATTATTTTAGCACGTACATATAACTTGTGTCTGGAGCTGCAACCAGCCTTTATATAACTTCTCCAAATTCTCAGAATGATATAAATATATATTTCTAAACCATTTTCCAGTAAATGTGATTTTGAGGCTCTTATTTTGAAGGATTGAAGGAAGTTGTGTGTTCCTGCTGCAGGAGTAAAATAAAAACATCTTTGTTTGATGTTGACCTCGTGTTTGCATCACAGGGATTTTTTAAATAACAAAAACAATCGTTTTCCCATCATGAGTGACTGCATACCTCCTGGTGCATCTCGCGTGCCTCAGTAACAAAACCTCCTATTTATATCTTTCAAAGGCTGTAATTTATTTGATAGGTGATGAGGTAAATATGATTTACTGTTCGTGACATTAACAAGTGACACTAAATAGTGCTTCTCTGTGAGCGAAACCCCTGCAGATTCTCTCTGAGCTGTGTTTTTAACACCGATCATTATGAGGAAATGGTATCAAATAAGTTCTTCTGTCATGTATCAATAAGACATTTTCAGCTTTATTTTTAATTTTTCTGTCTGTGTCACTTCTCTTAGGAAGAGGAAGTTGAAGTTCAAACGCTTCAACTTGCTGAAGTACCGATACCAGGTGAAGGGAACCGGCTGGACCTTCTGGATGTAAGTTTATGATGCTTATGTCTGAATCTGAATAATTCAGCACATCTGGGTTTAACCCTTTAATGTCCACACAAAGAAAATGATAAAAATGGGTTAAAGTATCATTTGGGGTAATTTGTAAGGTAAAATCACTTAACTTTTAATTCAGATTTTTCCATATTGTTAGTTTTTTTAGTTTATTGGCTATTTTTCCACTTAAAGGAGCACTGTATAAAAAATTTACAGTGAAATAATCACAAAACAGTCTAATGCCTCAATCGTGTTGAAAGGAATGTTACATTAAAACTGATATTCTTCTCAGCCGGCTGGAGGGGTTGTCAGTTATTCTCTTTTCAAAAAGGCTTAAGAGGGACGTAGTCTTTGTTTACAATATTTGATCCTACAGGGTTGCTGAGTCTGCACCGAGCTAACGCTGCAGTGCCGGCATTTGTAGTTAGAAACCGGCCGACAAAAAGCAGAAGCGTTTTGGAAAGATCCGAAGCCATAACAGGAGCGACCCAGAAGTTATTTCTTGTAACACTAAGAAGCCACAGCATCCTTTTGTTTTACTCTAATATCAGGTGAAGCAGGCTAGAGGCTAACAATGCTAATAGTGAAAACATCTCAAGCTACTGTTTGCAATTACAAACAACTTGATATTACAGAGAAATGTATACAGTATATCAACTTACTGTGTATGACTAGTCTTCCCTCATCATCTAGAACAGTGGTTCCCAAACTGGTGTCCGGGACCTCCAAGATTGAAGGGGATCCCCACAATTTTCTCTGTGCTGAGGTTGTGAGGTTAGCAAGATTTTATTTGTAAAAATGACATTTATAAAATCCCAATAACACACCCTAGAGTATAATCAGACCTCCATATAAAAGTTATAACTCTGCATGTATAAAGTTTGTAAATGATCACATTTAATGTGTTTATGCATGTAGGAGTTGGGGTTGGAGGTCCTAGCTTATCTTGGGATACAGGCAAGGGGGTCTTCAAGGAAAAGTTTGGGAACCACTGGTCTAGGATCTTTTGGTCCTGAGCCGTAGCTGACAACAGCCCTGAAACTCACGAATGGGAGGGGGGTGACACTTGTTTGTTTTGAAACATGGACTGCAGTACCCAAATTTGACCACAGGATGTCATTTATACTTCATGCACCTTTAAGTTAAGGGCATGCTTTAATGAGATGTATGGAGTAAAATGTGCTCTACCAAACGGTTGACCAGAACATTGATGGGTCTGGATACAATTCATTTTCAGGATAAAGAGGGTCTCTTGGCATGGTGGGGAACCGTTCAAGGTAAGTCAAATTTCTTGGCAATGCTCTTTGTTTCAGAAACTAAAGCCTTGGCATTAATAATCTGGTGTTGCAGGATGGGATGAGTGGAATCAGGCAAACCAAGACGATGAAGCAGAAGAGTATGTAAAAGAAGTGGCTCAGATTTATCTTTCAAGTATTAGAAATGAAGTGAAGAGCATGATTTTGGTTGTCATATTAATGTCTTTTTGAAAATCTCCCTTGCTTTTGCCAGAGTGGTTGAACAGGCTGCTGATCGAGTGTTCTTGGCCGCTCGTCTTTTTGTCCGCTTATTCAACCAGAGGGGCGCGTCACTCCAGCAGCGCATCCTGGAGCTCCTTAACTTGGCCGACGCCGCCGACAACTTCCACAAGAAGACTGTCACAGCCAGTGTGGGTGGAGGGGTGGCGAGCGTGGCGGGGTCTGTCACTACCATCACTGGCCTAATCCTGGCTCCCTTTACAGCGGGAACGTCGCTCATCGTCACGGCGGTGGGTATCAGCATAGCTACAGCAGGTGGTCTGACGTCTGCGTCGGCCAACATCACAGACACGGTCCACTCTAAGACGGACCGAAAGAAGGTGGAGAAGATGATCCAAGATTACCAGAGCGAGATAAAGGACATCAAGGAGTGCTTGGAGTTTTTACAGGCGAGTACATGCAGACAAGTTTGTTGGTGCCATTTCCAACAAGCAAAAAAAAATCTAGCTTCTTTCTGAGCTCCTTAAACAGCTCACACCAACTAGGATTTTAGATGCCAAATTCTCCAAAACGTCTACTGGAGTGATCACTTATTTCAAATTGAAATACTAAAACTCATTAGAATGACTTTAAGAACCTAAAATCTTTCTGCTTTTTTTCTGATTATCTACCCTCTAGGAAGGGATGGAGACACTCGAAGAGTGGAACTTTGAGAAATACACAGAAAGCATCTCAAACAAGTACTTAAACCAGAACGTCAAACACGTTATGAAAGAGGGCGGTCGAGCCGGCAAAGCTTTAGTGATAAACACCGAGACCCTGATCAATACCGTCCAGGTGCTTGGCGTCGCTGGTGGCGCTGCTAAAGCCGCTCAGGTGATGAGCGTCACCACCGGAGTTATGTCAGGTCTCTTCTTGGCCCTTGACATGTTTTTCCTGGCCAAGGATTCCATGGAGCTAAAGAAGGGAGCCAAGACTGAGTTTGCTGCTAAGATCCGGGAGGTGTGTAAGGACCTTCAGGACAGTCTGCTGGAGCTGAACAGAATCAAAGAAGAGCTCCAGAAAACTATGGATGGGATAGAGGTGGAGGTTGAAGAGGAGAATGAAGAGATGTTGAAGAAACTTAAGAGTAAAGAGTAGTTATCAAGCAACTTAAACCAAAACCATTGAGATTTCTTCAAATCAACAAGCAATGTAGTGTCATGGAAACGGTAATCTTTACGTTTCTGCACTTTAAGGTGAATATTTTAAAAAGTAGTTATTTAGTAATAAAGTATTTTATATTCCTTTTAAAATATAAAAGTACTTCACCAACTGTTACTTCTGTAGATTCTGTTGTTCTCTTTAATAAAAGCCGACTTGTTTAGCTGCCTGTTTGGTCATGAGACAGGGGCGTGATACCTGATACTTGGCAGAGGGAGGGGAGTGGATAAGGCGTGCTCACCGTGTGCTCACACTGTGGCCGCATGCGTGAACACTGGAAAAATGTAGACAGACCTCATTCATAAATTCCTTTTGCATAAATCAGAATCTCTTTTCAGACGTGCCCAACCTGTTCAGTAGACGAAAAGAACTCAAAATACCTTGTGGGCAGATGATTGATGAAGCCCGTGCCTTTGACTGACAGAGTAAGTCAGATGAACGTCAACCGAACGTTTTTCTTTTGTTGTGACCTTGCTTTCAATGAAACATGACCAAAGGTTAGACGAAGATAATGATAAATTAGATCTTTAGGCATTTAAGGATTCATTTACATGTTGTAGTTTAACAGCAATCCAAGTAAAGTACACAACAAGGAACTTGACACCACCATCAACTTCAGCTGTTGTTTAACATGAAATTCTTTAAAAGTTTAATGTGTCACTGACAGCAGCTAAAATTGGCACTTATGGTTTGACAAGAATTTTAAAGTTAAGTGAAAGTCCCATTAGTCATCATCACACACTGGTGAAAATACACCTTTGCATTTGACCCATCCCCGTGGGGAGCGATGAGCTGCGGCAGTGACTGCGCTCGGGAACTATTTGGTGGTTTAACCCCCCAATCCAACCCCTTAATCTAAAGTGTCAAGTGGGCAGGCATTGGGTCTCCAGTCTTTGGTATGACCCAAACGTGGATTTGAGCCCATGACCTCACAGTCTCAGGGTGGACATTGAGGCCACTGTCCAAAGTAACTGTATCCTCCTGAGACCCTGTGCAGTGATAATGTCCTTTATAGGACATCCTGGGCTTTCCAGTGATGTATGATTTGATATGGTCACATGCTGGGAAGTCCCCTTTTTCCTCAGTCAAAATGGCCGGCTTACCAGCAACCACATTTTATGGAAAGAGGATAATTAAGTCATGTAATCTTCATCTTTTGCTATTTTTTACCATGATAATCATTCCTATTCTTGTTCATTAACATGTAAACAACAATATTTTCACTTCTAAAACCAGTTAAATAATTTATCTTTTGAAATAATTATAAATGTCTAATGTGGTGGACACTAGGACCGTTTTTGTGCATTTAATGACTGCATTGTTGTTGGAGAAAGAACTGTAGCAGAAAAGATTCATTACAGGATAGTCGAGGGAGACTCAGATTTGTAACTGTAACTGAGGAAAAGGACGAGTATCAGCCTGTGATAGGGGAAGATGGTGAAGATGGAGAGGAGGAAGAACGGACAGACTCAGAGCCAGAGAGGAAGCAGGAAAGTTGCCATTCTCTGTGGGTCAAGACTAACTTGTGTGATTTTGTTAATTCCTAAAAGATATGGTCAACATTAACTGTTACTCCTGTTATTCACTTCAATTTACTTTTTTTTCTTCCATCATAATAGGTTCACACCTGTTCTACCTGAGCGTCCTGTTAATCAAGTTGACCCCTAAATCTGTGAATTCTGGAGTCCAATACAGCACTTTTCACAGTATATCGATGACAAAATCTTTGAAGATTTGGCAACTTTTACAAACCAAAGACAGCTGCAAACTGCAGGGGTTTTGCTAAACACTACTGCCCAAAAAAAATCACGATTTTCTTTGGAACATCAGTACACATGGCATGTCTTGCTATTCAGTGTCAAGATGTTCTGGGCTAAAAGAACTAAAGTGTCCTTTAGTATAAGGAAAATGACAAAGGATAGGTTCTACAAGCTGAGGAACTCACTCAACATTATCTCGATGTAGCTGAAGAAACAAAGAAGTCAGACATCCTTTGGAGAGTCAGACCATTGCTTGACCGTGTAAGACAAGGTTGCCTCAGCCTTCCAAGGTACGACAAGGTCTGCATTGATGAGCAAATCATCCCTTTCACAGGCCGCTGTCCCATCAGACACTATGTTCCTGGCAAACCAAACCCTAATAGCCTAAAGGTTTTCATCCTTGCCTCTCCAAATGGTTTGGTACTGGATTTTGAGGTGTACCAAGGAAAGAAAACATTCAGGGGCCAAAAACTAGGAGTTTGAGCTGCAGCAGTGTTGCAACTGGTGGAATAAGGTGTTAATTTTTGGCTAAATAGACAGGAAATCATATAAGAAAAGAAAATGGATGACACTTTTATGTCTCAGGAGGGTATAATCTGAAATTGGTGTTCTGAGCATTTGTGTAAACAGCAATGACATTTAGGAGTCTGGAGATGTTTGCATCCATTTTTGTCTCAAATTAACCCCTCATCTCCTTGATGATGTTACGCTATGGATCACAGCTTTAACGCTGACATTCACTATCCAAAAACGTATTTGTTAGGTTATTTGTAAATGTGACTGAGTGAATTCATGGCATCCCATGTGATGTAAGCCAGCTGCATGCTCAGAAAGTCAAAAAGGTTCATCGCCTACTGTTATTACCTCGGTGGTTTCTCTTCAAAAAACTCAGAGGTTTTGGGGATAAAACGCATGGCAAATTAAAATATTACAAGCAATTATAAAAAAGAACATCTTGTGCAAAAATACATTACCTATCTATAATTTGGGTCCACAGATAAAACTAGTTTCCAAAAAGATCTTTTGAAAAATAAACTATATTGTGATGTTTTCATATTGTTTCTCTTCATTTACTGGAAAAAATATCAAAAATGACTTCATTATATAGGCTGGTCATTCAAACAGTAAAGCAAAAACATTTTGTATGGGTGTTGCTTGACTGGTAACAAAGAATAGCTCTAAAAAGAGGAAGTTGGTTATTTTTTTTTTAGATTTTTGTCCCGTTGCCAAATCTTTTCATTTGAGCTGAAGGCTCCCGTACATACCTAACTGTTGTTATGCATTGGTAACAAGAAATACCTGGTTGAGCTGCACTAGATTCTGCTGATCTCATTATCTTAATGATGATCTGTGGTTTCATGTTATTAGAAAAAACATTCGATTCCATGGTGGCTGAACATAAAATTAGAATCCAGGAAAGGTAGCAATAGGTTGTTTTTCTTTTATTTTTTTCTCCAGTCCTGTCCTGCAGTAAAGCAATTACAATTGTTGTCTGAGTAAAAACAAGCCTTTCAGATTTACTCAAACAAGTGAAGCATTAGTAAGTAAGTAAGTAAATTTTATTTGTATAGCACTTATCACAGAAAAAGAATCACAAAGTGCTTCACAAAGATCAACAAAATAAAAGATAAAGTCATCATAAAATGATCTTAAAACAAAACAACAGAATATCATAAAATCATTAAAAATCAGAAAACAAAAATTATAAAAATAATAAAACAAATGAAAGATGATTATAAATACAAGTTAGAAAAAAAAAAAAAAAAAAAAAAAAAAAAACAACGAATAAAACATAAAAGATTTAAGTAAAAGCAGTTTTAAACAAAAGGGTCTTCAGCTGCTTTCTAAAGGTGACCAGACTGTCAGAAACACGTAAGGATAAAGGAAGTTCATTCCAAAGTCGGGGTGCAACAGCCTGGAAAGAGCGATCGCCTCGACTTTTATATCTGGTCTTTGGAACTTCTAGGAGGTTCTGGT
The DNA here is from genome assembly GCA_006937985.1 of Aphyosemion australe. Classification (NCBI taxonomy): domain Eukaryota; kingdom Metazoa; phylum Chordata; class Actinopteri; order Cyprinodontiformes; family Nothobranchiidae; genus Aphyosemion; species Aphyosemion australe. The sequence continues at coordinate 412,880 of SSNS01000204.1, read as the reverse complement.
TTGTGGACCTGAGGGCTCGGGTTGGAGCATAAGGCTTTAACAGTTCAGTAACATAAGGAGGAGCTTGGCCATGTAGAGCCCTGTATGTTATAGTAAGGCTCCTAAATTGAATTCTGAAGTTAATGGGTAACCAGTGCAGAGGCATCAGAATAGGAGTGATGTGAGCTCTTCTGTTTGCTCCAGTTAGGAGCCTCGCTGCAGAGTTCTGGACCAACTGAAGGCGGTCAAGGGCTTTTTTGTTAAAACATGTGAAAAGTGTGTTACAGTAATCTAGACGGGAGGAGATAAAGGCATGGAGAACCATTTCAAGCTCATGTTTTGACACCAGCCTTCGTAGTTTGGAGATATTTCTCAAGTGATAAAAACAGTTTCTGACCAGTGTTTTTGAGTGACCTTCAAGAGACATTGATTGGTCAAAGACAACACCCAAATTTCTCATGTTTGACTTGACAGCAGAAGCTAAATGACCAAGTTGTTGACTAATCAGAGGAGCCATGCTCTCAGGGGCAATGATCAGACATTCAGTCTTTTCAGAGTTTAACTGAAGGAAGTTATCTTCTAGCCAGCTAGTGATCGCTGATAGGCACTCTAGTAGTTCAGCCAGTTTATAGAACTCAGAATCCTTAAAGGAGCAGTACAGCTGAATGTCATCTGCATATAGGTGATAAGAGACATTTTGAAAAGCATCAATTATCTGTCCAAGAGGGTGTATATATAATAAAAACAGGAGCGGACCTAAAACAGAGCCTTGCGGTACCCCACAGAACAGGTTTGTGGAATCTGACATGATTTGGTTTATACAGACACTGAAACTTCAGTTAGAAAGGTACGATCTAAACCAGTCTAGAACAGTTCCAGAGATTCCCAACGAGTCATGAAGTCTGTTAATTAAGGTGCTGTGATCAACAGTGTCAAAAGCTGCAGAAAGATCCAACAACACTAAGACTGTAAATTCCCCGTTGTCTGCAGCCATCATGATGTCACTGGAAACTTTAAGCAAAGCTGTTTCTGTTGAATGATTTTTATGAAAACCAGGTTGGAATTTATCAAAGTTGTTGTGAATTTCCAGAAAAGTAATCAGTTGATCGGCCACGACTTTTTCTAAGATTTTAGAGATAAAGGGCAATTTAGAAATGGGTCTGTAATTATTAGGCTGAGAGGAGTCCATACTGGGTTTTTTCAGGATCGGTTCAACAACAGCATATTTGAAAACAGAAGGTACAGAGCCAGATTGGAGAGTTAGGTTAATAAAATCCACAATGCATGGGCCAATTTGGTCAAAGACCTTAAGAAGCAAAGTGGTTGGGAGAAAATCAACAGGGCAGGAAGTTGGTTTCATGTTTTTCTGAATGAGACAGATGTCCTGGAGATTTACAGGAGTAAAGAAGGACAATGACTGGGAGGGAGGTGGCTGGATGGGAGAATGGGAAGAGGATGGGGGTGAAAAACTTGCCCTGATATTTCTGATTTTATTCTCAAAGAATGCAAGAAAGTTGTTACAGTCAGACCTTGAGAATACAGGCATGTGAGGGGCGTGAGGTGAAACAATCTGGTTTATGGTGTC